>SJYO01018757.1:30642146-30773456 GCA_006410555.1 Capra ibex | reverse complement strand
TCCTGGCTATTATAAACAGTGCTGCGATGAACATTGGGGTACATGTGTCTCTTTCAGTTCTGGTTTCCTCGGTGTGTATGCCCAGCAGTGGGATTGCTGGGTCATATGGCACTTCTATTTGCAATTTTTTTCTAAAGACTAATGTCAAAGTTAAAGGCACGAACACTACCCAGACAATTCTAAAAGATAAAGAAGGACCAAGTCAAAACCTTTCAACATGAAAAGATTCTTAAACAGGTAAAGAAGGTGCAACAGGTAAAATAACCGTATATTAACGACTATCATCAGAGAACACTAGGAAACATAAACACACAACAGACAACACTAGAGAGGTAAAAGTAAAGATTAAAATAACTAAACTAAAAAGAGGGAAACAAAGAACTACTCAGACCGATTACCAAACAGTTAAAATAAATAGGAAAGTTTCTTAGTCGAAAACCGAAACAACTTAAAACGATACCAGAGAAAACAAAGAAAATGTAAATAAAGACGGGATTAAAAATTCTAAAGAAAGAAAGATGATTGAGACCCCAAGAGGTTAAGAAGGAAAAGATCAACGAAATCCACATCTCAATCCAATAAATAAACTGAAAAAAAGAAAAAAGAACTCCATACGGACATTCGTGACGAAAATACCACAGGGTGTCCAAAAGCCAACAACACAAAAGTAAAAGTAAGCAAAGATACGCATAAAACTAAAGAAAAAACTAAAGGAGGCACTAAACAACCAATAAGTCTTCGCACAACAAGTCGGAGGTATACAACCTTAAAAATTATCAAAAAGAGGACATCAACTCTAGATTAGAATTACGTAATACCAGTCTTTTCAACGAACCTTACTAAAGCTAAAAAATTTTAAATAGTTCCAATCTAAATACCGGGTCCTACACCAGATAGGACCTCTTCCAAGGTATTCGTGAACTCTTTTTCCACTTTAAGTAACAAAACCCCACTTTAAAGGGTATCTATAGTTAATCCAGATTGACCAGATAACATAGTAAATTTCAAACACAAAGAAACAATTAAGAGACAAATCAACTAGACAGGTATCTATAATCACCCCCATAATTTCAGAGGTTGATAATAACACAATAACAATTAAAGGGGAAAGTATGAACAATTGTAAACAGAATGTATAACACCACAAGGATACAACCCACGTATATATAAATATTAACAATATAGAAGAAGAACCTAACTAGGAAATTAGTAATACATCACCGCAAGAAACAGAGAAAAGTGTCGGAAACAAAATTTCAGATAAAATAACCTATACTCATAATGATGAGGACGAAATAAAACCAGAGATAAACGTACCTTATAGAAAAAGGTCGGGAAATGAAAGTCAGACATACACAGGGAACAAAACTCCACCCAGAGAAGATCCGTCGTATATATCCCCAGAACAAAAACATAGGTAAGTCGGTCAGAAACGGAAAACCAACCCCGTAAGTTGGGTAAATGCAAATCCCATTAATAACTATTCATACTAGGGTAACGGTAAATGAAATGACAAAACCCAAGTCCAAATATACGGGAAAAACACAAAGGACAGATCTCTTATAGGAAATCGTAAACAACCTCTCGACCAAAACACCACGACTTAAGAGAGTCGAAAACGAACAGACATTTCGAAAACTAAAGAGGAAGTATAAACTTACTCTAGGAACGACCCATTTCATTAGACCCGACATCCAATAAAAGAAAGTAGTGAAATTCATACAGAACGGTAAGGGAGGACCGGACTTCGCAAGGATAACTTTCTAGACGTCAATAGGAATACCCTTAGGGGAACATACAATAAACAACAAAAAGGGAACGACGAAAATTATAAACAAGAGCCACAAACTAGAAACAATTAAAGGAATTATACACAGAACCCCACAAAACGGAACCCAAATAGGACAAACCTTGAGAGACCCAAAGAACCTGAATCCACTAATAAAGGAAGGGGTAAAATCCCTTCAAAAGTTGATAATAGAGGAGTTCCTAAAAGAGTACCAGAAAGAAAAACAGAAGAAGAAGACCCTGAGGATATTAAGCTTACAACCTCACAAAGTATAACAGGACCTCCAGAGACTCTAACAGGAGTAAAGAAAATTAATCAAAAAGAAAAGAGGAGAGACTAAGTAAATAAAGATGGTAAGATAGAAGATAAAGTGATTAGGATAGAAGACGGAGGCAATAAGATGATAAACAACGGAGGTCTCACAAAGACTAGAGTAAATAACGTAATAAGTAATATATAACTGAGAAAAAATAAAGAAGATCCAGGAACAATTTGGAAAGAACGTAGAAGAATTAGGAATAGAGGTCCGATAAATAGACACTAAGGTAAAACTAAAGTTCTAAAACCTAGTAAAAGTGATAGTAATAAGTCTTAAGAAATAGTCCATCTAAGGGATACAGAAGGAGAAAACAAACCAAGCCACCCGTAAAGAGGACAAGGAGATGGACGACCCATAAGGAGACAGAGAAATAGAACCAATATAAAGACATAAACCCCACCGGAAAGACATAAGACCGTCAAACACCTCAAGAGAAATAATACCTCAAAGGAGCGACACCCACCCCAACATGTCCACCGAACAGTTCCAAAGAACCAATCACTTCGAACACAGTCTCAAGACCACACATCTCGACCTAAAGAAGAGAGACCTCACGTTACTTCACAGGTCATTACTCAATACCAAAACCTCATTGAACTCGACATATAACTTCCAGTCCCCACACAAGGACACAACGACCTCTTAAACGTACCATACAGAACGAGACCTTGAACAACCGGGAACCCACCACGAACCAAAGTCACATCCATACCTCCACAAACTACTCGAGGATAACTAATTACAAGGGACCTAAGTCCTCAAGAGACTACAAGAGTCCTAAACCTGAATTCGGATGACGAAGACCAAAAGTCAAAATAAAAATGTCATCGGAGTTCTGAAGAGGTAGATACGTCGTGGTTACTATTTTGTAGATCCAATTTCTACTTTTCAAAGAGGTGTAACTCGCTGTGGGTCTCTCCAAGTGACTCAATGTACCTCTTCGCTTCTCCCTCCCCCATCAATCTCCATTGACCTTACTCTACTCCACCCTAGTTTTCTCCTCTCTCGTTTGATCGGTCATTAGTGAAGGAATACACACGAGGAGTCAGACCTGACGAGTCTCTACAAGTGCCTCAATATGTCCCTTCACCTCTCCCTTCTTCATCTGTCTCCACCGGTCCTCCTATTTTCTCCCTTTACTTTCCTCTCTCTGTCTAGGTCGGTAATTGGTCAAGGGATTCACAAGAGGTAGTAGACCTTGTGTGTCTCTAAGTGTCTCAACCCATCTCTTCTCTTCTCCCTCCCTCCTCTGTCTCCGGTGGACTACCTCTTTTTCCTCTCAGGTTTCCTCCTCTCTCACCAGTTCGGTCATTAGAGCGAGAGTCCATTTTGACCCATGACTTCTAGCCCAAAAATTTACACGTTTTAACTGTTGTTTATGGTTTTTTGTTTCTAATTTTTAGATCTCATCTCCAACCTAAAAGTTTTTATGTCATAATTTCTCTTCTTCTTCTTTTTTTCTTTTTTTTTAAGTACTTTTACTAATTTTTTGTTGTTGGTGGTGATATATATATATATATATATATATATATACCGTAAACGAAATTTTTATCCCAGAAATAAAAACTTTTCATTATCATCCAATATTTTAATTTTAATTTCCTCTTTATCTCCTGAATTTTTAAAATTTTTCAATTTTTTTTCTTTTTATTTTCTTCTTTTTGTTAGTTTGTTGTAGTAGTTGTTGTTGTTGTTCTTTCTCTTACCAACATTTTTATCATTTCTATATAGACCCTGAAAGGAACAACAACACCCGTCACACCCCAGTGAAGGTTCCACCAAGGGAGACAAATCGAAGAAGACAAACGTCCAGAGAAGTCACAGACTAAAGACGGGACTGTGTTCCCCCCACCACCAGATGTGAAAAAAAATCCGAGTGAACAAGTCAACGCGAAACCCCTCCCTCCCTACGACGTTTGTTTATTGTGACCGTACACGAGCGTCACAGAGTCGGTACGACCTGTACGGGGACGTGGGCCGTGTGTGGCGAGTCCGAGATTCAACGAGACGGCCCTTGGCAGACTCCGACCGGGATCCGACGTACGTGGAGGGGCCAGATTCGGCGAGTTCGAACCGAGAGTCCATCGGGAGTCTCCGTGTCTAAACCAACCCGGACGCAAAACACAGGAAGGGTCCTGACTCATCGAGTCCACAAACCACTTGCACCAGCGACACTGAATAACGGAAAGGGTAGGGACGACGAGTCAAAAGACCCACATGGCGACCGCGGGGAAGAGTCCGTCTACCACTGACAGGTCCTGGGGTTCTTCAGAATCGTTTCTGCGGACGAACGTCAAACCATCCATTTCAGAGAGGTCCCGACGCTAACGGGGGAAGGTCGGGAATGTCGAGACCGACGGACAGTGACCTCCCCCTACCAGACGTCGACCGATAAAGACAAGGTAGGAAACAAGACACACGCCAGGACCGCCACAGAATACAATCTCGAAAAGCGCACCATCGATAGGGTGTCAGACCAAACGATCGGGTTCAATCAAACGAGACCAATGTGATCACCGTAAGACCGGGTTAAGAATTTTTCGTGACGTCGGGCACGGAGGGACGGGTCGGGAGTGAACGATCACCACCTACGTCCGTAGACGCGACGAAGAGGCGATCCCCTCAATGGTAACCCGAGCATTAGACAACCAAAATTAATAAACAAATAAAAAGAAGGGACAATACAACGGGAGACACGAAAGTTCCGAGCGGTGTCTGAGCCGTCGCTCTCACAAAGGACCACAAACCTTTGAAGAGAGAAAAATTCTGAGGGAAGGACCCTGTCCTGAGGGAAGGGTTCCGCCTCGAGGGAGGGATGGAGGAAACAGAGAAAAAAGCAGAAAATATAAAAAGGATGGACAAAAACTTCTGTTATTAGACGAAAAGACCCACGGACTACAGGAGACGGTCGTAAGTCTTCAACAAGACACCTTAAATGAGTCGTAACTTTACAAGAAAACTACTTAAACACCCCCTCTTTCACCAGAGGGGCAGGATAAGGAGACGGTAGAATCCTGACGGGGGTCCAATAAAAATTTCTTTCCATTAGTCAAGATAAGTCAGTGAGTCAACACAGACTGAGAAACACTAGTATCTGACGTCGTACGATCCGAAAGGACAGACAGTGGTTGAGGACCTCGAATGAGTTTGAGTCCAGGTACTTCAGTCACTACGGTAGTTTGGTAGAGTAGGAGACAACAGGAGAAGACGAGGACGGAAGTTATAAAGGGTCGTAGTCCCAGAAAAGGTTACTCAGTCAAGAAGCGTAGTTCACCACTTTCTTAACCTCAAAGTCGAAGTCGTAGTCAGGAAGATTACTTATAAGTCCTGACTAAAGGATATCCTATCTGACCAACCTAGAGGAACGTTATCATCCAATATTTGTACTTTCAATTTCCGTATTATTTCGTAATTTTAAAAATTTTTTAATTTTTCACTATTATCATTTTCATATAGGTCCTTAAAGAGACCTCGACAACACCCTTCACACCCCAGTCAAGTCGTCGTATATCAGGGAACAAGACCGAACATGAACAAGATTTCAAGATATCAACGGGGAATTTACGTATTAGGGTCGAAATTGACGTCCCAAAATTAGACAACGTGGACAGTGAAGGTCTCGCCAAGTGAGAACAAATAAAACATAAGGAAACAAACCTTCATAGAAGTCACAGATTAAAGACGGGACTGTTCTCTCCTGTTTATACCGGTGAATAAATCCGAGTGAACAAGTCAACACGACACCTCTACCTGAGACGTTTGTTTATGCGACCGTACATACCTCTCACCAGTGTGACCTACCTGATGTCACCCAAACGGTGTCGGGTTCCACTACACATGAAGGGTCCAGGTGGGACGAGTCCGAGGTCCCACGAGACGTTCCCATGGTAGGGTTCACTCGGGACTCAAAACACGTAAAGGTTCCATATTCGGTGAGACCAAGAATCCACGAGGTGTTCCCGTGCTAGGTCTACCCGACCCGTTAAAAGCGGGAAGGGTCCAGGTTCGACGAATCCGTTGACTCACGAACTACTCGCGTGACAGGGTCCACCCGACACTTCAGAATACATGGAAGGGTAAGAACCGACGAGTCAAAGGGTCCACACAGTACTCCCGTGTCGGGGTCTACACCACACATAGAGGAGACTCCTCGACGATTCCGACACTATAAGGACCGTCTACACTTGGAAGGTCCTAGGGTCCTTCTGCACGAATCGTCGACCGTCGGACGAGTGTCAAACCACCTTTTACGTCAGAGACCCCGACTCTGACCTCGTCGGAGAACGGAAGACCGAGACCGACGACGTGAAGACGGAGAGACGGAGATCCCTCTCTCCCGGGATTTACCATCGGCCGAGAGAGAGGAAACCGTAAACGATCCCGTGTTCAGAAACAAGACACTCGTACGGTCCCCAGTGGTACACCACAATCTCGGAAAACGGTCTTTTCAGGAAAAAGAAAAAAACAGAGAGACCACTGGGATACCAAACCCAACAATAGAGTGTAATCGGGGTAGTCTAACAGGAGTCCCGTAAGTTCGGACTAGGAATGGGATTTCTGGTTACTACGTCGGGTACGGAGAGACGGGTCGGGAGTGAGTGACGACCACCTGTGTTCACAGACTCGACGAAGAGGTGACCATCAACGTCAATCCGTGTATGACACACCAAAAAATAAAATAAAAAGGTCAATACATCGGGAGACTCTAAGGTTTAGAGGGGTGACTGTACGGACACTCTCCCAAAGGATAACGTACCTTTGAAGAGGAAGTACTGAGGGAGGGGTCCTATTTGGGAGATAGGGATTTAGGAAACAAAGATAAAAGTAGAAAACATAAAACAGGATGGAGGAAAACTCCGTTGACCCGACAGAAAGACCCACGGACCACAGGAGTCTGTCACAAGTCTTCAACAAAATACCTTCAACGAGACGTAAGTTTATTAGAAAACTACTTAAACATCCCCTCTTTCATAGAGGGACAGGATAAGGAAGTGGTAATACCCTAGCGGGAAGTAGTCCCAGAAAAGATTAGTTATTCGAGATACGTAGTTCACTGGTTTCATAACCTCGAAGTCGAAGTCATAGTCAGGAAGGTTACTGTAAGTCCTAACTAATGGAAATCCTAACTGACCAAACTAAAGAACGTCAGGTTCCCTGAGAGATCTCAAAAGAGGTTGTGGTGTCTAGTTTTTGTAGATAAGAAACCATGAGTCGGAAGAAATAACAGGTCGAGAGTGTAGATATGTACTGATGACCCTTTTGGTATCTAAACTAATATCCCTGGAAACAGTCGTTTCATTACAGAGACGAAAATTTATGTGACAGGTCCAACCAGCATCAAAAAGAAAGTTCCTCGTTTGTACAAAATTAAAGTACTGACGTCAGTGGTAGATGTCACTAAACCCTCGTATTCTTTTGTCAGTGACAAAGGGGTTGATAAACGACACTTCACTACCCTGACCTACGGTACTAGAAGTAAAAACTGACAACTCAAAATTCGGTCAAAAGAGTGAGAGGAGAAAGTGGAAGTAGTTCTCCGAGAAATCAAGGAGAAGCGAAAGACGGTATTCCCACCACAGTAGACGTATAGACTCCAATAACGGTAAAGAGGGCCGTTAGAACTAAGTTCACACACGAAATAGGTCGGGTTGTAAAGTGTACTACATGAGACGTATATTCAGTTTATTCGTCCCACTGTTATATCTCGGAACTGCATGAGGAAAGGGTTAAACCTTGATCAGGCAAAAAGGTACAGACCAAGATTGACAACGAAGAACTTGACGTATGTCCAAAGAGTCCTCAGTCCACTTCACCAGACCATAAAGGTAGAGAAATTCTTAAAAGGTGTCAAACGACACTAGGTGTGTCAGTTTCCAAAAACGCATCAGTTACTTCTTCTACATCTACATAAAGAACTTAAAAGAACGAAAAAGATACCAGGTCACCTACAACCGTTAAACTAGAGACCAAGGAGACGGAAAAGATATAGGTCACACTTGTAGTCCTTGTAGAACTTATAACAATAAAGTACATGACATCTTCAGATCGAACCTCTTAAAACTCGTGATGAAACGATCGTACACTTTACTTACGTTAACACGTTATCAAACTTGTAAGAAACCGTAACGGAAAGAAACCCTAACCTTACTTTTAACTGGAAAGGTCAGGACATCGGTAACGACTCAAAAGGTATAAACGACCGTATGACTGACGTCGTGAAAATGTCGTAGTAGAAAATTCTAAACTTTATCGAGTCGACCTTAAGGTAGTGGAGGTCATCGAAACAAACATCACTACGATTCTGGGTTAACTGAAACGTGAGGTTCTACAGACCGAGATCCAATCACTAGTGTGGTATCACCAATAGGTCTAGTAATTCTAGAAAAACACATTAAGAAGTCAATAAGGACGGTATAAAAGAATTATAGAAGACGAAGACAATCCAAGTATGACAAAGATATAAAATAAAAAGGGGTAGAAACGTACTTTACAAAGTAACCATAGAGATTAAAAGAACTTCTCTACAGATCAGAAAGAGTAAGATAAAAATGTCAAAATCTATTTAGTGGATTGGGAAAGTCAGGACCAAAGAAGTAAATACGTTGTTTCTCTGTTCAGATCCATAAAAGATTAGAATGTAAACAATGATTATAGTGTATGTAAAGACTAATAATTAGAGTTGGTACGTTTCCTATTTTGAACATTGACTCGGACAAAGAATTGGGACACGGGGGAGTTCTACACCCGTGTGATTATAAATCTGTTTCTTCGTGTGTAGAAAGTAAAAAAAGACTAGTTAAGTTTTTCTTTGTTGACTACAAAATGTTCTCCCTTTCTTATAACTAAAATAAATAAAAATAAAAAATTGACTTCTTATTTCCGTTTATTATTATTTTAAAGTCCCATTATTAGATACGACAGTATTTGTAAATCCTGGTCATTTCCTTTAGTAGTCTAAGATACAGTAAATATGTATTTTAAATCTCTCGTTTGTCAATAGGAAAGTTTCTAAAATTAAATATGAGGTTTTACTTGTTAATTTCTAACGTATTAATATATTGTAACGATAACAATCTATACACTTATATACACATAAGAAGAGAAGACATTTTATTAAAGTACGAATATTTTCAGTGGGAATCAGTTGAACCCTGTTTCTCTTGTGGTGTATCATCTTTATTTGGCTCATTATTTATCCTATATACATTCCTTTTATAATATTTCGTCCATGTGACAACTGTGTTTTCTTTTTTATTTGTATGAAAAAATAATGAATTTCCTTTAAGTGTTAGTAAAGGTCCTCAAGAAATTCTTAAATTCCGGTAAACAAGATCTCTTTACGAAATTAAATCTGTGTTGACAGTAAGAGCAGTGTTTTGACATTAGGAGCATTTTTAACATGTACGTTTTCGAGAAATGTTAAAATTTAACACATGATAGTCTAATCTTGTATCCTCGTCCAAAAAAAGGGTGTTT
Source organism: Capra ibex (assembly GCA_006410555.1). NCBI lineage: Eukaryota > Metazoa > Chordata > Mammalia > Artiodactyla > Bovidae > Capra > Capra ibex. The sequence continues at coordinate 30,763,872 of SJYO01018757.1, read as the reverse complement.
ACACAACTCATAATTCAGTGCGTCAACATATATAAATTAACCCTTAAAGTGTTTTTTGAAGAGTGGACATGTACGAAACACCGTTGAACCTTTCCTTATGTTTAGTTTTCTCGGTCATAGAGAAACTTAATTTTATTATAGATTCGTTCCATATTACCTTTTTTCACAAATTTTGTAGACGACGTGTCAATTTATAAGACTTAAAATCAGAAAGATGTGTCATAACGTTATATTTCTGTAATGAAAAATGTGTTTCATAAAAGACATGTAAATGTCATATGTTACAAACTGAAAAATAATAAAGATGAATAGTAATGTTTTGTATTTGTTTGACGTCAAATTTAAATCTTGAGTTTCAACTACTTTTTCACGTACAAGAAAGTCCTATCTGTAGACGATTCACATTTAAGGGTATGAACTGTTTATCGTATCTCTTTGACAAATGATTTGTCTACATCGAAGTATTCTGTTGAGAGACCCTTTACACTTGAATAAAAATGAAAGGGAAGAAACGTTAACGTAAACTAGTCTGTCAGTAAGTTTCTATAACGAGAACACTAATATCGATAACGTTAAATCTTCTGTTTCCTAAGTTATAAGTTTTAAACATAAGAATTCTTATCAATATTTTCATAAAATTAAATTTTTTATCATTGTACATTTGTAACTATGTCTCTCTGACGAAAGGATATGTGTATCGTCAGATTCTGTTATAGACTCAATTTTTGTATCCAACACGAAAAAGGGTTGTTAAGTGACCTTTAATCGACAAAGACAGGTTTTTGAAATTCTAAGTATGTTCTGTAGTATAAAACGTAGTTCGTATATTTGTTAAAAAGACAACGAGTACGTTGTTGGTGTAAATGTCAAAACCAAATCCTTCTATTATTTAAAACCTATCTTTTATCGTATGATTGGTTAAGACGACTTTGGTTTAACTCTACTTATATAATAAGGGACCAAGTAATATCTCGTGGTCCTCTTTTCGTACCTGAGTCGTCAAGATTGGTTTCACATCAATGTAATCGTAAAACCTTGTCTCAATATAAACTCAGACATTGTGTACACATCTACCCCACATACCTCCTCCACGTCCACTACCGAACTAAGGAGACCGGGAGTACATCCTCTCTTTGACAAGTCCCTAGAGGCGATCCTGTAGAAATCGATTAGATCGGTACGAGTCTTACACCAAAGGTGAAGACAGTTATATTAGAGACTTACCGTGTTTGATTTTGTCTCAACGTTCATACAATAAATTGTCTCGAATGGTACGATAAATTTATTTATTTTTTTATGTGTTTTGGTTGTATATATTTGAAAACCAACATCCTCTTAGTCTCTTCGACCTCATTACCGTTCCCCGTATTATTAATGATACTAAAATTTCTCTAAACTAAGTAATATTTATCGAGATTGTCACTGGTGTGGAAAGAATATTAAAAAGATTTTACTCTACATTAACAATAAAAAAAGGGGTGTTATTGAGAACAGAAGACCAGGACTATGTGGGTAGTACAACAATGTACGTAATGTGTCAAGACTCAAGATGTGGATTGGACTGAGGTTAACTTTTCTCGGGATAGGAGGAGTCCAAGTCAAAGAAGAGTTTACTTCAATTACGTACGAATTGAGTCGAAAGCCACATCTTTATAATGAGTTAAGTCCCAATTTTTTATCACATTTAACGATTTCTAAGGACTTGTGTACAATTCATAAAATTTAATATAATCGTCTGGTAGTTTAGTGTACCTTTACTTACTTTTTAAATATGTCAAGTGTAATCGTACTTGGACTTTATACGGACTAAAAGTACAATAAACTTTTCCGTTTGTTATTTGTTAACCTTTTGAAGTCGTATCTAAAACCATATGAAGAATAACTACATATGGTTTATAGTTTTAATAAAAATGTCATGTATTTTTACTAACGAGATAGAAATATATTTGTTAGTACACTCTTAAACATAGTCACTTATGAGACTGTTATCTAACGAACTAAGACAAGACACAATATTTCCAATGAATTTTTTTGTGACACGACAAACTCTTGTCATTAAGTCAAAACGGAATCTCTGTACTACTAAGAACTTTCGTTGAACTCTTGACCATTACACTATCAAACCCGTACGTCATTAAAATCCATAACCTCTTTTCCGTGTCACTTCTGTAAAGTCCTCCAACTTGTTGAAAATTTATATTACAAAACTTCAAATTTAATTTAGTAAAAAAAGGGTCTCTTAGTCCCTCACTCGTGTGAGAGTAGAGTACGTATTGATGAAATTCAAGTAAAACTCTTTAAATGAAAACTAAATTCGTCAATGAGTTCTACACGAAAGTCTTTTGTTGACAATAATCCCTCGTCTGAAATTTGATCAGTCTATGAACACTATCTATTTCGTTCAATTTTACAATTTAATTTATCGTTTACATTGTGGTAAATATATCACTTTCGTTATAGAAAATTCCTTCTAGTCTTTTGATGAAGAAAGAAAAATTATATTCCGTATGATGTCTGTCTTCGTATGAATACACTAGTATTAAAATGGGACAATACTATGGTTCTCCTTTTGTCGTGTTGAAAATCTTTACACTATTTTCCACTGTTTACAAAGAGAATAAAATTTCCGTCGATTCATTCCTATTCTTTTTGTGACTGTCTCATTTATTTTTGAAGTCAACTCTTTTCTTTCTCCGTATATACTTACAAACATTTCAGTAATAGATTAAACCTGTCCTACTGTAAAAATTGTTTTTTCGTTTCTCCACGTTTGTTTCAATCCAAATAAAAGAGAGACTGTGATATTCCACTTGTGTCACTTCCTGACTACTCTTTTTTATAGATTTAAGACGATAACAAATAAAGTAAGAATAAAATTTTCCGTATAATAAAATAAAATAAATAAATAAAATAAAAAAAAATTTAAAATAAATAAATAAATAAAAAATTTAAAATTTTAGAAATTAAGAATGTACGCAAGGGTTTGTACTGGGGGGGTATTGTAGAGAGACCCAGTAGGGGTACGTGGTCGAGGTTCGTACGACATAGGACGTAGTCTGTATCTGACCGCTAATATAATAAAATTTTTATTTGTAAATCATTACCAAACCAACGGACACACGTACATTCAGTGAAGTCGACACAGACTGAAAAACGTTGGAATACCTAACATCGGGTGGTCCGAAGAGACGGGTACCCTAAAAGGTCCGTTCTTACGACCTCACCTAAAGACACTGGAGGAGATCCTGTAGAAAAACTGAATCCCTAGATTGGACACAGAGAATACAAAGGACGCGACCGTCCGTCCAAGAAATGGTGATCGTTGTGGACCCTTCGTATATAGATATAGATAAAATACCCTCTAGTCAAAAAATTGTTAGATATCGATTATGGATATAAAGTCCCTTTACCGTTGTGAGACCTTTTATCAAATAAGAAGAGATCCCGTCTCCCTCTTGAATGAACGAACACAGAAAGGAAATAGAGTTGAAACGAGAATATAAATGAAAATAAAACCAAAACTAAAAAAAGGATCTGGTACACACTTCAGCGAATCAGAAAAGAATGAGAAACGCTGGGGTACCTGACATCGGATAGTACAAGGAGGTAGGTACCCTAAAAGGTCTGTTCTTATGACCTCACCCAACGGTAAAGGAAGAGGTCCTCTAGAAGGGCTGGGTCCCTAACTTCGGCCCAGAGGGTGTAACATCCGTCTGCGAAATGGTAGACTCGGTGGTCCCTTCGAGAAGGATCTGGTGCCTTCGATTTAAATCATTAGAAAAATAAGGGAGTTAAGTGTTTGAGACCTTAATCTGAGGGGTTCACGTCTCCGACCAGGACGACGAATAATCGACGCACTAGAACCCGCTCACTAAAAGATGACAGTAAGTCAAAGGAGAAGATATTTTACTTCTATTATTATTATTATTATGGAAGAAGTAGACCAACAATATAATTTTTTAGTTGTTTATTCACGAATTTTGTCAAAATTCGAGTATTATACATATTCACACTATCGGTAATAATAATGATAAGTAATTAAATATGTAAATATATACGTTATATTTATAACACGATAAAAGAAAGATCAGAAAACAAATGTGAGTATAGTTTGAAATATTCTTTATAAAAAAATAGTTCAAAAAGAGAGAAAGTTTAAATCCATGATCTCATGGTATTAGATTTTTTACATTACTGACTAGATAAACAATAATTTTGTAGGACAAAAAAAGTGAAAAAGTCGTTTACGCCATTCTACACAATGTAAAAATAACTTCATTTATATTCAAATAAAAATTTTTACAATACTGTGAGACCTTACAGTTTTGATTCTAAGTTTTAGTAACAAACGTGTTATGTATGTCAAGATGAATAGGAATTTTGTACAAATATTTATTACCCATTCTTTCTTTAGATTCAAAAGTTGTTTCGTCCCTCCATATATAGAGTAAATTAAACACAAATGATTTACACCCGTGTCTAAGACTATACAGGGAACTCATACCTGGAACGGGGACTCAATTCTCAGGGACACTATAATAGTTGTCCTCATACGGAGTAGGGTATACACACAACCCTCACCTCTTTTTCTACCGACTCTTACAAGATGAGTGATTGGATTTAATAAAGTAGGAAAGATTTCCTTGTAAGTTGAGAAGTCATTCAGTTCTTCGTGAAGGGATTCAAGACTTATAAGTAACCTTCCTGAATACGACTTCGAGGTTACGCAACCAGTGGACTTAGCTTCTCGGTTGGTAACCGTTTCTGGGACTACGACCCTTTCTATCCTCCGTCTTCCTCTTCCACTACTGTCTCCTACTCTACAACCTACCGTAGTAGGTGAATTACCTGTACTCAAACTCGTCAGAGACCCTCTATCACTTCTTGTCCCTTCGGACCACATGACGTCAGGTACCCCAGTGTTTTTCAGACTGTAATGACTGACTTTTCGTGGTCGTTACCTCTTCAACCCACGGTGAATTATAAACTGTATTATTTTTAGGGTAGATGGTGAGGGTTGAAAGACACCTTGAGTCGATGGAAGACGGTAAATGTCAATCCGAAAACAAGCAGGTGAATTCTTTAAACCCTATAGTAAACCTCGCACAATTGAACTAATCGTTACACATTCTTTAACTTTCATCGTTTTTCAATTCTATCGGATTTATCTAGAATAAAAGACTGTAATAAAATTGGTGGTCATAAATGTCGTGACTAATACTACTGAATCTATAAAAGACTACCATCCTTCTAACTGTTATAAGAACCACACAGAAACGTTGGAGTTACAATATTTATAAGTTCTTATAAAGATAAGAATTTTTATTGAGTAAATTTTTACAAAATCATTTACCTTCTTGGTCCTTTGGACATTAACACGTTACAATACTCTAAAATTAATTCCACTCTCTTTTTACGATTAAGAAGAACTTATGTTACACTATACATTTACTAATGAGACGTTTGATAAAAATTTTCTATTAGTCGTAAATCCTTGAAAAGGTATTCTAATCTTTTCCTAAGTAGTTTATAGAAATTTATTTATATCTGTACATTCAGTTCTACGGTAACAGTAAGTCCTCCGATGATTAAGAGACCCTTCTAGGACAAGTCATAGACATTGTAGAGTACTGAAAAAGTCAAGTCGAAATATACCATCTTATCGAACTCAGTTAAGGAACTCAGAAATCGGAAGTTTTAGAAACCACGGAAGTTTTAGTCCACGGAAACTTTAGAAACCACTGGAGTCACAGTGAAATACTACTATATAATCAGAGTTCTAAGACTGAAAATTACTCATATATATATATATATAAATTTCAGGAATTGTTACACAACACAACGACAACATTACGTAAAAACGTAATATATATATACCTCTACCTCAGACCTCTATTACTTTCTTTCCGAGTTCCCTTTAAATAACTGAACAAGTTCTAGTCTTACTATTGTAATATTAAAACATCTGGACTCAGCATAGAGTTATAAGACAGGTTACATCGTTTAGGTTAATCTCTGTTTTCTGAAAGTACTAGTTCCCTTGAAAACAAAATATTTATTTTATTGATTTTTTGAACCAACAGTGATTACATTATATAATCAGTAGAATTTCCTTTAGAATTACAATACTCGTTAGAATTGGTGGGAGATTACACACACACGAGTCGACACAGACCGAGAAACGTTGGGGCACCTGACATCGGACACCCGAGGAGACAGGTACCTCAAAAGTCCGTTCTTATGACCTCACCCAACGGTAAAGGAGGAGGTCCCCTAACAGGGATGGGTTCCTAGCTTGGATGTAGCGAGCACAGAGGACACACCGTACGTCTATAAAATGGTGACCGCGGTGGACCCTTCGTCGATGAAACATTCCCTCTCTCATTACAGTTAAAGGAAATTCGTAGTAACTCTACTATGGTGCTTTCTACTTCAACGGAGAAAATTGAAACATTTTTACGTAGTTTTGTCTTTGTATTGTGTAAAATTCCCCGAAGTTTAAATATGAAGGAACGTCATTAAACTAAAATTCCTTTAACACTTGGTTTATAATACCTCTCTGAAAATCCTTTTTTCACGTTAATGGACCTAGATATTAATACGATTGGTCCAATTCCACTTATTTCACAGATTAATATTTTTGTTTTGTAACACCCCAAGCATCTACTGGTGTAGTGGTACAACGGAAACAGTCTACGAAAATTGGTTTAATAAGTACACACACACGAAACATTTGTAATCCAATTTTCAAACTCACTCACTCACTTCAGCGAGTCAGCACAGGCTGAGAAACGCTGGGGTATCTGATCATCGGATGGTCCGAGGAGGAAGGTACCCTAAGAGGTCCGTTCTCATGACCTCACCCAACGGTAAAGGAAGAGGTCCCCTAAAAGGGCTGGGTCCCTAGCTTGGGACCAGAAGGTGTAAGGTCCGTCTGCGAAATTGGAGACTCGGTGGCCCCTTCTGGGTCCAATTTTCAAATTTAGTATAAATTAATAGAGGAATTTTTTAACAATATGTCTACAAAGATAGAATTTTGTTGAAACGACTGACTATTTCTTGTTACGTAAACATGAACAATTCTAATTAGAAAAATAATGTAAATACCTAATAAAATATAATAAAAGGGAGAGATTAAAATTTTTAATAAAAACAAAGTAAAATAACTCACAATAAATTCATTACATAAAATATATGTAATTACTAATTTAGAAATGTTGTTACGGTCTTGTGACTTTAAATCTTTCGAACAGGTTCAATAGTGTCTCCTGTTAGGTCTTAAACTTGGTTTAAGACAATCTAAAGTTTGTCTAAGAGAATTACTGATATATTACCCACTTATATATTCAATAATAAATCCTCTATTATAACTTAAGATAATAAACGTGAAAGTTTTGAAAATTTAGTACACGAGTTTAACATTGTTCCTGAAGGTAAAGGATAAATTTTCCACATAAAGTATCAGCAAAAACAAAGACTGTAAGATTTTCTATATTTGTGAAATTTCATACGTCTTCAAATTAACTAAATTGAGACAACGAAGTATCTGAATGACATAACCAATTTTAAACCAATTTGACTAAGAAAAGAAAGATGAGGGAGGGTCTTATCATCTGAAGTCAATTCATAAAAAGAACTAAGGTTGTCTTAATACTTAGTACACATATATATATATAAATATATATCTTTGTATATTAGATGATAATACGATATAAAATAATATAAGAATATGTTAATAATACAATAATATATAACGATATAATTGTGTATGGGAAATATATTAAAAACATAAATATATATTAAGATTCTACATAAAAATATGAAAAGATCGTTATTAGATACTCTTTTTATTTTTTAAAATGTAAAACTAAACAAAGATGATTCAAATCAAATTATACATAGTAGATAAAATTTTATAAAAATTAGAAATAACTCATGATTTTTTATTTATTTATTTGTGGTAATTTTCAGACAACACAAAGACTTAAAATTAAAATGATTTCTGGAGTTACTATAAAAGACCATTATTATTTCATTCTTTTATATGAATAATTGTTAAGACAAAATATACACCACTTGTACTTCATGTCCCCTTTCATTGACCCACGAATAAAATCCGGGACAATGAATTGTACGTAGAGTATTAGTAGACGGATTTAATTTGTCTTGGACTCCAAACTAAAGTTAAATTCCACAAGTAAATGTTTAATCTTGACTGTACCTGAGAAGTGTTACTTGTTTTATTTATTAAAAGTAGTTTAAAGAATGGACGTGTTACAGAGAAAGTCGTATAAAAGGAGACCTCCTTTGAGAATGTAGTAGAGGTAGGTTAAGTTGGTAACGAACTTTTATTTTATCATATTAAATAGGTTTCGTAAAATCGGTAATATGAGATTGTTACATCCGTTATTCCTTTGGTTCCACATATTTTATTGTTTTACAGGATGCATTTCCGACTTTCGAAAGACTAGGAAAGTAGAGGTGTCACTAAAGAAGGGGTTTTGAATTGACTTACAGTTAAAATGTTTACTTCTTTCGTTCACTTCTGTAGTACACTACGAAACTTTTCAATCCTCTCGGATATGTCACATTTTCAGAAATCCATGTAGAGGGTAGGATTTTTAAGAGTTGAGACCCAATGTACGAATGTACTACCTAAGTAGTTTATTCCGATTAAGTAAGTCAAAATTACAAAAAAAAAAGATTGAATTCTTTGAACCATGATTAGTAATACCTTAAAGGTTATTGTTAAACTTGAAATAAGAGAAACTTTAATGTTGTTTGATACGTTAGTATAACAGACATTAGAAAAATACTTATCTAAAATTTTGTTTTTCAGTAGAAAATCACTGACCTATTTAGTAGAGAGAGACTCCATACTAAAAAAAGTAACCAATTTTTATTAAAACTGTAATGTATCCAGTTGACGAAAAACCCTTACGACACTATATTGTCTTAACGACCATATGTCATCATAATACGACGTTAACTCTTGTAAAAGGTCTCAAATTACAAAAAACCACTCTTAAGATATTTATTCATTAATGTATTCCTTACGATTAAACATGAATTTCATATTAAGACAATGATCTTTGAGTAAAACATATGTGTACTATAAGTGGTCTGAGGTCTCTCGGTAAAACGAAAGCGTTTGGTTGACAAACGAAAAACGGGAGATTTTTTGTGATCTTATGTCAGGAGTGGAAAAGTGACAAAAGAAGTTACGAACCTATTACGTGAAGTCAATTTCTATAAAATGACAAAAAGGATAAAAATAAAACTAACTCTATATTGACGTTTTATTGTAATATAATAAAAATCGTCACTTTACATTACTAAGTGATAAACACATATGACACTTTACTAATGGTATTACTCAGATTGACTGGTATGTACTAATATTTAAGAAAAAGAAAACTATTTTTGAAATTCCAGATAAGAGAACCGTCGGAAGTATATACGTTGTACCATAATTAATATGAATGGTGTGACATGTAATGAAGGGGTACTGAATAAATAAAATATTAATCTTCAAACACGTAAAACTGAAGGAAATGGGTAAAGTGGGTGGAGGTCAGGACCGTTCGGAGACCGTTGGTAGTTTGACAAGAAATATAGCAATACGGAAAAAAAAAAATTGTTGTACAGAAAATTCAAAATGAAAAGATGTATAAAAGTCCTTATTTATAGACCCCACTTTGTAACGGTCATGTGTATTAAACTATCACTTGGTACTAGGTCATTAGACAAATCTATATATTATATACAGTTATAAATCATTTAACATATTTAAAGGTAATTGTTCCGTTAAGTTAATAAGTTTTATGTTTTCTTGATAAAAAGAGAGGATAAATAATCCCTAGATTTATCCTTTTAAGTTATATGAGTTTATAAAAGTTATTAATTAAAGAAAAAAGAAGATCCAAATAAAAGTTTTAAACGTATAATGAAACTCTGTATTTACTTGTGACTACCACTGTACAGTCGTTAGTTTCTTAAAAGAGGATATAATAGATTAAACGATTATTGAGTATTACTAATGGGATATGAGTGAGTTTTTATCTGTTGTTTTTAATCTACTACAAGACCCGGAGTGGAAGGTGGCAGGAGATGTTAGAGGTAACCAGAAACACTCACAAAGTAAAGTCAATTTCTTTTACCGTCAATGAGTCCGTTGTTGCATAATCTTACTCTACGATATTTTTATAGTGGGTGAAAAGTCATACAGGAAACCCAATTTTCCGACGTCCATCGTCTTAACCTTTGATGTGTAAACTCTCGTTCTTCTTTTCTTTACCGTACATTCACCACCTTCCCTTTACAAGTAGGAAGTTAAAAAGTCTAGTAGACCAGGAGTTCCTTGGACTTTAGTATTCGGGACCAATGGGTGGACTAGGGGAGAGACCTTTTTTCTACATATTCTTTGTCTAGACATAAAGAAAGATCGGAACCCTCTGTTTTACTGCAATCTTGGGGAATATAAAAGGGGGGAGAGGATTTGAACCTAGTTCCGTTAATGTACCTATGATGTAACTGAACAACGTAAAATTCCTGTTTCTTTAAGACGAAACTTTTTAATATGTCTTTCAAAATTTAATAAGAGTGACTTTAAGTCTTTATTCTGTAAATTTATGAGCAATTAGATTATCAATTAAATATAAAGGAGATGAAAGTTTCTTACCTACCGTTATACAAAATAAAGAACGGATACATTTGGAGAACCAACTTTATGTACATCTACAACCTAAATACATTGACTCTTTTATACGTTCAAAATGAAGTCAGAAAAGGATGATTAAAGATACGTATGATATATTTGAATGAATACCATCTAAACCTTCACGGATCTTTTTCCGAGGAGACTATTCTATTATGGTTGAACTTACATTCAGTCTTTAAAAGAAGGTAGTCCCACTTTTGTTTTTAGTCCACAAAGTCCTGGGATTAACGGACAAATATCCGAACGGTCTCCTTTTCAAGTGAAATTAAGGGTTCTGTCTTAAGATACCCTTCCGTTTAAGGAATACAGATATTAGAAGTTAGTGAGAAGGAGTACTCTTCTCACTAAGTATCCTATTGATTCTAACCCTCTACCTTGACTGGAACTTAGAGAAAAACCTCATGAGATAGGAGTCCAACTTCTGTTAAAGAGGGACACCATACTATTTATCCGTTCCGAGACGAGGACAGGTCTCCTCCGGAACTGTATTTCCCCTCCAGTAAATTAAAACCCCGTCTCTTCTTTGTTCTTCAGACTCAAACACGTGTGCCATTGAGTCTAAGAGATTAAGACTTGATGATAATTTTGAATGTAAAACTAAAGATAAACTCACTGAGAACGTATAAAAAAAATCAATCAAGTTCTTTAGTCTCCCCCTTTATTACTTAAAAGTATGGAGTTTTGAGACTATTTCTTAAGTAACCCTTGTTTTCTTAACTTCTTTTATTTATTCACACCGATAACATACTCCCATCATGGATTTATCGACACGGACGACGAAACTTATCTTTATATACTGGTCTTTATAAGTGGTCCTTTATAGTCAACGAGACATAAGTATGTAATACACACCCTCCAACTCCTTGTTCACTAACTCCAGAATGTGGATTGTTACCAGAAGGTGTCCTGAGGGCCTCTCGACCCTATATGGGTCACTTTTCACGTATGAACTCTCCGTTTTCGTTTAATCATTGACTTTTCCTTTAGTACTTAATGAAATTGGATCGTTAACCATTTCAAGCACTTAACATCGGACAGTGACGAGTCACGTCTACTAGTTCATGTGTTTCATAATTGTTCTTCCTATACAGAATCAAAAGGACTGAGGTCTCTCTATCGAGTCTAAGTACGAACTACCTGTTACTTTTGTCTACATTTATAAGTCTCTGTCTCTTTTATAATCGTCCTCGTTGTCGTCCGTCCCGATTTGACTAAAACGAAATCTTTGACCTTCTAATATTACTACGTTTCACACTGGTCGGTTCATACCTTAGTTTCCTTTCTTGGAGGTTCTAGTCGTTATATTGACGACACAACAAAATGGACTCTGACTGTCTGGACATGACAGGCATGACCCCTCCGGGACCACCAATCCGTTCTTAGTAGAATCACTACTAGTATAATACTAATCGGTGGATACACGGATTTAATTGGACGTTGTATGGTTTTCAACGAAGTTTATAAAATTTTAATAAGATTAAAGATTTCAAGGTTCGATTTATGACAGTAATAGTTACATTTTTATGTACTTAGTCCACTTATAATACACCAATATGTCAACGATGGATCGTATCTCAAGAGAATTTCCTTAGGTAGTCCACTGTTCTTTACCTGATTGAAATCTCAAATAGGTCTAATGATCAATGTACTTGTGGGTAGTGATTAACCGTAAACTTCTACCGAAATTGGTTGTCTTTGTCTTTTGACGGGTTATTTACTTAAATCGTACTAATATATCAGAATAATTCAAAGTCTATCAGTATAGGTAAAAGTAAAATGAAACCAGAAAGTATACTGTCTTGTATTTATAAATATTTCTATTACAGATAGTTGTTCGGTTCCAGACTTTTAGGTAATAATACGAAGAGTTGTATCACCAAATAAATAAATCACGAGTGGGAATTTTCAAAAATCCCTTGGGTCTCACACAAAACCGAATCCTTGTTTTTGAGTTAAATAGTAAGTTATAATTCTTTATAAAACTCCATGTTAGGTAGAGATTATTTTGTCTTTCGATGTACCAACTTAATTGGATATGATCTCTCTATTACTTGATGAGTCTTCTGTAAGAAAATTAAACGAGTGAAGTTATCTGAGGTAGTACACTATAGATACAGACATGCATGTACCTGTATCATATGTTTGGGTGTATGTGTGAGTATAGGGATATACGTCTTTTTCCTCACTATCTATACATTCATGTACTACTCAATGTCAATTATTTAAGGGTTAATTACGATAACTTTAAAATAATGAGTGGTAGTTTAAGACGACCAGGTTGTGGATGATATTAATAACTGTAACCTTCAAAACTTCGGAAATTTCTCTTACATTTTAAACAAGTGTCAATTCTTTGACTTAATCCTTTTGTTGATTCTTAATCCTTCTTTTATTATAGGATTCATAATTGTGAAAAAGTGTATTAAAGTAAGTTTATGAAAACCTACATAAATTATAATTGTCCTTATTATATGAACTGAGGTGAAAATAGGAAAGACTTGAGGTATGTATACGATTAAGTACACCTAAAAGAAGTCCTTATTGGTCAGAACCTATTATATATATATATAAAAAATTTGACTCGTAAACGAATGTGAACGATAAGAGTCTGTTTTAGAAGGATTCGACTGAGACCCATAGAAATCAGAGAAAAAAGTACAAGAGAGAGATAAACTTCTAGAAAAACAATGACTTTCCACTTTTTTCTGTGGTATAAACACTTTTTCATCACGTACGTACGTACGATTCAGCGAAATCAACACAAACTGAGACACGTTGGGATACCTGTCGTCGGACCGCCGGAGGAGACAGGTTCCCTAAGAGGTCCGTTCTGATGACCTCACCCAACGGTCACGGGAGAAGACCCTCTAGAAGGGTTGAACCCCTAGCTTGGGTACGGTGAGAACGTAACCGTACGTCCAAGAAATGGTTATCCCAGTGGACGCTTCTTTTTCGTCATGAGATAGAGTCATTATCAATGCCGATCCTTTTCGTTAAAAATATCACTTACACACTGATGTTTACTATTAATATCTTTCAATGATAATCATACTAATTTATTAAAATACGATTCTGATACTCTAGGTGGTTGTCTTTCCACCTCGTCATATCGTTGGTGTAGTAGTCCAGTAACTTTATACTTATTGACAAGAGATCATGTACAGGATAATCAAATAAAAAATTCAAAAATTTTTTTAAAATTATAACCGGTGGTATTGTACACACTTCACTATAGATTGACACCAAATCCAAACGTAAAAGGTTTATAATCACTACAACTCCGAGAAAATCGAACAACTAATAAACACATAGAAGAAACCTCTTTGTGGAAAGTTCCAAAAAAAAAAAAATTGAAAAATAAAACATATCCTCACTTTCACTTTCACAATCAACGAGTCAGTACAGACTGAGAAACGTTGGGGTACCTGACATCTGGTGGTCCGAGAACACAGGTACCTTAAGAGGTTCGTTCTTAGGACCTCATGTAACGGTAAGAGAAGAGGTCTCCTAGAAGAACTGGGTCCTAGTTTGGTTCGAGAGAACGTAATGCCCATCTAAGAAATGGTAAACTCGGTGATCCCTTCGGGTTATATCGGTTAGTTGTTACCAAAGTCCACTTGTCACTTCCCTGAGTCAGTATGTATATGTATATAGATAAGAAAGGGTTTGAAGGAAAGGTAGGTCCGAGGCGTATAATACGTTCTGTCACACGGTGTGTTACACGTTCGAAAATGGAGAGAAAGTAAAACATAAACCAAAACGATTCATATACAGATATTTTTAAACTAAAAAAGGGTGTACATTGATTAAAAAGATTGAGTTGATTCTTAATCCTTCTTTTATTATAGGACTCGATTAATATACGATAATTATTAATACGGTAATTATACGGTAATTATTAATACTTTATATTTGTTAGTAAGTATGTTGGTAAAAATGATTACAGATGAAACACAGTTTATGACGAGTTGAACTTATATCTTTCCATTCATTTTGGTCTACATTAAAATATCTAACGTTAGATCATTTATATCTAAAATATCTAATATCAGATTATTTCTTCTATTAGTTAATTAGTATTTACATCGTGTATTAATCTTTGATCAGGGGTAGGTCAAGATATTTGTATCTTTAATAGTGTCAAGAGGACATTGACTTTACGTTTATAAATCTTTATAAGACATGTTTAACATTCTGATATATGTACTTTGATTATTTGTGTGAGTACGTGTACTTCAACTACTATACTAAATAAAAGTAAATATTTTCTCAACAGATCTATTACGTGACCGACGTTTCCGTACCTGTAAAACAAAGTGACAATTCAGTTGATTCTGAAGTCAATTAATTGGATTCATCGTGTTATGAAAGCAAATCGGTCGGGCTCTGTCTTACTAAGGATGAATGCAATTGATACCTGAGGAATCAAACTCGGTATAGACTCTATTGTGGTAGACAGTGTTAATCCTCGTGTTTTATGACCCTCGGTAGGAAATGCCTTCGTCGTATAGACTTTCCGTTTATTTTCCATTTGTTATGGGTTTTATTTTGTCAAAGAGAGTGTACTATCGACGATTTATATTAATCCTTATCAGTTGTGTAGACAATTAGAGTTCTTTTATAAAGTTGTAAACAATCCTCGGATATAATCCGTTTAAGAGTTTATATGTTAAAAAAAAGAGACTCTGTCGTGTGATCTTATTGTCGTATGACCTACGACCGTGTGTCTTTACAACCCGTCGGAATCTTTAAGTAAGTGTTTATTTTCCACTCGACCTTCCGTACAATGGTGTCTCCTTACCGATACCGAAAACCTTTATCTATAGAACAGATTCGTTGTGTATTACACATATCAGAAGACGTATTTAATGTATTCGATAGACTTGAAATAAAGAATAGAAATTTTAGTTCTATTACGTTGAAAGATAACAATTATTCCTTTAAAGTACATACCATCATTTATAAATATAACAATATGTGACCATCTAAAAATATGTACAATTTAATATATTTACTAATAATAAGAACAAAACCTTGATCTATCGTCACTACTAACGTATTGTGACACTTTTACGACTTACAGTAACTTGACATTTGAAATTTTACCAACCAAATACAGTACACTCAAAGTGGAATTAATATTTTTACGTTACCTTCTTTATGAAAAACTGTTTCGATATCAAAATCCAGAATTTAACCACTTTCTACTTTTCCTTTTATATTTTTAGTTTCTGTTTTTAATCCGTACATTACTCTTGTATAAGATCATGAATAGATGACATGAGATGACGTATTAAGAGTAGTTTATTATGATCTTTATATGTCCTCTTAAAATAATGATATAAAGGAGAGAAAAAGGTAAAACAAGATGGTAAGACTCATATAACTACTATAAGAGTTATCTTATACAAAATACTGAAAATCATGTATTGATCATATAACCAGTATAGATTATTACTCCTTCGTAATACCACGAGTATCTCCTGTCAAATATTTTTTAGTAGTTCATTTAGTGTCTTTTTAATAAAGTTACTTTATAGATAACTAATAGTTACTTTTAGTCATGGACTACCTGAGATATTATTATTTCAAACTTATGTAACATCTGTTTGGTTACCGGATTATATAGTCCCGTTTGAAGTATCGATTTTCAAATTGAAAATGTCGTTTCTATATGGTCGTGTTTTAGATACTTTAATTAACCATTTGTGACCATTATTCAATAATATTTACGTTAAATATTATTTATCGTACTTAAGTGTGTTTTGTCCAAGATAGTAAAAATAGAAAAGTATTTTGTCACTACCCATACTGTCACACATTCTCTCATTCTTAGTTTATATTAAATAGAACGTAATTATATTAAAAAGTAAGACGAAATAAACTACCGATAGTTTCTGAATCCTTTTCTTTCATATCTACTATAATGAGTAGATACATTGTGTTATTCGATCCTTCATAAAAAGCTTAATGTTCATTACTGAGTCACTTAAAACTTTAGTTAAAGCACCCAGTTCTAAACGTAATTTTTTCATTATCTTTTCTTTTCCTTTGGTATCATTATTTTTTTCTTTTATACTCGATTCTTATTTATAATAAAGTATAATAAAATAAAATTAATACACACAGGTCCCAACTCTATATTCCAAGTAACAACAACAAGTCAACGATTCAGTACAGACTTAAAAACACTGAGGTACCTGACATTCGGACGGAACGAGGAGACAGGTACCCTAAAGGGTCCGTTCTTATGACATCACCCAACGATAAAGGATGAGGTCCCCTAGAAGGACTGGTTCCCTAGTTCGGGTGTAGAGGACGTGACCGTCCGTCTAAGAAATGGTGACTCTCTGGTTCTTTTGGGTATTTTAACTATTCTTATGTTTAACATCGACTTTTACGAACTTTTTGGACTAGATTTCCCAGTGTGAGTCTTTTTTGTAACAGTCACATAGTCACATTTGGACTCTACCTTAAGGTGTCCTCTCAGGTGACAGGACCCACGTCCCTATAAAATAATAGTACAGATACAGGGTCCATTACTTTTCATCTTGTATAAATTCAACGACTAGTACAGATTACGTGAACACATACGAGTCAGTACAGACTGACGTTAGGCTATCTGATATGGAGTGGTTCTAAGGAGACGGGTTCCCTAAGAGTCCGTTCTTATGACCTCACCCAACGGTAAAGGAGGAGATCCCCTAATACGACTACGTCCCCAACTTTGACGTAGAGGACGTGACCGTCCTTCTAAGAAAATGGTGACTTGGTGGTCCCATCGGACTGGTATAGATTGTCCCTCTACCATTTCATGGTCTTGGAAGTTTATCTCTTGAAGTCATTAAGTTTACGTCATGAAAAATCAAAACCAATGTATAACTCTTTCGGTACTCTCAACAAGGAAAAGTTAATGGATTTTTAATCCGTCCCAAAGTATCCTAAATTTTGACACAGTCATTTTTATAAAATCCCTAAATTTTCATCACAGATTAAATGATCCCGTTGAAGGGAACACCGAGTCTACCATTTCGCAGACGGATGTTACGCCCTCTGGGCCCAATACGATTCGTTTACATATATTTTAAAATGTAATTGTTAAAAAGATCTTGTACATAAATCTTATTCATTAATATAAGATTAGAGTTATAGTATATGATATACAATTATAGTCCCTCCAATTCTATTACACAGGATATATAGTGACTTTCCGAAATCAACAGAAGTATCTTAAGTTAGAGAATAATGAAGATACAACGATACCTTATATTAGAATCTATACTCACTAAAGTGTTAACTCTAACACTAGTTATAACGAGAGTACCTACGAATAAGTTTATTATGTTAAAAAAAGGGACCAACTTGTTTATATCCAGGATTGTATTTTGTTACATATCAAAAGTAAACTATAAAACTATATGTCAAGAATAACTTCATAGTACTATCAAGTTACCTCTAAGAAAAATGACATATAGAAAAGGAAGTGAAAGAACCTCCATTTAATAATCTTTTGTTGAAAGTAAACACCTCGGTACGGTTGTTATTTTAATACTAAAGTAAGACCAGGTCGTGTTATTTTATTTGTTTAATAAATGAATGGAACGATGTACTAATTAATGTCCTCGTTTTAACCAACCGGGTATGTCAACGTGTCTAAAGTCTGAGGATATTATTCGAAGGTACTGTGGTAGTTACGGTAATGTCATCCCCAAAACCCCCAAGGGTAAGACATCTTACAATGTCGTTTTTTTCCTTTTCTTACTTATTACAGATATTTTCATTTGATTTTTTCTCTTGTTGTGTACAACTATAGGTATTTCGAAAAAAGTTTCTTTTGAGTCAATACATAAATATTATCGTTTATTATTATTATTTGACTCATTAGTTGTTATCTAATATTGTATAGTTATAATTTATCTAACACTATACGTCATTACACGTTAGTAATTTTTACCTATGAAAAGTTGATTACCCGTCTTTCTTTAAGATTTATTAGAACTCTTCAACTTATAGTGTAAAATACTAATTATGAATATGTGTCTAGAGACTTGTATATTTCTACTTGTATATTTTTAGACTTTTCTTCCTTTGTTTTATAATTATCACCGATGGGGACTCACCAATATATTAACAGTTAAAAATAAACTAACAAATCTAATAAGACATAAAAGGTTCGAAAGACGTCACAACACATGTTTTTAGTCCTTTTTATGATAGTTAAGTTTATCAAAAAAAAAAAAAATACCTTCATTTTTGCATTTTATAGACGGTGAACGTGTAAAAGTCCGGTTTTAACTATTGGGGGGGGTTTTTTTCCCTAGTTTCCCTTATATTAAACCACACTCATCGTAGTGCTGTTCCATTTCACTTTTTTCAGTCTCTTTGAACAAGTATAACAAGTTACCTTAACCTCGAACGGCATCCTCAAGAACCCGAAGAATCCACCAGTCACCATTTCTTAGGAAGGCGTGACGTCCTCTACATTCTCTGCACCCGACTAGAGACCCAAGCCTTCTAGGGGACCTCCTCCCGTACCTTTGGGTGATGTCATAAGAACGGACTTCTTAGGGTATCTGTATCCTCTGATCGTCCGATGTCAGGTACCCCAACGTTTCTCAGCCTGTACTGACTTCACTGAATCGTGTCGTGACCTCAAGAATAAGCCGTCTATCTTAGATCTTCCCGTTGACCTCTGAACCAAGTCGAAAGAGTAAGAGACTTACGAGACAATAATCCAAATTAAGACTCAGGTCTAAGGTGTTTATTGTGTTATTCCGTAACAACAGATAACGGTAAATCGTTTGGTAAGGTTTTCCATCACCGAATTTTGTCATCCGTAAATAATAGGGTATAAAATCGGTCCACTAAAAACGAGACCTAGAGAGTTCTCGAATCCCAGTTCTTCGACTGGACCCGACGTCAGTAGACTTTCGTTCTAGTCTCAACCTGTTAGACGAAGATTCTTCCGAGTGGACATACCAAACGACCACTATTCGATTTCCTTGAAACGTGTCCCGACGAACACATAAGGTTGTAATACGTTGTTTTCACCGATTGAAGAGGTTTTACTCTCGTTCCTCCTTCGAGGTTATTCGGGTCTTTGATTAGAATATGCAACGTCTCGTAATGAAAATGAAAGTAGATGAAAAATCTTTACTCAGTGATTCACATCGGATGTAAGTTCCCTCCTCCTTAATCCGAGGTGGAGACCTTCCCCCATTATACATATATATATATTTTAACATCAATACAAAAATTTTGTGATCTGTGTCATTGGTACGAATTCGTACAATTCACTTTCAGCGACGAAAGTACAGACTGAGAAACCATGGGATACTTTATATGTCGGGTACCGTAAGAGATCCGGTCTTATGACCTCACCCATTAGAAAGGGAAGAGATCCCCGAGAAAAGTTGGGTCCATAACTTGGGTCCAGAGGGTGTAACGTCCACCTAAGAAATGGTTGACTCGATAGTCCCTTCGGGTTGATTTGTATCAGTGATACGAATTTGTATTACTCGTACATATACAAAATAGACTTGTTAGTTTCACACTTTCACAATCGACGAGTCAGTACAGACTGCGAAACGTTGGGGTACCTGACATCGAAGACAGGTACCTTAAGAGGTCCGTTCTTACGACCACGGTAAAGGAAAAGTTCTCGTAGAAAGGTTTGGACACCCCGACTTGTGTCCAAAGACCGTAACGTTCTTATAAAAAACGGTAGACTCTGTGGTCCTTTGGTGGTGATACATTGTTATAATGTTTTAGGATTCGTAAACTTTCTGACTCCTAGAATCACTGGATTCGGTTTACAATGGTTACTGAAGTTAAAACAGTGGACACTTTCTTATTAAATATAGACGGAACAAGAAATTTAAAACAGAAGAGGAAGTTTTAAATAATTAATTGGGAGTACATTGAAGATTTTGTAATTTCATTATTTTATTGATAATATAATATCTTAACTGATATGTTTAAGTTTAATTTTGTACTTTCATATTATAAATCGTGTTTTATCGTTAATTTTTTAAAAAAAACTACAATTAAAAAAACTACAAAACTAAAAAAACTACGATTAGACTCGACTGGAAACTAATTGGAAGGAAATTTATATTCAAATCCAACAAAAAACGAACTATTCCATATGTCGATCAATTTTATTTTTGAGTAATGACTAAAACCCGTATTTTATATAATATATAGACGGAATTCCCTTGTTAATGTTTGGTCCTATCAAGACTCAATGAAAAACTAGTCGTAAACTTGTAAAACGGACCCTGCCCTAAATATAAGGATATTTTGATACATAAAGGAAATAAGGAGACCTTTATTGTTCCATGGTAAGAGGTGGGGGGGAAAAATAAATACAACTATCTTACTAAAAGATTTAGAAAATTTTTAAATAAAGAATTTTGTTATTGTTCCCCTTAACAAAAAACGAACAATTCTGTTTATTTTTATTCGAATACACTCCGAGATTGTGTTTTCATTTTACTTCTTACAAAAACTTTTATTTATGTAAATTAAAACAACAAATAATTCCTTCTCCCGTCTTCTAAAAGAAAATTCCAGAGACCGGTACACGAATAATCTTTATAAAGGAGGATTATAAAGGAAATGTGATAACATAGAAGTCAAGTCAAGTCAAGTCAGTGAGTCAACACAGGTAGAGAAACGCTGGGGTGTCTGACGTCGTGTCGTCCGAAGGGACAAGTAGTGGTTTGGTCCTTGAATGAGTTTGAGTACAGGTAACTCAACCACTACGGTAGGTTGGTAGAGTAGGAGACAGCAGCGGAAGAGGAGAGTGGAAGTTAGAAAGGGTCGTAGTCCCAGAAAAGGTTACTCAGTCAAGAAGGGTAGTCCACCGGTTTCTTAACCTCAAAGTCGAAGCCGTAGTCTGGAAGGTCACTTATAAGTCCTGACTAAAGGAACTCTTAACTGACGAACCTAGAGGAACGTCAGGTTCCCTGAGTCCTCAGAAGAGGTCGTGGTGTCAGGTTTTCGTAGTAAAGAAGTCGTGAGTCGAAAGAAATATCAGGTTGAGTATGTAGGTATGTACTGATGACCTTTTTGGTATCTAAACTGATCTACCTGGAAACGATCGTTTCATTACAGGGACGAAAAATTATACGACAGATCCAACCGGTATCGAAAAGAAGGTTCCTCGTTCATAGAAAATTAAAACACCAACGTCAGTGATAGACGTCACTAAAACCTCGGGGGTTTTTATTTCAGAGTTACTAGTGACAAAGGTAACAAAGGGGTAGATAAACGGTAATTCACTACCCTAGTCTACGGTACTAGAATCAAAAGACTTACAACTCGAAATTCGGTTGAAAAAGTGAGAGGAGAAAGTGAAAGTAGTTCTCCGAGAATTCAAGAAACGAAAGACGGAATTCCCGCCACAGTAGACGTATAGACTCCAATAACTATAAAGAGGGTCGTTAGAACTAAGGTCGAACACGAAGTAGGTCGGGTCGTAAAGAGTAGTACATGAGACGTGTATTCAATTTATTCGTCCCACTGTTATATGTCGTAAGTGTATGAGGAAAGAACTAAACCTTGGTCCGACAACAAGGTACAGGTCAAGATTGACAACGAAGAACTGGACGTATGTCCAAAGAGTCCTCCGTCCAGTCCACCAGACCATGAGGGTATAGTAATTCTTAAAAGGTGTCAAACACCACTGGGTGTGTCAGTTTCCGAAACTGCATCAGTTATTTCGTCTTCATCTACAAAAAATACCTTGAGAGAACGAAAAAGTTACTAGGTTTCCTACAACCGTTAAACTAGAGGCCAAGGAGACGGAAAAGATATAGGTCGAACTTGTAGACCTTCAAGGACCAAATGTATGACAACTTTTGAAGTCATAGAAGTCCATGTCACATTACTCATTAATATAGAGGTCCATGTCACATTACTCAGTAGTTCATAGTAACAGTCGGTACCGTAAGGTGTTAGTTTTCACAATTTCACCATTATGTCCCTATAAAAGAGAAAGAAAAAGGTGTTATGGATAAGGATGTGTATAAAGTTTATTTTTCGACCCTAAATGGAATCTAGGAAAACTAACTAATTTCGAGTTGAAGTTGTAACTACGGTCGGAGTTTGAGCGGTTAATCCCTAAATTTTAAAAACAATTTCTCGAGAACATCCCTTTCTCGTTAACCGGTACTACCGTCATCAGTCCAAGAGAACGGGGTCCTGGAGAACGAAAACGGAGTACAAGGTATTTATTACTGAGAGGTACCAATACATTGTAGACTCTAGTAAATATCGTGACACGGACGTACAGTACTACATGAGTAAACCAGTGCCCGGGGAAAAAAAAGACATTTTGACATATTCGAGGTGGACTTTTCGGGAACGTCGACACAATACCGACACAGACGACTCAGTCAGTAGTCTCTTATGTCGTACCGACGTAGTACCGACGGCGTGGTCGGTAATCTCTTATTTGTACAGACGTCAAGGATACCGAGGAACTTAGAAGAAGGTCGAAGGAACGAACGTGGAATGGATGGGGTCCAAGTCACTCGTCACACTTATCACTCTGTGGAGGGAACGATAGACTTTCTAATAAACTTAAGTCAAACTATTTGTAATTACTAACAATTATATATATATAGTGTTTAAGAATGGTACCTTTATACTCCCAAACCATTGTAATCCCATCATGTGATTAACGGTCTAACTGTACCTGACTTCAAAAAGATAAACGGCAAAAGTCGTAGATGTCAATATATAACATCAATAAATCCTAATTCAATTGTGTTTTTAATTTACCTCATGATAGAGAGACTTCTAGATGAATTGGAAACAGACAGAATAAGTTTTTTTCACGAAACTTTTTTCAATTTCAGTATATTAATAATTCATTTTAATTTCTACTTCGTAATAGTAGTAGTGAAAGTGGTTAAAATCTTTGATAAAAAGTATTTAAATCTCACGCTGGAAGATATTTATAGACTCAAGCCAAGTTTCTTAGTAAATTCTACGTTTATTATTTTTCAAAGAGGAAACGTATCCAAACCAACATTTCTTACTTATATCTCCGTCCTTTTCGTCTTTTCCTCTCTTAATCTCTTGTTTACCTTTTTTTTAGTATGTGTTTCCACTCCTTTTTGAACACCTTCCTTTTAATTATAGTAAATCAAATCGTATCAATAATAAAAAATAATAAGGAAAGAATTCGAAATTTTATCAGTCCTGGAAAAAGGACTCCGTGTGTTCTATATCCTAGTGTACTCACTAAAAACACCAGAATATTTAAAGACCCTTTAAAATTAAGAGGTCGTGTGTTGTTTTAGTGTTGTCTATAAGTAAAAAATATACTGTAACCCCCACCATCGTATACCCGATAAAGTGTCTTCTTTTAATTTTGGAGGTCGTTGGAAAGGGTTTTACCCCCACTACCTTGTCTTTTTAGTTCTTATATATACCCCTTTTTTAATTTTATGTTGAGAATTTTATATAATTTCTTCTATTTCAGAGTAGTATATCTCCCAAGACCTTCACATACACACACACACACACGTACACACACACACGCATGTATTACCCCGAGTATTTCCTGTATAGATTCTCCACCATAATAATATCTACGAAAATATTTTACACCAAATCATCACCAATTCTTGTTTCTAAGATATTATTCTGACTGGACCCAAGTTCAGGACAGAAGACCTTTGGACTAATTTAAGACACTGAGACCCGATTTAATATGTTGAGGACCCCCATGAGAAAAGTGACACAAATTATACTCACCGAGAACTATCATCACACTACACAGTGAGTAGAGTACTGGATAGTCTGTTCTTAAAATACTTCTAACATGTTCTTTACTCGTATTTCATGGACCGAACTATGAGTCATTAATCATTTATTAACTTAACAAATAAACAGATAAAAAGAACGTCTTGATTTTTTTTTTTTTTTGGGGTGTGTAACAAAAACATTGTTCTTATTTTTGTTGTCTTTTATGGATGTTTTTAACAACCCGTGTCTTCTGAAATTAAAGTGTTATATCTCTCATATCGTCCCTCCGTAAAGATAATCCTTTTAAATTTTTAAAAGGTTTTACTATAGATTGGTAAGGGTGTATCAAAAAGGGTAATAAAAATAGTTTTTTGCATTCACTCTTATTCCGACTAACCCGGATATTCGTGATAGACACACTTCAAATAAAATTTCCATCTTATGTCATGTCATGTAACGAATAAACATTAGTATGTTGTCCTCACCTAAATACATTTAATTTGTAATTAATCTATTTATAAACTCATTGTAGATGAGGTAATATAACTTTAATATTAATTAATATAGATATTAATAACGAAATGTAAACTTTTTATTATTAAGATGGTTATTGACTAGGAAATATAAACTTTTCTTTACTGTAAAACCTTCTACCTTCTTATTCCTATCGATGAGTAAGAAACTATGGGAAGGGGAACTCTCCACTTCCAATGAAGGTGATGGAGTTTTGACCCCACTTGAATCACTGAACGAACTGTTTTTCCTTACATCCTCTTTATTGAAAGACTCTGAAGATTCACGAACTTCTAAGAAGGGGTCGGAAAATCTTATAGGTAAGACTCTTTCGACTAACGACACATTCTTTATGCTGATGGAACTCTGGTGATGTGACACTACTTCGGGTGTTTTGGTGTACCTGTTTGACATACATCTTTCTTCCTTTCTACGGATCTCTTATCTCCATAAAGTCAGTAGGATCGACATCCATAATCAGTACTCGTTTACTCTGTAGAATCACCTACATGATCGAGGTCCTCTATGCTGTACTTCTTTTGACTCCTTAGGTTGGTTGTCAGTCTTTCCTTGTCTATATACCGAGGTCATCTTGTTAAGGTCGGTAGAGATCGGTTAGTTTCGTAGGGTCCACACCGGGTCCATAGAACTTGTTTGCATGGTAAGAGGAACATAGTACGAGTTTAAGAACTGGGTGTTTAGTACTTATATTACCTTCCACAATACATCGTTGACTTTTGGTCTTATCCAAAATTTAGTATGCGTGAAATCCATCTAAGCAACGATTAGATAAGCAGAAAAAAGGTAATTATAGTGTGAAGATTTAGTTAGTAAATGATTTTGACTCGACTAAAATATCAGTATTCTTCAACGATGTACTCGTTAATTTCGTATTAGTCACTTGGATACTTTTCTAGGTTTTATGATAAAAAAAGGTTTTATAGTTAATAAAGGTACATAAGAATGGTTTCGTTTGAGTACTCTATAGGAAGGTAGGCCTCCGTCAAAACGTGGTTTTGGATTTCGACCCTTGTAAAATAGTGACAGTATTAGAACTTGCTAAAGAGGGTGACGAAAGTCACGGTATGGTATCCGTAAGTCAACTATTCCTAAGTACATCACCTCTCTTCACCCGACCCGTCCCAACGGACTACTATCTTTTTTTTAATTTTGTACTCTCTAGTTCGATTTCCATATTAAAAATCTGTAAAAAGAACTATAGATAAAGTCTAACTTTATAGTTATTATAAAAAAAGACGGATGTAAGTATTACACAATTTATAACCCAACCGGTTTTTCAAGTAAGTCCAAAAATGTATTGTAAAATACCTTTTTAGGTTCGTCTGGAAACCAGTTGGGTCATCGAAGAAAACCTACGTGTTACTGTATCTCTATAAATAATTTAATCTAGTCTGTACATCTTTTAAAGGGTTTCTATACGACTGAAAAGAGTTTTTAATAAAGAGTAACAGTTACGGTATCCGTTAAGAACTCAAAATCGGGGTCTCCGGATTTTTATTAAAACAACTAGTATAAAATAACATTAGAAATAAATTTTGATTGTCTGATACACGGAAATCGAACTGAGGAATGCGGATATTAGTTTCCTGGACTACAATTGTCCGAAGTTGTTAATGCTCGGAAGAATTTCAACATAGCGTTTGTATTCAACTTATACACTCTGGATAGGGTTAAATTAATGAACTTTTCTCTTGTACCACTAAAAGTTTAAATACGACTTTTAGACCTAGACTTTTTAATAAGTCAAGGATTGATCTGTAGTTCAATCCTCATTTTTCCGGCTTTCAGTTCAGAAAGGTAGACATCCTGTTGATTGACATTTTAAGGACAATCTTTGGGATGATGCCACAAATGACTCTTCTTTTTGATTCTAATATACACACTTTCACTAATTTTTAACGTTTCGTGGCATCTTTACATTCTCTTCCTTTACCGTTGGGTAAGGTCCTAAGAACGGACCTTTTAAGGTTCCTGTCTCCTCGGACCACCCGATATCGTGTAGCCCAGAGTTTCTCAGTCTATCCTGAAGCACTGATTTGTTTATCTTTACATTTTAAATTGATGATGACAATAATAACAGACTCAGTAGGTGTTTATATCCTACAGAGTGAACTTATTTCTACTTAAACTGTTTCTTTCGTTATATACGTGGTGCTGAGTTTGTGTGACTCTAAGTCTAAGTCAACAGGATTAATGGTCGTGTTTCCGTCGGACTTTCAGGGAAATCAAAGAATTCACTTTTACCTTTAATTTACCCTGAACATCGTCAAGTATTTCGAGTGAAGATGTAATATTGTAACGGGTTTCTTCCTTTGGACGTTTCGTATCAAGAAAAAACAATTCTTTTTTCATTATTATTCGTGAACCCAAGACCTCTCTTTGTTTCATTTCTAGAGGGAAATCAAATATTACGTAAATTGTTATGGGTCTTGTAAAAACCAAATTTCTATTAAGTAGCACATTTACGTATATATAAATATTCCCAATAGTCGTAAGTTCCCAGTATACTGTTTAAAAAAAAAAATTTCACAGAATACTAGTTCTACCCGGGATTACAAAGGAAGTCGAACTGATTGAAATCTTTCCAAAGAGGACTGATATCCGGGAACTGGAGAATAAAGAACCTCACCAATGAAATCTTTGGAACCTTAACACTTTAAAAAAAAAAAAAAAACAAGGAAACTTCATATTTAGAAGATGTTAAGTCCTTACAGAAAGAATCCCTGGACCCTCAGTAAGGAAACTTTACATTATTAGTTCTTTTTATAGTGGAGACAACGAATCAGAGATGCCCTCTCATCCTCGGATTGAAGTTATCGACGATTAATCATTTGTGTCTTCCGAAGGGGTACCGAATCACCATTCCTTAGACGGACGTTTCGTTCTTTGGTCCTCTGACCTCAAGCTAGGGACCTAGGAACCCAGTCTTTTTAGGGGACCTCCTCCTTTACCGTTGGCTAAGGTCTTAAGAACGGACTTTTTAGGGTACCTGTCTCTTGGACCGTCCGATGTCAGGTTTGCCAACGTTTCTCGACCAACGCTGACTCGTACGTTATTTGTGTCTACCGGATTAGTGTGTCTGATTAAAGTGGAGGTCATAGAGAGTTGTGGAAGGGTGATCAAGTGTTGTCGTGAATATTTGAGAAAGTAGAAAACAAAACCTCCTCTTCTCAAGTTAAAGAAAGAAGGTAACGACATCGAAACCAGAGATAACGTTTTTAGGACTTGTCAGAAGGAACAGACAAATTGAATGGACCACGTTAAAAACTGTCGAGAAAGATTTCGTCTCTAAAAACAAAGAACAAGTTTCTGGATGACCTTGGTGTCTATTTATTACGGAGATGAACGGACTCCCTAATAAATTGGGTTGAGAGTTTATATTCTCCACAATGGGTTACCAACGTTATGTGTTGATTGAGATAAAGAGATTCTCTTGGTGTTGAATTTTCGTGATGATCATGGGGTCGTATAGATTTGTGAAACCGGATAGTACGGACGACGACGACGACGATTCAGTGAAGTCAGCACAGGCTAAGACACACTGGGGTATCTGCCGGCGGGTGGTCCGAGGAGACAGGGAACCTAAGAGGTCCGTTCTTATGACCTCACCCAACGGTAAAGGAAGAGGTTACGTACTTTCACTTTGTACATTCACTTCAACGAGTCAGCACGGACTGAGAATCACTGGGGTACCTTACGTCAAGGGACAGGTACCCTAAAAAAGTCCGTTCTTAAGACCTTAGCCAACGGTAAAGGAGGAGGTCCCCTAAAAAGACTGGGTTCCTAGGTCCCTAGCTTGAGGTCCGAGGAGGCAGGTACCCTAAAAGATCCGTTCTCATGACCTCACCCAACGGAAACGGAAGAGGTAGATAGTACGGATCGTCTCTGGTTAACATAGGTAAGTTTCTACAAGACATAGAGAAAGATCGCAGAAGTGGGTCTGGTTCAAGAAGTGATATAGTGATTACGATAGAAAGAAAGGTAGAGATGGCGAGGCAAACGGTGGGTTAGGACTTTAAGTGAAAGAGGAGGATGTCAAAAACAGAGGGTGAGTACTCTGCTGGAAGGAATAAATCAGGACAGAAATAACAGAAAAGAGAAGATGAGAATACGAAAACACACGACGTGGTGTCTTAAACCGTTGAAGAACTTTGACCCTGGTATCAACATGGTGGAGGTATAGTCGTCGTTACGTGTACCTTTTCACTTGAACATCATTCAATTATTGTAACTCAATAGTCGATTATTGTTATTATTAATATTATCGTATCTTGTATTGTATGTACGATAATATTGTACATACTTGAATGAAGTACAAAGTGAATCAGGGAAAAGTTATTCGAATACTGTGAACAAAAAGTATAGTTTATTGAAAGTCTGATTCATTGAACGGACTTAATGTGACATTATTAACCAGTTTGATCTTATTCTTAGATCCATGTAAAGTATCGAGAATGACAATCAATATTGAGAAACGAACTTCTAAAACATTATAAAATTTGGAACTTATAATAGTTTGTATATATTAAAACAAAATCTCCAGTGATACGGAAGTATTTTTTTATTGTGAACTTATTCGAGAAAATTGACCTCTTCCTTTATCGTTGGGTGAAGTCATAAGAACGGACCTCTTAGGATCCCTGTCTCCTCGGACCGTCCGATGATGACAGGCATCCCACTGTTCTCAGTCTGTAATGAATCGCTGATTTGTTGGTGGTTCGAGAAAATTTTTTAAATAACTCTATATTAAATGTATTGAATGTAATTGGGTAAATCTTACGTGTTAAGTTACTAAAATTCATATAAATGTTTATGCGTGTTCGTAGTTGTCAGTTAAAATCTTGTACAAGTAGTGGAGTTTTTTTACATGGATAAATGATAGTAAGGGAATAATAAGATAGGTCGGGTCTTAATTTGTTACTGATGAAAGACAGTGAAATTAAATGGATAAGACCTGTAAAAGATACTTATCATAGTGTACTGCACACCAGAAAGCATTGATCCAAAGTGAGTCGTGTCACTAAAGTTCCAAGTAGACACAAATCGTACAAAATGACGTAGTATAAAGTAAGGACAAATAACGACTCATCATAAGGTAACATCCTTACATGGTGTAAAAGTTTAAATAGTCAAATACCTGTAAACCCAACAAAGGTGTAAAACCGATAATACAACGATATTGGTAAGTACATGTTTAAAAACACACCTGTATACAAAAGTAGAGTGAACATATATAATAGGTTCTCACCTTAACGATCAAGTATACCATTGATACACATTGTTGAACATCTTGACAGTGTCTCGAAAGGTTGCACCGACGTGACAAAGTGTAAGAATAGTCGTCATACACTCCCACCCAAGACTAACGAAGTGTATAAACGGTTGTGAACGACAAAAGACTGAAAACCTAATATCAGTAGGATCACCCATACTTTATAATCCAACCGGTCTTTCAAAGAAGTCAAAAAGATTCATTTTTATTTTATGTCTCTCATTGTACCTTTGAATATACATTTTATCTATCGGTTGCCCTTAAACGACATACCGAGTCCTTTGAGTTTGTCCCCAAGACATAGTCGGATCTCCCTACCCCTCCCTCTACCCTCTCTCCAAGTTTTCCCTCCCCTATATCCACCGAGTCTCCAATTTCGCAGACGGAGGTTACGTCCTCTGGTCCCAAACTAGGGACCCAGCCCTTCTAGGGGACCTCTTCCTTTACCATTGGGTGAGGTCATAAGAACGGACCTCTTAGGGTACCTGTCTCCTCGGACCGTCCGATGTCAGGTGCCCCAGTATCTCAGCCTGTGTTGACTCACTGAAGTGAAGTACCGACTAAGTACAACTCCAAACTGTCTTTTGTTGTTTTAAGACATTTCGTAAATAGGAAGTTAATTTTTTATTTATTTAATTTTTTTATTTTATTTTATGTGTAGAAAGTAAAAGTGGTCCTTGAAATAACTTGTTGTATAAGTAACGAAACAAGGTGATAGAATTTAGTAAAAGGTCTGTTGAAGTATTAAAGTAGAAGAGGGTTAAAAAAAATAGTAAATTCGTTTCTCGATAAAGTCCACGGAAAATGTCAGAAGGTCCTTTAACTGTAAAGAAGGTACTTCCATCAAAACATTTCTAACTTTATTTACCTATTACCCTCCACTTTACAGACCACTTATACCACATACTTAGTCGTGAAGTGTCGGTTTGACATTGTCAAAAACGGACCAGTAGTTTCTCTGTACACCATAACGTCATAGGACTACCTTCTCATACATAAAAGACAACTGATTAAGACCTACGAAAAGTAATTCACGACGATAGTCAACGAGATTAACTCTCACTATGAACAACGAGATTAACTCTCACTATGTTCATAGAACCGAAAGGTCTTCTACAAGTATTATCGCCCCGAGAGAAGGATAGGGTGGTATATGTGTAATGAAAGAAACCTAATTCTAGTCGGAAACTACACCAACTACCACGAAGTGAATTGTAAAGGGTACTAAAGAAGGTAAAGTGTAATAAGATCGTACAGATGAAAAGTAGTGGACACTGTTAAACAAGATTTTCACCTTACGAAGTACTGTAAATTCATCTCTTAGTGTACGTCTTTATACTAGTTCTTCCAAAATAAAAGTGTATTGAATACACCTTGAGTTTCTAGTTTCACTACTTGTATTGGTTTGACCACGTTTACTAAAAGTTTCGAACTAATCCTTTACAACTCATACAAGCGATAGAGGTCACACCATACTGTAACTAACAAGAGTCAATTTCAACACTACAGTAACAGTAGTTAAAGTTGATCAGATGGTCTGACACCTCATAGCAGGTCATTCTTTAGAGGTCGTACTTTGAAACGTTTGGTGAAAACTGTACAATCAAGTTAGTGTCGTGTAAGAAATATTTGACATGTTTAGAGAAGGACAGAATAAAAAACACAAAGTCAACGAAAAAATGGAAAGAACTTTGTAATTATTACTTTGTTTTGTACGACTTTTATAACGAAAAAAGAAGGTAGAAGTCATAAGTTTATCGTGTGTTTTCAGATGGTTAGAACTAAAAAATTTTTACGTATGACTATACTGTCGACAATGTTAAATTAGATTATTTTAATAAAGTTTACTTCAACTTCTGTTGATTTGAGATAATCTCTGTAGATTGTCCTTTTTGTTTTGTTTTTTACTCACTTGTAAAACCGGTTGGGTTAACAGAGAGTAATATTAAAACTAAACGTAAGGGACTATGTATTCAACGGTTCATGGTGAAATACCCGAATGACCAGTAAATATATCGAGAAAACTTATTGACCTTATAGTAAAATTTAACGTGATAAACAGAAAGAAAAACTCAATATTCTCAAGAAATATAAAAGATCTATGTTTAGGAGATACTCTATAGACTAAACGATTATAAAATAAAGTAAGACCCCAAACAGAAAACTGAAACGATTAATACGAAGTACCTCATATTTTTTCAATTAAAACTACCTCAAGTCAAATAAATAAAAAACGAGACAACGAGTACACAAACCACAGTATGGATTCTTAGTTAACAGTTTAGGTTCTAGTACTTTTATATAGAGACAAAAGAAAGTTATCGAAGTTTTAAAATTGACGATGTAAATCTAAGAACCAGATAAAAGATAATCAAAACATGTACTACGATCCCAGGGTGGAGTAAAAAAAAAAAAAAAAAACGTACACCGTAAGTCAACACGGTCATGGTAAACGACTTCTGTTACATGAAGGAGAGTAACTTAACAAAACCATGAGAAGAGTTATAGTCAATTGAATTCTACGTACCCAAATAAAAACCTTAGAGTTAAGATAAAGTAACCAAATACATAATAATTATAAAAATACGGTCAAAGTATGACGGAACTTTAATGATAACATTCAAAACTTTTACTTCTCATACTTAGAAGGACGAAATAATAAAAAAAAGAAGGTTTAGACGAAACCAAGAAGACTTAGAGAAATTTAAGGTATACTTAAAGACCCAGTGAATAGATGAAGAAGTTTTTTAAACTTCTTAGAAAGACTAAGACTATATCTAATGTCACTTAGACTATTAGAGACACCTTTTATAACGGTAGAATTGTTACAACTTAAGGGATTAGTTACTTGTACCGTACAAAAATTCGAATATAAGTATGAATTAAAGAAAGTTTTTAAAAGTCGTACATTAAAGTTCCATATTCAAAACGTGAGTAATAGGACCATTGTGTCTACCATTTCTTAGAAAAAAATTTTTATATTTAAATAAATAAAATTAACCTCCAATTAATGAAATGTTATAACATAACCAAAACGGTATGTAGTTGTATTTAGACGGTATCCATATGTCACAAGGGGTAGGACTTGAGGGGAGAGAGGAGGGAGAGACATCTACATATCTTGTCAGAAAACCTGAGACACCCTTTCCATCTCCCACCCTACTAAACCCTCTTACCGTAACTTTGTACATATTATAGTATATACTTTACTTAGCGGTCAGATCCAAGCTACGTACTATGACCTACGAACCCCGACCACGTGACTCTACCATTTCTTAGAAAACAATCTAAACAAATATTCATGACATAAGGAAAACTATAATAATTTTTTACCTTAACAAAAGAATTAAAGTAAAAGTCTAACAAGTAATCTTCACATATCTTTTTCTTGACTATAAATATATAACTAGTAAGTAGGAAGTTAGAATGATTTAAGTAAATAATCAAGATTAACTAAAAATCACCTAAGGAATCCTAAAACATACACAATGTATGTTCTAATACAGTAGACGTTTATTTTTATTAAAATGAAGAAGAAAAGGCTAGACCTATAGAAAATAAAAAAAGAACGGATTAACGGGACCGGAGGTCATGTTACATTTTATCTTCTCTCTCGAGTGTAAGAACAAGAAAAGGAGTAGAATTCCACTTTCGTAGGTCTAAAAGTGAGAATTCTTACTACAAACGATATCAAAAGGTATAAAAGGGAAGTATTCCAATTATTCAGTGAAAGATAAGGTCAAATATACAAAAGTAAACCGTGTCGGGAATTCTTAGGTGGACGGTTACGTCCTCTACGTTCTCTGTACCCAAGTTAGAGGTCCGGCCCTTCTAGGGGACCTCGTCCTTTACAGTTGGTCAAAGTCTTAAGAACGGACTTTTTAAGGTACCTGTCTCCTCGGAACACCCGATGTCAGGTACCCCAACGTTTCTCAGTCTGAACTGACACGTTGACTCGTGTATGTATGTGTGTGTGTATGTGTGTGTGTACGTGTGTATGTCTGTGTAATATTTTTATACAGTCTGAAACTCCACCGGTACACACGAAATGTAACAGAAGCTAACAATACCACACAATGTAATAAACTGAAAACTTATAATTCGGTTGGAACGTAATGAGTGTACTTAAAATCAACCAGTATTATATATTAAGAAAAATGCCTGACGACCTAAGTCAAAGGATCATAAGACGACTCTTAAAAATATAGGTATTTTCCATAACAAAAGACTAAAAAGAATACAAAAATAGACCAAAACCATAGTTCCATTACGGAGAACCTAACTCAATCCTTATAAGGAAGGAAAAGATAAAAAATCTTCTTAAACACTTCTTAACCATAACTAAGGAGAAATTTATTTCAAGTAGTCACTTCGATAGATTTGGACCCGGGTGTCTTTGAAACACCTATCAAAAATTTAATGATTAAGTTAAAGATAATATCCAAAAAGTCTATCAGATAAAAGAATTCTGTCAAAGTCATCGAACATAACGAGGTAACTTATGTCAGAACAAGAAGAACGAGAACACTATTACAAGTAACCATTTGTTTTCGATCGTAAAATTAGGTCAACCTGAATATCCATATATACAAAGTATAAAATGACTTATTTTGTGTACACAATTTTAGTAGTTGAACTTTGGTGTTACAACTTCTTATTTAAATGGTACATCAGTTTCCGATATAATGTCAAACCAGAGGAGTGGAGACGATTGTTCCGTCTCTAAAATAATCATTTTCTAAAAGATCTAGACTTATAGGAAGAATCATGTACTCCCACTACCACCATCATCAGTACTTCAGTACAGGTTGAGAACTCTGCGATACCTGACATCGGACGGTTCGAGAAGACAGGTGACCCAAAGGGTCCCTTCTTATGACTTCACCCAACGGTAAAGGAAGAGGTCCTCTAGAAGGGTGGGGTCCGTATCTTAGACCTAGAGGACGTAACGTCCACCAGAGAACGTAACCCCCGTCTAACAAATGACTTACTTAGTGATCCCCTCGGGATTCTCTTACTATCGACATCATTTACTGGAGATTCTACGAAAGAATGAATTTTTAAGTTAATAAAACACTTTGTACTCACTTACACTCTCTTTACACTTCTTTTCCCTTAAATTACACTCTCAATGTCGTGTTATTGGTTAAACTTTTTTTGATCTATTTATATATTTGACTACCGTTGAAAACTATTTTCAATTTATTACTATAAGAAAAAATACTATGTATTATTGATAACTTTATTTCAGTGAAACTTTATTCTAACTTTCAGGTGAATAACAGAAAAGAATTTTACAGACTATATGTTTAATAGGTACAACAACAGGTCAGTGTGTCAACACAGGTTTAGAAACACTAGGGGACCTGACGTCGTGTGGTCCGTGGGGACAGAGAGTGATAGAGGGTCTCAAAAGGGTTCAAGTACAAGTAAAGTAGTCACTACGACAGGTCGATAGAGTAGGAGACTGTGAGAGAAGAGAAAGACGGTAGTTAGAAGGGTCGTAGTCCCTGAAAAGGTTGTTCAAGAGACAAGGGTAGTCTACTGGTTTTATGACCTCGAAGTCGAAGTCGTAGTCAGGAAGGTCACTTATAAGTCCCAACTAGAGGGAATTCTAACTGACCAAACTAGAGGAACGACAGGTTCCCTGAAAGTCCTCAGAAAAGGTCGTGGTGTAAAACTCCCGTAGTTAAGAAACCGTAAGAAAGAAGAAACACCAGGTCGAGAGTGTTGACATGCACTGGTGACCCTTCTGGTATCGGAACTGATATACCTGGAAACAACCGTCTCATTACAGAGACGAAAAGTTGTGTAACAGATCCGAACAGTAGCGAAAGGACGACTCTTTGTTAATAGGCTAAAGCACCGACGTCAGTTGGTAGACGACACTAAAACCGTGGGTTTTTCTCATTTAGACAATGATGAAGATGGAAAACGGAAAGATAAACGGTGCCTCATTACCCCCACCTACGATACTAGAACCAAAAATTTTATAAACCAGAATACAGTCAAGAAAGTGAGAGGAGGAAGTGGGAGTAGTTCGTCGAGAAATCAAGGAGAAGTGAAAGATAGTAATGTCACCATAGTAGATATACAGACTCCAACAACTACAAAGAGGACGGATAGAACTAGGATCGAACATTGAGTAGGTCGGGTCTAAAGAGTACTATACAAGTCGTATATCCAATTTATTTGCCACTGTCGTCTGTCGGAACAACATGTAGAAAGAACTAGAACTTGGGTAGTTAAAAAGGTATACCACAAGATTTACAACGAAGAACTACGTGTATGTCCAAAGAGTCCTCTGTCCATTCTACCAGACCATAAGGGTAGAGAGATTCTCGAAAGGTTATACAGTACTAGATATGTCAGTTTCCGAAATCGTATCAGTTACTTTGTCTCTATCTACAAAAAGACTTTGTGGGAACAAAAGAGATTTTAGGTCACTTATAACCGTTAAACTAGAGATCAAGGAGAAAGAAAAGATTTGAGTCGTACCCTAAATCAACTACCAGGGAGACTTAATTACTTTATATTTACACGATCGTATTCATTAATAATTTTTGTCAACTTATTTTCTTTTCGTTCGACACTTCCAAGTACATGAACTTAATGTAAATATATTTTAATTACATGTTTTTTCATGATATTTTTACTCCCAATATCAATCTGTACGAAGTCTTAATTTCGATACATATCTCTTTTTCCCTTCCCATGTGTTACTCGAATTGATTTAAATTTCACAAGAAAAATTTTTACACATTTTGTTTTCTCTGTCATAAAGTTATCAATTATTTAAACTTACCCTGATAATACTTGAGAACATAAAGAATATCAGTATATGGATTTGATAGAATATTGTGATTTTTTTCTTTTTAATAGATTAAAAAAATACTTCGTGAAGTCTTCATACATATACATCTTTCTTTTGTATGTTTGGAGTACTTTTATAAATAAAAATTACATTATCTAATATTAAGAATAATATTCTATCAGTATTATGAGTGGTAAACTACGTCATTTTAGTTATCGGTGACACTTTAACTAAACGCAAGATTTTATATTTATTTATTCTTAGTAATTATTAACTTATAGGAGTACTAAAGATAAAACCGATATAAAAATTATAGTAATTAAAAGAATTTACCATAATGATGTCGATATAATGTTGTGTGTGACTTCTCATAGTCTATCCGTCAAAATGTTCGATTCTTGAACCGTTTTATGAAAATGTTAGTACGTTGATATTTTATGTTTTATTTCGTAGTCCTTATTTATATCTAGAACAAACTCTCGTGTTATTAATTCACTCCTCGAGTATTACTTCAGTTTGACATTTATTATTAAACGGTCATAGGTTACAGTTGTAAATAATAATTAAATGAAAGTTCTGATAAGAAATCAGTTACACTTTAATAATATGGGAATTTTCATACCGTAACGATTTTAGTACAGATTGATTAATAAAGGTTGTTAGGACTTTTTGTCCTAAAAGAAAACGAAAAAAGTATTGAGTTCACAAAGTTTATGACTAGATAGGGAGTCACGAGTGTCATAAGAACACGAGTACACACATAAATATCTAATATATTTATAGATGTATCTACTCTAACCAATATATACGAAATTTTAAAAGTCGTGTACCATTAATACGTTTTAATGAAACGACCTAAGTTTGGTTCCTTGACCGTAAGTGTCATTTTTAAGTGAAAAAACCTATTTGGAGACTAGTGAAGTACCCTTTATCTACCCCTTTGTCACCTTTATCACAGTCTGAAATAAAAATCCCCGAGGTTTTAGTGACGTCTACCATTAACGTCGGTACTTTAATATTCTGTGAATGAGGAACCTTCCTTTCAACACTGATTGGATCTGTCGTATAATTTTTGGTCTCTGTAATGAAACGGTTGTTGTCAGGCAGATGAGTTCCGATACCAAAAAAGTCACCAGTACATACCTACACTCTCAACCTGACACTTCTTTCGACTCGTGGTTTCTTAACTACGAACTTGACACCACAACCTCTTCTGAGAACTCTCAAGGAACCTGACTTTCCTCTAGGTTGGTCAGGTAAGATTTCCTCTAGTCAGGACTCACAAGTAACCTTCCTGACTACGACTTCGACTTTGAGGTTATGAAACCGGTGGAGTACACTTCTTGACTGAGTGACCTTTTCTGAGACTACGACCCTCCCTCACCCCCGTCCTCCTCTTCCCCTGCTGTCTCCTACTCTACTGACCTACCGTAGTGGGTGAGTTACCTGTACTCAAACCCATCCGAGACCCTCAACCACTACCTGTCCCTCCGGCCCGTACGACGCTAAGTGCCCCAGCGTTTCTCAGCCTGCACTGACTCACTGACTTGACTTGACTTGACTGAGAAGGATATACATTAAGGTGAAGAAAGAGTGGTTCCTTCCGTATTTCGTGTTTATTTACTGTTACTATACCTTTTTGGACGATAGTTTATATTAAATGTTTTATTGAAAATTAAATTTTTCATTTATTAAACTTTTATACTTATGCATCAGATACAAACACACAAAATTGTTGTTCAATGAAAACTATGTGACATCTTAAATAGATTGTGTAGTTTCAACCTCGACAACAAATTTACCACCACCACTACTATTACTACTACCACTTCTACTGTCCACACTGTCATATCTCAAGGAACATCAAGACAATCATATTTCATATCATATGACAAAGAAAGAAAGACATTGTTAAATCGGACCTTTTAGGAATATAATAAGTCAACAACTTTTTTCAAGTGAAGAAGAGGGATCCCTTATTTATTCAAACACGAAATGTAATTACTTTTGATAATACCTAGGAGAAATATCGATCTACCATTAAAAAAAAGAGTCTCATCTTTAATCCAAATATCCGATTCTTATATCCGATTAAACTTCGTATTGTCAAAGTTTGTGTATGTTGTAAATCTTTTTCTTAGTCACTTTGTAAACCCTCTTATAAAAATCTATTATTTAGGGAAACTCCTTAACCTTTCTTGTCAGTAGTCGTGTAACGAAACAGTAAGACGACGATGTCTCTTTCATTGATATTATGTCCCATATCATAGCACTTAATCTTTCCCAAATAATCTAAAATTCAAACTTACTTGACCTAAACTTAAAGTCGTTAGGTCAACGACTGTGATCGGTTCAAATTTTTGAGAGTCTCCCGTCCCCGAACCATTCATTGTTATTTCGTTCCTGACTGTCTTTTTGATGTACTTTATGAGACAGACAGAGAAGAAAAATGTCTACTCCTTTAATTAGTAACATTGTGAATTGAAAGGTGTATTCAATATTTAAGTTCAAGACCTTAAGTTTAAGAGTACATTGGAGGTTCTAGTATAAGTATTTGAAGTTTCTTTTCTGTCCGATGATTGATTTCTTGATACGATATGTATTCCTATTTTTTTTCTCTCCTTTCATAAATGACTTTTCAAGTCGATCTTTACGTTTGATTTACTATTTTGGTTCATCTAATCCATGTTGTTTTTTACATTTTTTTCCTCTCTTTTAAATTTTTCTTTACTTCTCTTTCCTTCCTTTCTTTCTTCCTCCCCTCTCCTCCTCCCTCCTTACTTCTTTTTTTCTTTCCTTCTCCTTTTCCTCCCTCTTCCCCTCGGTCCGACATGGTTCTCATGAATACTTTGAAACGTCCCACCCCGCAAGGTTCTGTTATATTTTCTATTCACGTAAATCGTGATTTACTATTGATTCTGGTAAACTATTATTACCACGGTGTGCCTTTCAGTTGTTCATTTTTGTTAGTAAACCACAAATCAACTAAAGTTCTAGACTAATGAAGGAACGGAGTAAGACACATAGTCCTTCTTAGAGTGAGAAAATAACAAAACTTAGTCGTCATAAGATTAGTCCTTCCTTTTATACTACCGAGTATTTAGTAAAGTACCAACACTACTAGGAAATTGAATAGTAGTGTGGTAAACCTAAAAAGGTAGCTTTTTAGATGTTAATAAATAAGTCGTAGAAGACTAACAGTTCCTGACACGATTCACTTTTTCTCTTTTACCCTCGTTTCATTGATAGGAGCTTGAGTATCTCAAGGTGAAGTTAAAGGATGTTAATTTTTGTTATTGTTTTGTCGTGTCGTCAAGTAGTAGAACTGTTTCCGTCTACGTATGGTCGATCGACGACTTTAGATCTTGGGTATTTACTTCAACTCTCCGGGTGTGTGGAGATCATAAAAGTAAGAACGGTACGGTCATGGTTCTGACACGAAGACGGAACTATATGACCATTCGTGACATCAAGTGAGAACCCAAGACCTGGACGGGACTTGAGTC
Source organism: Capra ibex (assembly GCA_006410555.1). Taxonomy (NCBI): domain Eukaryota; kingdom Metazoa; phylum Chordata; class Mammalia; order Artiodactyla; family Bovidae; genus Capra; species Capra ibex. The sequence goes on along the minus strand of SJYO01018757.1, from coordinate 30,723,265 downwards.
CAAGTGAAGGAGTCCTTGATAATAGGTCGGGTAGGGAAGAACACGGATCGAGTGGTCCCGGATTTGAAACTTGAAGAGACAGAATGGAAAAGGGAGAAAGAATTTTCGTCAAACTGATGGACTTGCTGTTGATGGACTTATTGTTTAAATCTCGACAGACCAACCCTTCTAAGGGACCTCTTCCCTTTCCGATGGGTGAGGTCATAAGACTGGACCTTTTAAGGTACCTGTCAGGTACCCCAGTGTTTCCCAACCTGTGCTGACACACTGAAAGTGAAAGTTTTAAGGACGAAAGACCCCGGTAATTTTATGACTGTCCTAATAAACGGAAACTGTTCAATCTAGACGATCTTATTCTAGTACGAAACTCTATGTTTTACGTTGAATTTTATATTTATGTAATCGGATGAACTTTATGCTAGAATCTTTTCGATAAATTGGAGGGATATGGAGGAAACATTATTTTAATTCTTTTAGAAAGAACCTAACAACGACATTCCTGTTCTTTTCATGGACAGGAAATATCGTCCGAGAATTCTTAACAATACCAATAGTAGTGGAATTACTTCAATCACAAAATCTTAGGTTCAAATCGTATAAAGAAACTTTTGACTTCACACTTCAAATAGTTTAAAGACCTAGATGGTCTTAAAGTCCAAAAAAGATCTTGGATTAGGAGGGTACAGTCTAAAGGAAAAGAAGTGTGACCGAGGATTCCAGGGCTAGATGAGTTGGGTTTTGTCTCTATATTTACTAAATTAAAACAATCTTCTACAGTAGACCCATGAAATTTGTTTTAACGGGAGGTCCTTCATTAATATTCGAAAATAATACTGAAATAAAAGGAAGGATTTTAAAATCTAAAGACACCCTAGTTACTTTACAGTTTTCATTCTTATTTTTCTTTGACCTCTGTTCACTATACTAAAGACTTGACAAATACGACTATAAAAACAGGAATAATTTAAATGGAAAGTATTTAATTGTTTGAAAACATGTGAGGGGTCTAAAACTTCGAACTAAAGTCACAATAAAAATTGTGTTAATTTCACAAGGTTTTATGTTGAAACGTTCGTCTATTCGAGTATTAGGACATCAAGTTCTTGTGAAATAGTTTCTTTCATACGTTCTACCGGTTGGACAGAGTTTAGATCAAATCTTTTAGATCAAATCTTTTATAGAGTATTCGTTGTATTAGTTTTGTTTGTTTTATTCAGTATAATGTGGATTGGTTTTTATCTTCGTGATAGGGTATCTTAGGGTAAAAATAAAATAAACACCAGTACGACACCGACCGTCTGAAAATCAAAGGATTTTCCCTAACTTAGGTTCGGGTCCGTCACTTTCGTGACTTAGGATTGGTGATCTGGTGGTTCCTTAAGGAATCATAGAGTAAACTTTACTCCATCAACGACTTCTCTACTTACTACGGAACGTCCTTTGGATATTTGAAAATACAATGTCTAACCTCAATATTGAGTAAACGTTTTAATGTAGAGACTTAGAGTTAAATGAGTATACTATCTATCCATTGTCGACGAGACTTCTTCTATAGACCGATAATCTTTATTTTAGGACTTCATAACCTTGTATTATTTACAAGACGTACGACCTGCTGTTTAGAGAACTCGTTAGGTACAACAGGAAAGGAATAAGTATAATTAGAAAAGGAGACAACTCAGTCTTCTCTGTCAAAAGGGTAATGTAATTGTATATCCATAAAGAAAAAGTTAATTAAGAAGGGGATCTCCACCATTCACCACATAGTGTTGACCATATTACTTGGGGCTCCCCATATCGGTCATTCTCCATGTGTTAGACGTCTAATGAATTTTTGTTATAACACTAGATAATTATATGTCTGATGTGGGATTATAATGGTATGAGAATTGTACGTACACGTACTTTTCAACGAAGTCAGCACAGCTTGAGAAATGTTGGGTTACCTGATGTTGGGTGGTCCGAGGAGACAGGTACCCTAAAAGGTCCGTTCTTATGACCTCACCCAGTGGTACGGTAGGAGGTCCCCTAGAAGGCCTGGGTTCCTAGCTTGGGTACTGAAGACCAGAGGACGTAACTGTCCGTCCAAGAAATGGTTATCACGGTTGACCCTTCGGGTATGAGAATTGTCAAGATTCGTTACAGTCACTATTGAAGGGTGGGAAAGTGTCGGACGGGAACCATTCGGTGGAAATGACTAAAGGAAAGACGACCGAGGGTTCCAAAATCAGCGAGTAGTCTTTCTTTGTATCACACCGATCATCACGTGTGAGACTATTACTTTGTATTGATTCTTTGAAGAATCATGTTTTATCTGACAGTTATAGAACCGATTCAATCGTAACCAAGACTACTACTTTGTATGTACGTTAAAAGAAACTGAAACTTTAGACATCAAAACTTTTCTTAGTGAACTTTTTTTATCGTATGCAATCGTTAATTTAGCGTTAGAATTTCCGATATTGACCTGTAGAGAGTTCGGACGTAAACATGTATGTTTTTAATCTTAGCTCGTAATCGGTTTTATGACGAATACTTAGAATTATGAAGGTTTTCAAAGAAAAGGTTTAGTGTAAAATCTACTAAAATCAAACCTATAATACTACAAAATACACTTACGTAAAAATCTTCCGTCTTACCGAAATAAAAAATAATATAAATAGGGGTAAGTCGTGACGTCCCAAATCGAGATTAACTACTGACATTTTGTGGATCCACGGTGTTCTTCGTGACATTTCGTGATATTTTTGAGATCTGTACATATAAGTAAAAAGTTTTTTTTTGTGAATTTCACGACATAGAAGACCGTTCTACACCAAGGACTCTATTGTATAGGTTATGTTACGGTGGTTAAAGTATTTGATTCTGTTTGTAAAATATCGTAGTACGTGAACGAAGTTCATCAAACGTTTTTTAGGAATACCCCGAACAATTATTACCGTGAATGACTATAAGTTGAGTGGAAATTTTGACGTATAATTCTTTGGTCGAAACTCGGAGATGTTACTCGAATATTCTCCATCCTTCCATCGAAATCGAGAAGAAGATTCTGAAAAATTAATCTCACCTTACATTTAGAAAAGACATATTAAAGCCTGTTCAAAATCTAAGTCACAGTTCTCAAACCCGCTAACTGACGTTACCTTCCTTATTGGACCGTAATAGGAAGTTTCTCTTAAATTAAAATTTTTTCTGAAAATGACTGAAATATTTCAACTTATACAGAAAAAGAGAGGGACAGAGACTATTAATCCTGTAAACGGTGGTTGTTATAATACTACTAGTTTACTCATTTCTGTATAATCTTGAAATTTGTTTAAGTCTAATAAGTATTTTTACTATCGATAAACGGTAAATTAGGTGTTTTAGTCGGATACTCTATCCATAATAATAAAAATAAAAACAAGCATAAAGTGTCTTTGTATTTGTCTAAAACGATCGTTCCTTTCTAGAGTCTAAACTTGGTCCGTCAATCGTGGTCTTGGCTTTAAGAACCAGTAATATTACGTAACAGTAGTCAATTTAAGTCTTAAGTTGTTTAATATTGGGGTCAAGTCGACTTCCTATACTGTCTTGACCTACAATCCTATTTGATAATACCTAATCTTTAACATGAGAAATTCTCGTAAACTTTTTATTCTCATAAAATCTTAAATCAAGTCAAGTTAATGAGTCAGTACAGGCTGAGACTCTAGGGTACCTTATGTCCTGCGGTCCGAAGAGACAGATAGTGATAGAGGACCTCGAACGAGTTTGATTACAGGTAGCTCAGTCACTACGGGAGGTTTGCAGAGTAGGAGACAGGAGAAGAGGACGGAAGTTAGAAAGGGTGGTAGTCCCAGAAAAGGTTACTCAGTCAAGAAGGGTAGTCCACCGGTTTCATAACCTTGAAGTCGAAGTCGTAGTCAGGAAGGTTACGTATAAGTCCTGATTAAAGGAAATCCTAACTGACCAAACCAGAAGAACGTCGGGTTCCCTGTGAGTTCTCAGAAGAGGTTGTAATGTCAAGTTTCGTAGTTAAGAAGTCACGAGTCGAAAGAAATCCCGAAGGGACATCGAGTCGACCATTTCTTAGGCGGACGTTACGTCTTCTGGGGCTAACTAAGGACCCAGTCCTTCTAGGGGACCTCTTCCCCTGTCGATGAGTGAAATCATAAGACCGGACCTCTTAAGGTACCTGACTTATCAGGTACCCCAACGTTTCTCATCCTGTGCTGACTTGCCGAAAATGAAAGTCGAAAGAAATCCCAAGTTGAGAATGTAGTTATGTACTGAGGACTTTTTTGGTGTCGAAATTGATCTACCTGGAAACAACCGTTTCACTACAGAGACGAAAAATTATACGACAGATACAACCAGTACCAAAAAGAAGGTTCCCCATTCGCAGAAAATTAGAGTACCGACGTCAGTGGTAGACGTCACTAAAACCTCGGGTTCTTTTGTCAGACAGTGATAACAGACAAAAGTAACAAAGGGGTAGATAAACGGTACTTCACTACCCTGGCCTACGGTACTAGAAACAAAAAACTTACGACTCAAAATTCGGTCGAAAAAGTGAGAGGAGAAAGTGAAAGTAGTCCTCCGATAAATCAAGGAGAAAGACAGTATACACACCACGGTAGACGTGTAGATTCTGACAACTATAAAGAGGACCGTTAGAACTAAGATCAAACACGAAGTAGGTCGGATCGTAAAGAGTACTACATGAGATGTATATTCAATATATTCATCCCACTGTTATATGTCGGAACTACATGAGGAAAGGGTTGAACAAGGAACAGACCAAGATTGATAACAAGAACTGGACGTATATCTAAAAAGTCCTCCGTCCATTCGAACCAGACCGTGATGGTAATCGTTGGTAAATAAATTAACTGTTACAAAAAGGTTTGTAAAGAGAGAATAAAACAGAAAGGACCTTGAACGGGTGAATCGTAGAGAGGATAATGGAAGAGACTACGGGGGAAAGTCAATCATACATTCTTTTTATTCGTCAAATACGAGGATTAGAACTAGAACGGAAGGAGATTTAGTGATTTTGGTCTATATCTCAACTCTATTAAAGAGTGTCTCCGTTGTATTTTCGTAAAAAAAGAAAAGGACCTTTCAGATCAGATAGTCAATACAAAAAACCACGAACACTATACTCGATATCTTTCTTCCAGTGTCTACTTTTTTAGACTCGATCTGTCTGTACCTCCAAACATTAAATCATTTTATTTAAAAGTATGAGAAACGAATTTCAAGTACGAACAAAGATTACAAAGTAATACGATTCTCTAAACCCGTTTTCTCACCCTTCAGTCCGAATTTTACCGAAAGATTAATTAGACATAAATAAGTCCCAGATGACATACGAGACAAAATATTTTTATAAAAATCTAACGGTCAGAGAAATGTCTTTTTCTGAAGGGACCACCGAATCTACCATTGCTTAGACTCACGTTACGTCTTCTGGAGCTAACCTAGGGACCCAGTCAATCTAGGAGATCTCTTTCCTTACCGTTGAACGAGATCATAAAAACGGTCCTCTTTGGGCACCTATCTCCTCGGACCGACTGATGTCAGGTACCCCAGCGTCTCTCAACCTGTGTTGATTCACTGTAAACTCCTCTTTTCACTATGTTTACTTGTTGATTTTACCGTGAGTCTCTTTGACCGTTGGTGACATATATTCACTAACACTCCAAGTAACCCCTGGTCCATCTACTGTAAAACCCGAAATCAGTCTCCTTCATTTACTGTCAGACGTCCGGATGTTCTAAGATTATGTGACTTAAAAGACTATTTTTACATCTGATCCCAAAGTCTAACTGTACTACCAACGAATCCCCAATGAGTCACACGTACTCTTGAACTCTAGACAAAAAGGGGAAAGTAGACGGTCAGTTTCTTTACACTTTTTGAAATATCCATTAAAAAAAAGGAACCAGCACAATCACCATCTCACCTCAAAGTATTTCCGGATTCTCTGTGTCTACTACCTTTCAGTCTGTTTTGTTTCAACTTTAAATACCACGACAGAAGTCTATTAATATAACACTCGACAACAGACATCTCCAGTTATTTGGGTGAAGTGTTTATTATTAATATATTTTTACCACTACAATGGAAATTCCTCATAAATCTAAAGTCTTGACAGAGACTAAAATTTACTTAGACTGTAACAGGAATGGTTACTATTGACCCTATAAGTCACAGTATGTAATTCTTAATGATTCATTTGTAGAAACCAACGGTTAATATGGTCTGAAAACCTTAATTTTAATAAAAATTATTCTTTATTTTATTAGTGTCCCTTTTTGTATGTCTCATACTAATTTTTATTATTGGTGTGTTCCAGTTGTTGGGTCTTCTCCGTAAAAGAAAAGAAAGAAAAAAAAAAAATGAGATATCATTCGAGAGGAAACACCTATAATAAGATAAATCTTTTATTTTGAGAAATGATGGTGTTCAGTACTTAAGATCAACATAGAATACGAGGTTCCTTTCGTACCACGACGAATCTTTTTTTGTTTGTTTGTTTTTGTTTTTTCCTTTGTTTGTTTGTTTTTCGATTTCCTTTTTTCCCGATTTTTAATTCAAAAATAAAGTGTATTACAAAGGTATTTTTAACCTGAAACTGATTAACTCTTACGTAAACGGAGTAAACGAGTGATACATGAAGGTAGGTATGTAGACAAATGACGTCCATTTGTTTCCCACAATCCTTGCCTCTATTACTTACTTTTCATTGTACGATTGTTGTACTAAAGTGTTAATTAGTCCATGTATAAATATAGTTATTGATGATTTCATTACTTTGGATCTTATAGGTTATAATTCTTTATCTGGATATTTCCTCAAGGAAACTTCCCCTTCTATAATTTCCTAATACTTTTATTAAAACAAATTATAAATTTACACAAGAAAGAATTAATACGTATTAAAGATGAACCTAAGTACGTTTTTGTCATAAAAGTGTTAAAAGATAAGTTAATAAGAAACACTCTACTTTTTGTCTCTAACGTAAAAGTTCACATTAAGTTCTTAAAGGAAGACTCTCAAATTAGTGTTAGACAGTCAGGATGTACAAGATGTGGTCAGTTGACAAAACGGGAGAAACAGATTAGAATACGAGGATGTAGAACAAGTCCCATTCCTTTTATCAAATATGATTTAAGTACATCTCTTGTTTTATTTTTATCCTTTTGGATTTGATTATAATAGAACTTATTCGGTGTCGATCAATCTGATGGTTAAATTGACATCAATGAGTATAAAATATACTACTAAAAAGTGGAAAAAACTTCTGGAGACCAAAATAAACAGTTCTAAATCGTGTTCGTTTTGTATTGTTATCAAAGAGGATTTGATCTCATCCCACTCATTTAAAGACCTAACTACGGTTGGTTTAATCGTATTACTACGAATGGATTCAATCGTTGTTCTTTTAGGTATTTATGGTCATCGTTTACGACTATAGAACTATAAAATTCAATTTTCATTCATCAATGATATTAAAAAATATCTTTGTTTTGACTTAAGTTGTGAACTAAGGTTAATGAAGATGTACAGTATGAATAAGTCTTTATACCACCTTGTGGAGAAGTTTTCTTGATTGGAACTATTGAGGTGTCTAGACGTTTATCGAAGCTAGAGATTTTATTAGGAAACCTAACGAAGTAACTAACGTTGGGTTTTACGTCAATTAAAGTAACGAGAAAAAGTTACATTAGTGTCCCGTTTTTCGTTCCGGTCTAATTCTTCTCAGAGAAATCTACACATACCTTCTCTTCACCACAGTTTCTAATTCTACACTCAAAACCCCTTCAAATCGACTTCACAATCGACGTCCCTTCATACATCGAGGGCCGATTTAAACCGGAATTCGGGAATCGACTTTTGGGAGTCAGAGAAAACCACCCTGATCCCTTCTACCTCGTCTCCTTTTCGTTTTTGTTTTCCAAGACTTTGGACACAAAGGTTTCTATACAGACCAATTTGTACCTGAAAATGTTTCTTGTAGTGTTACCGATTTTTTCTCCAAGGTGTCTAATTTTTGACTGTCACTGAATATCATAAATAGATAATTTAATCGTTTCGAATTTTCATCATTTCGATAAATCATTCCCATTCAATGTTCGTCCTTAGTTCTAACAACCCTCTTTATTGTTGTTGGAACCTATATGTTTACTAAGGTGAGATTTCCGTTTTTCACTTCTCCTTGGTTTCTCGTAGAACAGCTCTCACTTCCTCCTCTCACGGTTTTCGACCGAATTTTAAGTTGTAATTTTTATGATTCTAGTACCGTGGACTAGGTTAGTGAAGTACCATTTGTCTTCCTCTTTTCACCTTCCTCCCTGTCTAAAGGAGAAGAACCGAGATTTTAGTGACGTATACCACTGACATCAGTACTTTAAATCTTCCATTAACGGAGAACCGTCCTTCCGATACTGTTTGAATCTGTCACACAATTTTTCGTTTCTGTAGTGAAACACCTGTTTCCAGACATATCAGTCACGATACTAGAAAGGACATCAGTACCTGCCTACACTCTCGATCCGTTATTTCTACCGTCTTACGGTTTCTTAACCACGAAAGTTTGACACCACAAGCTCTTCTACGAACTCTCAGGGAACCTTTCGTTTCTCTAGTTTGGTCAGTTAGAATTTCCTTTAGTCGGGTCTTATGAGAAACCTTCCCGACTACGACTTCGACCTCGAGGTTATGAAACCGGTGGACTACGTTTGTCAACTGAGTAACCTTTTCTGGGACTACTAGTCTTTCTAATTTCTGTCTTCCTCTTCTCCCACTGTCTCTTACTCTACCAACCTACCGTAGTGACTAAGTTTCATATACTTGAACCCGTTTGAGCCCCTCTACCACTCACTGTCCCTTTGGACCACACGACGTCGAGTACCCCGACGTATCTCAGCCTGTACTGAACCATTGACTTGTTGTCGTTTCACATACCATTTGAACGTATTCTTTTATAATATTCATATTGAATAATAGAAATACGAAAATAGACGTGTTATTAAATCTTTATACTGTCTTGACAAAGATTCTACACTGAGACATCTATACGATCTACTTCACTTGTTTTTCGACACGTGGTCTCAAATGTGACATTAGAACAAATATTATCCTTTTATTTTACCTGTGTTAAGAAGGTTCCTCAACGTTTCTCAGCCTGTACTGACTCGCTGATTGTGAGTGAAAGTTTCACACGTATTTGTCCAAAAATTTGACTTAATACTTGTAGATATACTACCTTTTGACAATTTTATACCATTTAGATATTCATGACTGTGTCTTTGTATATATATGTTATATGTATTACTTCTTTTATATGTAATCTTATAACATGTATCACACTAGGGTGAGTAATTTTATTACTATACACAAACCCTTATTTATTTACAGATTATCACTAATAGTTCTCTCATACTAGTGTACCCTAAGATCAAAGTGTTATCTAATAAAAGTAAAATGTAATGAAAGAAAAATAGTAAAGTGTAAAGTACAAATGTTACACTTTGTGTTGGATCTATCGTATAAGTTTTCGTCTTTGTAATGAAACGGTTCATTTCAGGCAGATCAGTCCCGATACCAAAAAGGTCATCAGTACATACCTACACTCTCAACCTGACACTTCTTCCGACTCACGGCTTCTTAACTACGAAAACTTGACACCACAACCTCTTCTGAGAACTCTCAGGGAACCTGACGTTCCTCTAGGTTGGTCAGGTAAGACTTCCTCTAGTTGGGACCCTAAAGAAACCTTACTTACTACGATTTCGACTTTGAGGTCATAAAACCGGTGGAGTACACTTCTCAACTGAGTAACCTTTTCTGAGACTACGACCCTCCCTAACCCCCGTCCTCTTCTCCCCCTGTTGTCTCCTACTCTACCGACCTACCGTAGTGACTGAGCTACCTGCGCTCAGACTCACTTGAGGCCCTCAACCTCTACCTGTCCCTCCGGACCGCACGACGCTAAGTACCCCAGCGTTTCTCAACCTGTGCTGACTCGTTGACTTGACTTGACTATAAATTTTAAACCCTCTGTATTATGAAGGAAAGGGTTTAGAATTTTATTTTGTGATCATTTTATTTTCAAAAACACCAAAGTCTTTTTTAATAATACTTATCGTGATTTATGATGACTCGACAAATGGTCAAATGTCTTACAAAAAGTAACGTTTCTTGACCTTTAGGTCTGGTTCCTATATATGTTTTATCAGTTATCTGTAATAACTTTTGTATTATTGACAGTTAATAGTATGAATTAAGATCTAACTTTACTTACATCGAGTATGAGACGAATCGACAATAAGTCTTTCAAATACATTAAGACATAGACGAGTTATACTAAAAGGTTGTAACTTCACGTGAATAGATGATTGTCCTACTCTAAAGAATTATCGTTCTCTTCTTTTATTATAGATAAAATAAGACCAACGTGACGTGTCGTACATTCTAGAATCAAAGGATTGGTCCCTAAATTGGATACGAGGGACGACACCTTCGTGTTTCAGAATTGGTGATTGACGGTCCCTTCAGAGAATGTTACAGATTTCTTTAGTTATCCTTTATATAACTCTTTTTATTTTCAATAGACAACTTTATAAACCTTATCTACATCGACGTAAAGACGGAACCAAAGTACAAGAGGTAAAGTTTACCGATATTAAATAATAAAAGTATGGTCATCTCCAAAACTTTTACTGTTAAATTTTGTGACAAGGAGTAAAGAATATTAATCTCAGATAGTTCTTTAGGTACTTCATTGGTGAGATTATTTAGAGGTATTGAGTGTCAATTTATTTCGAATTTAGAAGTGTTTATAGTTATAGACTGTCATGTTAAAAATCTATAAGACGTACGGTTTCGTAGTGAGAGGGAATCCCATAAAATTAATTTGACATAAAAAGTGATCGTCGTTACTCTATCTTTTGCAATCAAGGTTTTTCTAACTTTCAACGGTCATGCAGTTGATTTATTTGAAGTAAAAATAAAAATCTTTTTCCCCTTTAATAGTTGTACTTATAATGAGTACTCTCTTTCTCCCTCTTTCTCTTTCCTCCACTCGTCTTTTCTTTTCCTCGGTCACCTCTCTACCCATTTCAATTAATGAAACTCCATCAATGATAGTCCATAATCGTTAAAATGATATACGTTTAATGTGACATATTATTCAACTATCCACTCTCATTCAAAAGACATCCTTGTATTTGTTCTTGAAGTCTTACTTCCCTTTATTTATTCCATATAATTCCAGTACTTTCTTTACTTCCATTGAGTACATTTGATGTCCTTTGACTTCACTATCCTCACAGTACTATTTTGGTCTAGAGGAGTGACGTAATAATTATGTTCAATCTTAAATTTAAAGTATGGGTCAACGAATATTGTTCAGGACTTCTCGTTTCTGTGTATTTTTATGTATTATGTTATTGATAGACCGTAAGGGATAAACCTAAGGTAGTGGTTTTCCCTGTTATAGATATATGATTCATAATCTTTGTCACTACTTGTTATCCATTTACACATTAACATCATATACATTTTCTATGTACGTAAATAATATATTTATAAATATATTTTTACTTAACATATTTCTAAAAAGTACAGGAAAAATCCATATTTACATTCATGTCAATGTAATTAATACATCATTTAAAGTTTAAGATAAAGAGGTACTAGGTAAACATTCATTTTTTACCCAAGGTCATTTTCACAACCCTTCGGTCCTACCTTGTTTCATATGGAGTACCCAATCCCAAGGTACATATGTACTGAAGATACTCTTTGGGGGAGTGACTAGTGTCGGAATAATATCACTTCCCCTAACGTATTGAGTGACTTCGGTACATGCGTCCCGGTGGGTTCTACTTACCCAGTACCACTTCGTAAGACTATTTTACACCAGGTAATCTCCTACTTTACCGTTGGATGAGGTCATAAGAACGAACCTCTTGGGGTACCTGTTATACTTTTCCATTTTTCTATACCACGGTCTTCTAGTAGTCGTCGAGTTCAGTTTTCGACAGGTTATCCGATGACTCCTTCTTGTGTCCCGTTAATGATTATCGAGGTTATTCTTACTTCGTCGACGTGTTTTCGACTTTACTACGAGTCAACACCTGCATAGCTAACCACTTTTATTTTAGACTGGATTACGATATTTCTTTTTATGACGTATCCTTGACCTTAAAATCCAGGTACTTAGTTCCATTTATCCTCTTCCAGTTCGTCCTCTACCGTTCTGACTTGTAACTGTAGATGTCTTAGTCACTTGATCTTACCTGTCCTTACCACTTAAATTAAGTCTACTGGTAATATAGATGATGACACCCGTTCTTAGGGAATCTTCTTTTCCTCGTCGGGAGTATTAGTTGTTTTCTCAGACTCTACGTCATGAAACCAAAGGTTTTACTGTCTTACTAGAGTCAAGTCAAGGTTCAGTTTGGTAAGTTATAGTGTCACAAGGTTCAAATCCGGGTTTGGTGACTACGACTTCTACGAATTTGATTGGGCAAGATACTTCTGGATGTTGTAGAAGATCTTGTGTGTGTGTGTGTGTGTGTTCGAGAAAAGTAGTATCCTCTAACCTTACGTTTTCCTCCTTCAGTTCTCTATGGGTCTTTTCTCCGTTCAAACCGGAAACTCATGTTTCACTTCGTCGTGTTTCCGATTACCTTAAAACAGTTTTCTTGTACAACCAGTATCGTTTGTGGGAAAAGGTTGTTGGGTTCACTATTGAGATTTGTGTCTTTAGTGTCTAACTAGTTATAGTTTTATTCTAACTAATACAAGACAAGTCGGTTTCTTCCTCTTCGGGATATGTCAGTAATTTTTGTTCTAGACCTCGACTGATACCGAGTCTAGTACTCTAGGAATAACGTTTTAAGTCCAGTTTTATCTTCTTTCATCCCTTTTGGTTATCCGGTAAGTCCGTACTGGATTTAGTTTAGGGAAAATTAATTTGTCCCCACCACTACTTATCTAAGTTCCCTAATTTAGTCACGAACTTCTTGATACTTGTCTCTAAATATTGTAACGTGTCCTCCGTCACTGGTTTTGGTAGGGTTTCTTTTTATTTACGTTCTTCCGTTTCACTAACAGACTCCTGTAAAATGTCCATAAACTTCTTTCTTCTCTTCACCTTCCGTTCCCTCTTTCGTTGTCTATATGGGTTGACTTACGTCTCTGTTTTCTCGGACTGTACGATTTCAGGTATCTCAACGTTCCTCAATTTGTGTTACATCGATAACTTTTTGTTGTTAGACCGTCTTTTCCAGTGTAAAGAAGGTCGTGTCTGTCACGATATTTAACCTGTGCACATTCGTTTTTATTTATTTTATTTTATTTTAGAACCTCCACCATTCGTCATATTTTTACTGTCACCAGTTCTTCAAATGACGAATCCATAATAACTTTGGGTAAACATGATTAATCGGGATCCTTAGAAGTTTTCCTCTTTTACTTATTGGTTATTTTAACTGAATAAGTATTGTCCAAGACTTTTATAGAAATTACTATCTAAGTGTACTTTTATAATGATCTAAACATGACGACTGTTATGTATAACCCATAAAGAGAGAGAGAGAGAGAGTGTGTGTGTGTGTGTGTGTGTGTGTGTGTGTGTGTGGTGAGTGAATTGCTGAGTGTTTCGTTTCGGTTCCTTTGTTTGAACTTTTCTTAAAAATTAAAATTTTGAACTTTAATAGTAAAGTTGTACGTTTAATATCGGTCTAGATAGTTCGCGAAAAAAAAAGGAATTTTTTTACGATTCTCTCAAGTAGAAAAAATAGAAAAATGGATATCATGGTTCCTCAAATAAATGTATACTTATATAAAAAATACTGTTTAAGTTGAAAGATAAAAGGGTAGAAGTTTTCTGTTGTTATAAGTGTCTATAACCTTATGATTCCTCTCAACCGTTTGTAAAAAGGAAGAATCGTACAAAAGGAAGCTGAAATAACTTTGTTAGTGGGACATCAGAGTCAGATACAGGTTCACCGTCCAAAGGTCTACGGGCATATATCGTTTCTAACGGGTAAACCGATCATATCGAAAACAGAACAAAAGAATTGTTTGTCGTTATCCGCAATTCGAGAGACAAACCCCCCTTTGACACAAACAGGGAAACGGGGGTGAAGCAACCGAACTGTTGTGAGATCGTTATTTAGTCATAACCGTTTTTGTTTTTTCTTGTTGTTGTTTTGGGAGAATTAGTAGTAAATCTTCTCCAAATGTCTTCACTACAGAGACTGACGACAACAGTACTTCAAAGATTTGTGTAAGTTTGAACGGAGAGTCGTAACGAATTCGTCACTTTGTTAAAGTCTTTTACTGAATGGGAGGGAATTATATCAGGTCCTTACTTTGGAGACAAAGATGGTTCTTTCTGTCGTTCCACTGGACTTCTTTCTTTTGTTTTCTTTTGTTTTTATTCTCTTAATATACGATCATGATTAGCGTTAGGGTTGGCCTGAAAAAAGATTCACAATCTCTCTTTTAATATAAAGGATCGTAAAACATTTAGTTATTTCTATTAGATAAAGTTTGAAACGATCCTGACTAATAAGAATGTAAATTTTAATAGTCTTCTTTTCCCCGATTTTTAATTCATTGAGGAAAGATACTGGTTAAATAAAGGAAACTTCTTGTTGTACGTTTAATAGATGTTCCTGTGTCCCAAAGAAGTGAAAAAGTCCAGACGAACTAAAAGAGCACACTAAAGTAATTTACTTCTTAAGTATTACCTTGAAGAAGAAGGGAGTCTGTGTTAAGTTGGGGATTTGTTGAACGTCCTTCGATCCAACGATACAGTGGATACGATACTCCACAAGAGATAAAGTTAGTAAGGGTATCTTTCAATTAAAAAATAATATGTGGAAGTATAATTTTGGGATTACTTTCTCAAGTCAAAATCAACAAAGATAAACTGTGGTTTACAATATATATATATATATATAAAATTAAGTAGATAAACTTAGGAATTACATATTGTATTTTAAACTGAATGACAAGGACTTAATCATATAAAGAAGAAAAAAGGAAAGAAAGATCCTAAATAGTGGAATTTCTCGTCTATTTTGTTAATGTTACAATCCTAAATATGACTTTATAAAATTTTTACATATCAGGTTGGACCACAGAAGTGTAGAATACCTAAATAAATGAATGATTACAGAAATCAACCTCTTCCACTACCGTGGGGTGAGGTGATGAGAACGGACCTTTTAGGGTACCTACCTCCTCGGACCATCCGACGTCGGGTACCCCAGCGTTTCTCAGCCTGTGCTGACTCGCTGAAGGGAAAGTGAAAAATGAAAGTACGTAACCTCTTTACCGTTGGGTGAGGTGACAAGAACGGACCTCTTAAAATCCCTGTCCCCTCGGACCACCCGACGGCAGATACCCCAGCGTGTTTCAGCCTGTGCTGACTTCGCTGAAGTATCGTCGTCGTCGTTACAGAAATCATGTTGAGGAACTACTCAGATAGTCGGTTTTACAGAGACGTTTTACTGATCACTAATAAAAGAAATTTTTTTAGAAAAAAAGTCATTATAAGAAGAGTTAATGGAATCCGTAACTAATGGGATGGGTATATGTAGAAGAACGACACTCCAGAGTTTATAATCACTAACTAAACATCTTTTTGATATCTAAAGAGTTTATTTTATATAAATTCTATCAAGAATAAACTAATATATGTGATTACTGTTTAGTAAGTTTATAAACGGAGAAATTACAGAGACACGTACGCACGATTCAGCGAAGTTAAAACAGACTGAGAAAAACTGGGATACCTCGTATCGTGAGGTCTGAGGAAACAGGTCCCTGAAGAGGTCGTTCTTAGGACCTCACCCAACGGTACGGAAGGAGGTCCCCTGAAAGGGATTCCCTAGTTTGAGTACAGAGAATACGGAGGACGTAACCGTCCACCAGAAATGGTGATTATAGTGGACCACCACCACAACCACAACCACCATATCAACAATTCAGCACAGACTGAGAACACTGGGGTACCTGTGTCCGAGGACGGTCCGAGGAGACAGGTACCCTAAGAGGTCCGTTCTTATGACCTCTCCCAATAGTAAAGGAGGAGGTCCCCTACAAGGACTGGGTACCCAGCTTTGGTCCAGAGGACGTAACGTCCGTCTAAGAAATGGTTGACTCGATCCTCCCTTCGGGGAACATCGTAGTGGACCCTTTCGTAAATTCCCGAGATGAATAACGAATTATTACTATCATTAAAGGTAGTCTGTGTATTATTACACATTTTCCAACCTCAGGACCACTCTCAGGACCACCCTCAGTGTACCTAAGTGTTTGGATCTTTATCCGACTGGCTGACTCCAGAGTGGACGCGTGAGACTTTTCCTTGGAACCGGGTCCTGGTGGGATGACTTGTTTCCATGACCTCGGTCAGAGTAGGTGGGTCGTCGTTTGGATTGGATGTGAGTGGACTCGGGGATCATTGTTGGTATGGTAGTCATCTAGGATGACATATGGATAGTTAACGAAGTTATGATTTGGTGGTGTTGACGTCAAAATTTCCATCGGGGTATTCGGACCTCTTGGTGGTCCTCTTCCAGAAATGGACTGTTTTATTCAGATATCTAGTCGTCCGTCGTAAATAAATAAATGAATAAATAAAAGTGAGATTCTTAAAATAAATCAAGAGTTAACCCAAAATTTACTATACTGGATGCCCGAAAAGTAACAGGGTAAATTAAGACGGACCGATTCTTAGTACGGGATGTTCCATCCGTTCTATTCTTCGGTAGATAATCCTGAATGAGGAGAAACAGAATAGAAGAATAACCATCAATATCTGAGAATTGTTCTTATATTTTCATTAGACACACTAAATACAAAAAAAAAAGAAGATGTGTCGGAAATTTTCTTATTTACATCTTTTTCTAAAATTGGTAATAACCTCAGTTTTTGTTGTTGGGTTTGTGGACTAATTTACGGTCGAACATCTCAACGATTAACAAACTTACACAAGGAATTACGAGAACGACGAACTCAACAAAGACTAAAAAAAGATTGTAAAACAAAACGAAATATAAATTTTAAAAAAGACAAAAGGAAAATATTATACAAAAAAAATTAACTTCATATCGACTAAATGTTAAATCACGGTTAGAGACGACATGTCGTTTCACTGAGTCAAAATATGTATATATTTATGTTAGAAAATTTTATAAGAAGAGGTAATACCAAATAGGATCCTGTAACCTATATCAAGGGACACGATTTGTTATCCTGGAACAACACATAGATGAGATTTACATATCAAACGTAAATGGTTGGGATTTAGGATCAGTGGAGAACCGTTGGTGTTCAGACTAGAGATACAAACACTCAGACAAAGATAAAACATCTATCCAAGCAAACGCGGTATAAAATCTAAGGTGTATATTCACCATAGTATACCATAAACAGAAAGAGAAAGACTGAACGAAGTGAATCATATTATTAGAGATCAACGTAGGTACTGCGACGTTTACCGTAATAAAAAAAATACTGACTCATCATAAGGTAACATATAAACATCGTAGATGAGAAATAGGTAAGTAGACAGTTATCTGTAAATCCAACGAAGGTATAAAACTGATGACACTTGTCACGACAATACTTGTATTCCCAGACATATGGAAAACTTAATGTCAAAACAGACCCATATACGGGTCCTTATCCTAACGACCTAGTATACCATTAAAATATAAATTAAAAGATTCCTTGTAGGTATGACAAAAGGTATCATTGACGTGGTTGAATGTAACGGTGGTTACGACATCCTCCTAAGGGAAAAGAGGTATGGGATAGATCGTACACAATAAACATGTGAAAAATTACTACTGGTAAGACTGACAACACTTTACGATGAAGTAATGTCAAAACTGAACGTAAACAGATGATTAATCGCTACAACTCCCAGAAAAGTACACGGATAACCGGTCTACAGAAATTTCTTTACAGATAATTCCCGAAGACGGGTAAAAGGTTTACCTAACGATCAAAAAACAACAACAACAACAACAACTCAACATACTGGACAAACATATAATACCTCTAATTCGGAAACAGTCAACGTAGTAAACATTTATAAAAGAGGGGAAGACGTCCAACAGAAAAGAAACAACAACAACAACAAAAATTACCAAACGAAATGATACGTTTGCGAACAATTCAAACTATCCACGTTGAATAAAATCTAAAATAAAGATAACGAAACCCTCAGACTGGATTCTTTTGTAAACAAACTAAATACAGTCTTACAAAACGGATATGAGAGAAGATCCTCAAAATACCACGGAATTTTAACTTTCTCCTCTCACTTTTTCAACCGAATTTCGAGTTGTAAGTCTTTTGATTCTAGTACCGTAGAACAGGGTAGTGAAGTACGGTTTATCTGCCCCTTTGTTACCTTTGTCACAGTCTGAAATAAAACCCCCAGAGGTTTTAGTGAAGTCTACCACTAACGTCGGTACTTTAATTTTCTGTGAATGAGGAACCTTCCTTTCAATACTGGTTGGATCTATTGTATAACTTTTCGTCTCGATAATGAAACGGTTGTTTCCAGGTAGATCAGTTCCGATACCAAAAAGGGTCACTAGTACATACCTACACTCGACTTAGTACTTCTTTCGACTCGTGACTTCTTAACTACGAAAACTTGACACCACAACCTCTTCTGAGAACTCTCAAGGAACCTAACGTTCCTCTAGGTTGGTCAGGTAAGATTTCCTCTAGTCAGGAACCACAAGCAACCTTCCTGACTACGACTTCGACTTTGAGGTCATGAAACCGGTGGAGTACGCTTCTCAACTGAGTGACCTCTTCTAAGACTACGACCCTCCCTAACCCCCGTCCTCCTTTTCCCCTGCTGTCTCCTACTCTACCAACCTACCGTAGTAGCTGAGCTACCTGTTCTCAAACCCATTTAAGGCCCTCAACCACTACCTGTCCCTCCGGACCGCACGACGCTAAGTACCCCAGCGTTTCTCAGTCTGTGCTGACTCGCTGACTTGACTTAACTTGACTTGCCAGAATACAATTTCAGAAATTCAGTAAACAAAGCAAAACACGTACCACACTCCCACACACGATTGAAGTAACTAAATGTGCGTGGACAGGTTGAAAGGAACGTGGTGAACTACTTCTGTCACAGGAAAAGAGTAAAATATAAGAACAGAGGAAACAGTCTCTAAATAACTAGTATCCACACATCTAAATAAAGACCTGAGGGATAAAACGAGGCAACTAGACATACAGATGAAAACTTGGTTATAGTGTTAAAAGTATTGACATCGAAACATCATGACAGACTTCAGACCCTCCCAATGTGAAGGACGAAACAAAAACAAGGAGTCTTAACGAGATACGAGACATCGGGTGGTCCGACGACACAGGTACCCTAAGAGGTCCGTTCTTATGACCTTCCCCAACGGTAAGGGAAGAGATTCCCTAGAAGGATTGGGTCCCTAGTTTGGGTCCAGGGGGAGTAACGTCCGTCTAAGAAATGGTAGACTCGGTAGTAGGAACAATGTCGTACACAAGTTTACAAGAAGGAAAACCCAAAGAGTCCACCGTGTCACCGTTTCTAAGACGGACGATCACGTCCTCCCAAGTTAGGGACCCAGCCCTTCTATGGGACCTTATTCTTTACCGTTGGGTAAGATCAAATAACCGTCTTTTTAGGGTACCTGTCTTCTGGAACCACCCGACATCAGGTACCCCAGTATTTCTCAACTTGTCATGATTCAACTTGTCATGATTCGTTAACTTATGTGTATTATGTGTATCTATAAAAACTAAGGTATAAATAAAACCCCAATAGACAAGATCAAAATACTTTTACATTACCCGTCAAACTATCCCTAGTGGAATTTAGACGTCTAACGAAACCCATCAAAACTGTAAAATTATTATAATTAAGAAGATTAAGTTCTCGTACCCTAATAGAAAGGTAAAGAAACTTAGAAGAAATTAAAGGAGTTAATTACAAAATATCAAGACTCGTATATTCAGAAAATGGAGAAACCAGTCCAAATAAACATCCATAAAATAAAAAAAAAAACGTTAAAACCTTTCGCGTATATATACATATATATATTGGAAGGGAAAAGACAATAAAGTAACAATCACGTTTCTTTACGTTGACTAAAGATTTTCAATTATAGTTAAAAAATTCGTCGTTAAAGTTCATCGTAAAATAATCCTTCTTTAAAGGATACCAGATTAATCACAAATGTATGTTTCGTTAACTAAGAGTGACTCCGACAACTCTACCTGTATGTGTAAAATTCGGTCTTCAACGTCTATTTAGAATAAAGACGTAACTCATTTGGGGACTGAGTGTCTCTGTATCACCGTTTCTCATCGATAAAAAAAAAAAAGGGTTCCCGAGAGGAGGAGAGATTCAATTTACTTCTACCGTTCTCTTAGGATACAATCAATAGACGTTGTGGAATCTTTGACGATAGGTTACACATAAAATTTTAATGACAATATTTACCTTAAACTTCGATCCATTGTATACGTTTTGATAGTTTCGGGAGGAACTTTGTGATTAAACTTGTTACCGACTTACTCTGGCAGTCACTCCACTACAGGTCGAGTTTTCGAAGACGAAGATTCCAACAAAAAAAGACAGACGTTAAGTTAACCGTCCCAAACCCCCCTCCTTCCTTATCGTGGAACTTGCAAACCTGGGACGATAGGAATATAGTTTTCGGGATCTTCGTACACCTCCGAAAATCTTCCGACGTCCGTTTATTCTTTTTCAGTGAATTCATCCCGTCTTTGTCAACCTGACAATTTGAACGTGCTCTGTCGCTACCCAGGTTTTCGTACCGTCCCACTGTAACCGTCGAAAAAGGTTCTATTCCAAAGAAAAAAAGAAAATTTAATTAATTAATTAGAATTACCCTCCTATCAACAAAATGTTATAACACTACTAAAACACGGTATGTAGTTGTACTTAACCGGTGTCCATATGTACGTAGGGGAAGGGGACGTAGGACTTTGGGGGAGGGTAGAGGGAGGGGTTCGATAGGCAGACCCAACAGGGTCTCATGGTCGAAACCCATGGGACCAAGTACGTAGTTTGAACGTGACAGTAGATAAAATGTATACCATTACTTGTACAGAGTCACGATAAGAGAATTTAATAGGGTGGGAACGGAAGAGGGTGTCTCAAGTTTTCAGACAAGACATGTGTAGACACAGAGGAAACGACGGAACGTACATCCTAGCAGACATTGTAGACAGATTTAAGGTATATATATACACACACAATTATACGTCATGTCCAGAAAGACAAAGACTGAAGTGAGACATATTATCCAAGGTCCAAATTGGTAGAGTAATCTTGGCTGAGTTTACGTAGGGTAAAATCACTGTCAGTGAGTCAACACAGGCTGAGAAACACTGGGGTATCTGATATGTCAGGTACCTTAAGAGGCCCGGTCTTATGACCCGTCGGAAAGGGAAGAGGTCACCTAGAAGGACTGGATCCTTAGTTTGTCCCAGAGGACGTAACGTCCGTCTAAGAAATGGTTACCTCGATATTCCCTTCGGGTAAGGAAAAATATCGACTCATTATAAGGTAATACATATACATGGTGTTGAAGGAATAGGTAAGTGGACGACTACCTGTAGATCCAACAAGGGTAAAGGATCGATTATCACGAAGTTAATTGTTACCCCATGTACGTAGAAAAATTCAAGACCAAAGGAACCCCACATACGGGTCGGCACCCTAACCACCCATCATACTGTCAAGATAATGATCAAAAAATTCCCTAGAGGTGTGAAAAGAGATATCACCGACATGGTCAAACGTAAGGGTGGTTGTCACACTCTCGTAAGGGAAAAGAGGTATGGGAGAGGTCGTAAATAACAAACATCTGAAAAACTACTACCGGTAAGACTAGTCACACTCCACCCTGGAGTGACACCAAAACTAAACGTAAAAAGATTACTACTCACTACAACTCGTAGAAAAGAACACAAATAATTGGTAGACATACAGGAGAAACCTCTTTACAGACAAATCCAGAAAACGGGTGAAAAACTGACGAGTAAAAAACCCATAGCTCGACGTACTCAACGAACATATAAAACCTCTGATTAAGAAACAGTCAACGAAGTAAACGATAATAAAAGAAGGTAAGACTACCAACAGAAAAATGGAACGGATGTCAATGGAAACAACACGTTTTGGTGACCTTGTTTTATTTCAGGTCTCTATTTAGGTGCATGGATACCTGTGGAATAAAAACTGTTGCCTCCGTTTTTAAACGTTACCTCTTTTCTGTTAGAGAAGTTGTTCACCACGACTCTTTTGACTAGTTGATACACATTTTCTGACTTAGATCTTGTGAAATATTGTGGTATGTGTTTTTATTTGAGTTTTTACCTGATCTCTGGATTTACATTCTGGTCCTTGATATTTTGAACATCTCCTTTTGTATCCGTCTTGTGAGAGGTTTATTTAGTGTCGTTCTAGGAGATGTTGGGTGGACGTTTATTTTTGTTTTTATTTGTCTTCACTGGATTAATTTGAATTTTCGAAAACGTGTTACTACCTTTGATATTCGTTCCACTTTTCTGTCGGGAGTCTGACCCTCTTTTATTATCCTGGTTTTGTTGACCTACAATTAGAATATAGTACGATAAAACGATTTAAGTACAAAATCTAGATCGTTAAAAACATACCTCAGGAACACACGGTATAAGAGTCAGTGAGTCAACACAGACTGAGAAACGTTGGGTGACCTGATGTCGTGAGGTCCGAGGAGACAGGTACCTCAAAAGGTCCGTTCTTATCACCTTATCCAACGGTAAAGGATGAGGTCCCCTAGAACGACTATGTCCCTAGTTTGGATACAGAAGAGGCAACCGTCCATCTAATAACTGGTGACCCGGTCGACCCTTCAGAAAATATATGTGATAACACAGTAGATGTGTGTCACTGTTAAAATGGAGAAGGAAAGGTTAAAACTATAGAAAATAAAGAAAAAGAACAGACTAAGGAGTCCAATCCTGACGGTTATGATACGACTGATCTACACCACTCTCGCCCGTAGGAACAAAACAAGATCTAATCGCTCTTCCGAAAATCGAAAAGTGGACACTCATAATATGACCGACACTTAAACGGTATTTACCGAAAATAATACAACTCGATACAAAGAAGATAAGAATGAAACCATCTTCAAAAAAAATTAGTAATTACTTATAACTTAAAAAATTTTACGAAAAAAACGTAGATAACTCAACTAGTACACAAAAAAAAAAAAAAGTTACACCATATGATGTAACTAACTAAACACGTACAATTTGGTAGGAACACTTGAAGCTTACTTAGGGTGAACTAGTACCACATCCTTGAAAAAGATACACAACAACCTAAGTTAAACAATTATAAAACAACTTTTAAAAACTTAGATATAAGTATTTTCGTAACTGGGCATTAAACGAAATAGCCACTGTAGAATAGACCAAAACCATGTCCTACTAACACCGAAGTGTCTTACAGAACCCTCACAAGTGAGGAGACAAAACCTTCTCAAACTTCTTTTTGTCAAAAAGAAACATACACACTAGTATAAACGGACACTTTGGTAGACCAGGACCTGAAGACAAATGTCCCACGAAAAATTTCCATCAAAAGAAAAAATAAAATTAGTATCTAAGATAAAGTGAAGTTCACTACCCAGACAACTTAATAGATAAAGACGAACTAAGTTAAAACCACCCGACATAGAAAGATCTTTCAACAAGTAAAGAAGATCCAACAGTTTAAACAACCGTATATAACAAGTATCATAAGAGAATAAAAAAAAAAAGACGTCATAGTCTAAAGACTATGACAGAAAAAATTAAAGAATAAAATAAACCTAAGAAAATGAAAAGAAAAACCACTCGGACCGGTCTCCGTAAGTTAAAAGAAATAGGAAAGTTTCATGATCTAGAACCAAAATAACTTAAAAACAAAATACAAAATCAGAGAAAATAAATAAAGGAGGGGTTAGAAATTATAAGGGAAGGAAGAGGACTGAAATCCAAAACGATCAAGAAAAAAAAAAAAAGATTAAGAAAATCCACTATCCAATCCAACAAACTCTAAAAAGAACTAAAAACTATTTCTGAACATAACGATACTCGAAGAGAGGTTCTTGGTGAAAACGTCATGGAGTATCTAAAACAACCGACACAAAACAGTAACAACGTAAAATTTTAATGGAAAACTAAAGGAGAAACTAGGTAAGTAAAAAATCATCGAACATGAAATCAAAGGTGTATTAGTATAAAAAAAGTACAGAAAAGGACACCAACTAAAGATCAAAATACGACAACACCAGTCTCTTATGCGAACTTTATTAAAGATATGAGAATTTAAACAACTCCAAACAACACGGGTCATACACCAGGTAGGATCTCTTACAAACTACACGTGAACTGTTCTTACACATAATACAAAAAAAATACATTACAGAACTTTTATGGTTAATTCAGATTGACGAGATAACGTAGTAAGTCCTAGAGACAACGAATAACTAAAAGTCAGGTCTTCTAGAAAGACAACTATACTCACCCCACAGTTTCAGAGGATGACAATGATGTTAGGACAACTAAAGAGGTAAATACACACAATCATAAATAAAATACATAAACCCACGAAGATATAATCTATGTATATACAACTACTGACATTTTAGGAGAAACATATAACTGAGAAAAAAGTAATTCATAAAAGAAAAATATGGAAAAAGATATATGAAAAAATGGAAGAAATATATCAGAAACGAAATGTCAGATAAAACAGACTATACTCATAACGTTGAGGGTAAAAGAAAAGTAAAGGTAGACGTATTTTATAAAAAGGTAGGGGAGTGAAAATAAAAATTAACCTCCTATTGACGAAATGTTACAACACAACCAAAGACGACATGTTTTTGTGTTTAGTCGGTACTCATATATATAAGAGAGGGAGAACTCGGAGGGAGAGTGAGGGATGATACTAGGGAGATCCAACAGTGTCTCGTGGTCTGACTCAATGTCTCGTCGAAGGGTAATGAACAAAATGTGTACCACCACACATGTACAGTTACTATGATAGAGTTAAGTAGAGTGGGAGAGGAAGGATGTGACACAAGTGTTCTAATAGAAGATGTAGAAACAGAGATCTTTACGGGACGTTTATCCAAGTAGTCGTGGTAAAAAGATCTAAGACATATAAACGTAATCGTATACTATAGACAAAAGAGAAAGAATGAATGAAGTGACATATAGTCTGAGTTTCAAGTAGTTGGAGTAAAGTTGACTGAGTTTAAGTAAATAAAAATACCGACTCATTATAAGGTAACATATATAGACGGTGTTGTAGAAATAGTTATGTAGACAGTTACCTATAGATCTAACGAAGGTATAGGACCACTAACATTGTTACGTTTTACTTGTAACCTCGTGTATCCAGAAAAACTTAATACCAAAAGAGTCCTATATACGGGTCTTAACCCTAACGACCCGGTATATCATCAAAATAAGGATCAAAAACTTCCTTAGAGGTATGACAAAAGGTATCACCAACATAGTCTCATGTAAGAGTGGTTGTCACTTTCTCCTGAGGTAAAAGAGGTGTGTAAGAAGTCGTAAATATCAAACATCTAAAAAAATTTACTACCGGTAAGACTGGTCACACTTCACTATTGAGTAACATCAAAACTAAACGTAAATCACTCGTTATGACTCGTAGAAAAATATATAAACCACCGGTAGACATACAGAAGAAACGTCTTTATAGACAAATCCAGAAGACGGGTAAAAGACTAACCCACAAAAAAAGAAAAGGAAAGACTTTAACTCGACGTATTCGAAGTTGTTTTTCTTATTTTATTGATCCCTATTTGGATGAATTTCTGTCTTTTCTAGACAACGTCTTTTGAAATTCTACGACTACTTTCTTTAGTTTCTACTGTGTCTGTCTACTTCTCTATATCGGACAAGATCCTAGTGTTCTTAGTTATAACACTTTTATTGATATGATGGGTTTCGTTAGATGTCTAAGTTACGTTCGGAGTATTTTAATGGTTGTCGTAAGAAGTGTCTTGATCTTGTTTTTAATATATCAAACACGTCTTTATGTTTTCTGGGACTTGTCTGTTTCTTAAGAACTCTTTCTTTTTACTTCTACCTATTTAGTTTGAAAGACTAAAGTATGATATGATGTTTCGATATCAATTCTCATATACCATGGCCGTGTTTTTGTCTTTATATCTGTTTTCCCTCTTGTATCTTTCGGGTCTCTATTTGGACACGTAGATAACCGTAGAAACTGTTTCCTCCATTCTTATATGTTATCTCTTTTCTATCAGAGAAGTTATTCACCACGACCCATATGACCTGTCGATGTACATATTCTTATTCTAATCTTGTGAAGGATTGTCGTATATATTTTTCTTTGAGTTTTACCTTATTTATAGATTTACATTTCGGTCTTTGATACTTTGAAAATCTCCTTCTATATCTATCTTGTGAGACACTGTATTTAGTGTCGTTCTAGAAGAAACTGGATGGAGGATCTCATTACCTTTACTCTTGTTTTCATTTGTTTACCTAGTATTAATTTGAATTTTCGAAAACGTGTCGTTTCCTTTAATACTTGTTCCACCTTTCTGTTGGGAGTCTTACCCTCTTTTATCGACGTTTGTTTCGTTGACTATTTACTAATTAGAGGTTTTATATGTTTGTAAGGTAGGGGAGTGAAAGTTAGATACACACAGAAAAAGGGAATTCACCCATAAAATATCCGTCGTATAACATTAGAGCAACACGGACTGAGAAAACACTGGAGTACATGACATCGAATTGTTCAAGGAGACGGGTACCCTAACGGGTCCGTTCTTAAGAGTTCACCCAACAGTAAAATAAGAGGTCTCCTAGAAGGACTGGGTTCCTAACTTCGACAGAGAGAAAAGAACGTCCCTTTAAGAAGTGACGACTCGGTGGTTCCTTCAGGTGTTACCCTATAATGAGTTAGTATTTTTCCTTACTTTCTCACAGAAAACGTCTCTGTACCTACGTCGATCTCCAACAGTATGTCTCACACATCATTTAGTCTTTCCCTTTTTGTTTATAGCGTACTATGTCGAATATACACTTTAGAACTTTTTACCATCTCTACTTGAATAAATGTTTCGTTTTTATCAATGTCTACATCTCTAGTTTCTATACCAATGGTTCCCTCCTTTTACCCTACCTACTTAACCCTTTAACCCCGACTTTATAGATGTGATGACACATATTTTATCTTTTGCTTACTCTTGAAGGACAAATCGTGTCCCTAGAGATGAGTAACAAGAAAACACTAAATTTAGTCTTCCTTTAGATTTTCTCACCTATTTACATAAACGTACTAACTAAATGAAACGAAATATCGTTCTTTGATTGTTGTAAATTTATCTTGATACCAACTTACCGTAGTGACTGAGCCTGTACTCAAACTCATTCGAGACTCTCAACCACTACTCGTTCCTTCGGACGATTTCAGGTACCCCAGTGTTTCTCAGTCTGTACTGAGTCTCTTACTTGACTATACGGTTATTTATAATTATTTTTGTTTTGTAAAATAGCTCTGACACTTATTCTTCCCACAGATGAGTCACCATTTAATAGACAGACGTTACGTCCTCTACATCAAAGATAGGAACCCAACCCTGCCAGAGGACCTCTTTCTGTACCTTTGGGTAACTTTTTAAAACAGACCTTTGGTGTACCTGTCTTCTCACACCGTCCGATGTCAGGTACCCCACCGTTTCTCAAGTAGTACTGAATCATTGATTTGTTGTTGTTATTACAATGAAACGGGTTAATAACTATTCGTTTATAAATAACTGTATAATTTGGAACGAAAGACTAACTAAGAAACAAAAAAGGAACAAAGAAAGAAAAACACCAAACTACTAAATAAAATACGAACACAAGAGAACTAAAAAATACTTAGATAACATACGAAAACTAAACACCAAAGGGATAAAAAGTTCATACAATTGTGGAAGGATATAGACTATCCTTATATCCGAGTTTGTGTGACATTTTTTTTTTTTCTTAGACGTAAAAGAATGAGAAAAGAATATAAAATACTAAAACTATAGTAAAAAATGTCGAAGTAGAAATAGGAAAACGACAAGAAACGTAAATAGTAACTAAAGTTTTTATGTAAGAAAAAAGAGATAGAGACAAACTAGACACATGACCGATTAAATTCACTAAATGAAAGTTTAATACTAAAAGAAGAAGGATATAGAAGAACGAAGAAAAGGTGAATCTCCTCTACAAAGTATAAATAACATCCTATCAAATCACAATGGTATAAGAAAAATCGAAAATGAACAGACTCTTTAAGAAACAAAGAGGAGGAAAAGATTTACTATTTGAAAACCTATCTCATAAGATCCAAAGTCTAGAAGGGAAAGTTCTGAAATTTATATAAGACGGTGAGGGAAGACCAGACGTCACAAAGATATCCTTTAGTCGACTATCGGAAGACCCTTAAAGGAACATTACTTGAGGAACGAAAAGAGAACGACGGGAATCTTAGGAGAGAAATTACAAACGGTAAAATTGTACAGAACGACATCCAGACAACACCAAGTAGAACAAATCTTGGGAGACACGAAGGACATAGACTTATATACAAAGGAACTAATGTAAACCCTTCAAAAGTCGGTGTTAAAAAAGTTTATGTAAAAGTCAGGAGGAAAGAGAAAGAAGAGGTAGATCTTGGGACTAATACACATCTGTCCGTGTGAAATATAATAGGGTATCTAGAGAGTATAACGAAAGTAAAAAAGGGGGTTAGACCGAAAGACAGACGATAAGACTAACCAATGACTGGTAATAAGATAGAAAGTATAGTGAATAAGAAAGAAGACGTAATAAGTAAAACGGAAATCGAGTCAAAAGTAGAGTCATTTACTGAAAAGACTAAAAAGAACCGAGGAGGAATATCAAAGATCAGGAAAAATGACATTAGACGTAAAGACAGGTATAGGAAAGAATTAAAGAAGTCATAAAAGTAATGGAGGTAAACCTTGATTTACAGATAATCTCAGTTTACCAGACAAAGTAACGAACAAGGAAGTCCCCTTAAGAGGACCAGACAATTGACTGTCAGCAAGGAGATGAAACAGTAAAACGAATATAAAGAGAACACTCAAATAGTCTTTGTTAGTAGATGACATCAGAATTTCTCAATAAATATACGTCTTCGAAGAGATACACCGAACTTACCAAATTATAAAAAGACCATACTTCCGACAAAAACCAAACCTCCGAACGACAGAGAAAGGAATCGTACACGACCGGTAATAGGGGAACTATTCCGCACACGTTCATGTGTCGAGTGCGTCCGAGGGTCTTTCTCTCTTCGTCACCAACCGAGGACCAGTGTTGGGAGTGGTCGTCAGACTAGGATGGAGACCTCAGACTCTACTGTCGTCACCGAGTATGGATGGGGACCTCGAACAAAACGACCACGGAACCAGGGTAGTGAAGTACCCTTTATCTACCCCTTTGTCACCTTTGTCACAGTCTGAAATAAAACCCCCCGAGGTTTTAGTGAGGTCTACCACTAAAGTCGGTACTTTAATTTTCTACGAATGAGGAACCTTCCTTTCAATACTGGTTAGATCTATTGTATAAGTTTTCGTCTCTGTAATGAAACGGTTGTTTCCAGGTAGATCAGTTCCGATACCAAAAAGGTCACCAGTACATACCTACACTCTCAACCTGTCACTTCTCTCGACTCGCGACTTCTTAACTACGAAAACTTGACACCACAACCTCTTGAGAACACTCAGGGAATCTGACGTTCCTCTAGGTTGGTCAGGTAAGATTTCCTCTAGTCAGGAACCACAAGAAACCTTCCTGACGACGATTTGACTTTGAGGTTATGAAACCGGTGGAGTACGATTATCAACTGAGTAACCTTTTCTGGGACTACGACCCTCCCTGACCCCCGTCCTCCTCTTCCCCTGTTGTCTCCTACTCAACCGACCTACCGTAGTGGTTGAGCTACCTGTGCTCAAACTCACTTGAGGCCCTCAACCACTACCTGTTCCTCCGGACCGCACGACACTAAGTACCCCAGCGTTTCTCAGCCTGTGCTGACTCGCTGACTAGACTTGACTTAACGGTGGAGTCTCACTCACGTCTCTTTCTTCGAGGATACCACCCGGGTGGGGAGAGGAGGGTGTGGGCGGGTTGTTATAACGGGAAGGAGGGAAGACCCGGGTCCGGAGGAGAGTATGGTGTGGGATCGGAGGAGTCCGATAGAGGTACGTCGGTTGGGGTCAGGAGAAGGAACCCAGACTGAAGGTTTCGTGTTCCGGGAGTGATGGAGTCGCTACTCATGGAGTTCGAACCCTCACGACCCGTCGTAACTGACACGATCAGAGAGAGACGAAACCGGAACCACTTGGTCAATGATACGAGAGGGGACTCCGACGTTTCGACGGAGAGACAGGGACGACTAGACGGACGGTCTGAACTTCATCTTCCTGAAGGGAAGTACGTCTTTTTAAAAGGGAAAGTGTCGAGGGAGGGTTCCTGTGACCAGGGTAGGACTAAGGAAAGAGGGAGAGAGGAAAAAAAATAAAAAAATTTCGACAAAAGAAAACGGGACGGGTCTCTAAAAGAACGGAAAAACCTTCAGCCTCCAGAAGACGGGTACAAGTTATCTACAAGATGCTCTTGAGAAAGTAAACGTCTACGTATCAAATACATAAATATCCTCTTTTACTCGAAGTATAGGATGAGAAGGTGGTAGAACTAGGTCACAGTTTATCCTCCCGAAAATTTTCGAGTCCGTATAATGACCCCTAGATCTTCCTGTGCACGAACACATCTTGCCACACTTGTTGGTTCCTTCTGCAACTCCTTTGGTATTAAGAAGTAGTTACCGACTAAGAGTCAGACACAAATTCTTAGTTCACCTTCGGTTCCGTCTTATAATGTGAACCTTGTATATTCTTCACGTGGTTGTATGTGTTTAGAACCAGTTTAATACACGACTGGTGATCAATTGTTCCGTGTCTGGTGTCATTGGGTGTGTCTTTTTTTTTTCTCGGAAATGTCTTAATGAGGTTCTTTCAGTGATTTAGGTATTTGTCGTTGTTGTCGTTTGGGACCTTTTTCGTCTCCTAGACTAAAGGTCACATTGATATAATATAAAAAATTCTAAAGGTCGTAAGTTGTTGTTGGTTTTAATATTCTATACGTTTCTTTGTTCTTTCATACCAGGTATGTATCTTTTTTCGTTAGTTATCTGATATAGAAACCATTGAACATCTATACCTTAAATAAATTATATAAGAAGTTTAGTCAGTAATGATTATGTGAATTTTTTATTTCATTATTTCACACTTTATTTGATACTTTATTACAAAGTGGTTTATCTTTTTAGTCATTCTAGTTTTAATAAATTTTCTTGGTTTATCTTTAAGAGTTGAAATTTTCATCTCATTGTTTACTTTTTAAACGATCTCTCCGAATTATCTTGTAAACTCAACCGTCTTCTTTATTACTCATTAGAACTTCTACCCAGTTGACTCTAAAAGATCACGTTCTTTGTTTTTTTTATTCTTGTTTAGTATACTCTGCACCCTATACTAGTTTGTATTTTTGTATATATCTATCTATGTATGTGTCTATCTTTCATAACCCTCATGGTCTTCCTTTTCTCTCTTTCCCCGTTTTCTTATAAACTTCCTTATTACTAACTTTTAAAGGGATCAACGGAGTTATTTTGACTTAGGGGAATGTACACACGTTTTTTACTTCAAAGGTTACACATATCCTGGTTCTAGATATATATACATTATATATTGTATGTTTCAAGAAGGTCTATAAGAAGTCTAATTAGAGAAGATAACTATTGTATTTCTAATTCTTGTGTGACAATAGACTTTAATACCGTGTTTATAAGTACGTTCCATAAATTATTCCTTGTTAACAATGATTCGAAGAAAAAGTAATCTACACTGTGATTAGAGTAATTCGTTTGAAACAACCTATTCTCTCTAGGTTTCTCTTCTTGTGTAAAATTTCTATTCGTTTAAGTTACATTGACTAGAGACCTCGAATAATGACTTGTGTCCGTCATGGACACAAGATTCATGTTTTCCTGATTATACGAACGAAACAAGGAGAAGTTGGAATTCCATACCGCTTTCTTGTCTATTGATATATTCATGTTGGACAGTATAATTAAAGTGACAGATAAAGTTCGGAATTATACCCAAAGACTTTCTGGGTCTATCTTTTTAACGAGGTAATGAGGTTGAAACAGAAACGGACCCTTCCTAAGAACCCTATTTAAACGACGTGAGGGGAGATTTATAGGTAACAGACGATCGATATATATCGTGGATAGTTCCATTACGTTTGTATAAAATACACAAACAAAGAGGATAATCTGTCCCTTCAAAAGTAAATAGAGAGGTAGGAAACCCAGATTATTTCTCACGTCTTACATCTTCAATACACTTTTTATAGAATAAGTATTTGATTATTTGTTTACTTACACACTTTATGTTGACGAAATCGGATCATTCCGTTATCCTCCTCTAAAGAGGTGAATTTCCTCTAGTTAAAATCAAATCACAGTCAAACCTCCTTTTCAATAGTAATAACTGATTCATGACTCTATAAGAGGAAACGATAACTACATATAATTTAAATTTATTAATGTCTTTCACATTGTCTACTGTTTGGAGTTCCTAATTATCACGATCTTGTACGCGAGTTGTTTATACACCGCCAATTCACCGTTTCATCCGAATTCAGTCTTTATTGATTACACAAACGAAACTATTGAACCTAAAGAAATTACTGACTTAGTATGAAAAAGTAAAGGAAGTCAGAAGCAGATTTGTTGTCAATTCTACAAGTTTGTGATTCGTTTTTTTTTGGTTGAATAATACATTGTCGAACGACTGTGTTGATTTTACGTATCAAAAGAGAAAAATAATTTTTTCCCAACTTCTCTCACTCTTATTCTACCTCCTCCTCATCCACCTACACCTCATGTAGGGAGAGGTACCTATGTGGTCCTTATGTGGAAGTCTGTGTCTTCACGTACGTCTTGTGGTCGACTCTCGTCTGTCCTCATGGGTTGGTCATCTTTTCTTATATATCTTAGTACGTTGTAAACCATCCTACTTCCTTGACCACCCCCCCACCCCCCCTTCCTCACAATCATCTTGACCTGGACAGGAGCCACCTACCCTCATGACTTCGTCCCCAGACAAGGAGTGTAGTTCCGTTAACAGACTCAGTCTCCTCTTTGTAAGTTCCGACTCTCACTTTTGTCGACTAGACACCGTCGGATTTACCCTACTCTTAGTGTCAGGAACTGTGTCGGTATGTATAGGGCCTGTCCCTGCGACCAGGGGACCTCCCGTGTCACCGACCCTCGACCTCAAATCCCTAACACCTCGTTTGGGTAACACTCATGACGATAACTGACACCTCTCTGACACTCCCCTACACTCCCTCCTTTGACACCACCTTTTACGGTCACCTCCTTACGGTCCGTCGGTACCTTCGTTCCACTATGACGACTCAGTGCACATCCCCTACCTCGGTAGTGGTATCGGAGAGAGAGGGGTGTACGGTCGTAGTCGTCACCTTACTATCTCTCCGACCACGTAGTTTACGGACTACGTGACTGGATGTTGTATCCTGGGATGCGTCCCACGAGGCACTAACTATACGTTTGATGTCTTATCCTGGGGTGGGTCCCACGGGGAAATTCACGGAGTACACAGTTAGATGTCTCATCCTGGGGTCGGTCCCCCCAGAGAGATAATGGACTACGTGGCTTGTTGTCTCTTCCTGGGGTCCGTTCCCTCGGAAGATTCACGGACTTACCCGTCTCGCTACCCATTTCTGACCGGTTTCTCCGGAAGATTAGCGGTTAATGTTCTCAGTGAATTTTTTTCTGAGACTATCCCGGGATTGAGGACACCGTCTCCGTCAGCTACAGGGACGTGTTAACCGTGGTGGTCCCAGGGGTGTTCGGTTCGTCGACACGTTAGAAGTACGAGTTGAGAGTGACCCCGTCTCGACGGTGTCCGTTTTTTTACAGAACGCAGATACGTACGTCCCAACGAAGCCAGTACAAGCTACGAAACGTTGGGACATCTGACACAGGACGGTCGGAAGAGGTAGTCCCTCCACCAAGAGGTCCGTTCTTATGACCTTAACACCGGTTATGACCAACGGTATGGGAAGATCTCGTGATATAAAGGATGACGGGATCGGTGGTTGAGGGGACTCATTGACCACGACGGTCTTGAAGACTTTGGCTTCGTCGACGTGGTGGAGGTGAGGACCGGGAGTGTCCCCGTTTGAGTTCGGGAGGTCCTGTCGGAGTCCTTGTTAAGGGTCATTTAGTGGATGACATCTCCACCTTTATTTTGGTATTTACTTTGGGTCCCCGTCACACCGATTCCTTCTTCTGGGTTTTGGAAGGGTGGTCGACATGTTCGATGTCTAATTTAGGTGTGCTAGTTGATCCTTAGTTATCGGTTTATGGACTTCGTCTTTTTGTTTAGTCATTCGACCTTCTATTTTACCTCCTTTATTGAAGACCTCTCGTCTTATTTCATTTTTCTTACTTTTCTTGACTCAGAGTCTCTGACCCTGTTATAGTTTACGTGGTTGTAGTTTAATATCCCCAGGGTCTTCTTCTTTTCCTTTTCTTTCCTATACTCTTTTAAATATCAACTTTTAAAGGGGTTGTACCTTTTCCTTTATCAGTTAGTTCAGGTTCTCCGTGTTTCTCAGGGTATGTCCTATTTGGTTTCGTGTGTGATTAGTTTTTTTGTTTCTGATTTGTGTTTCTTTCTTATAATTTTCGTCCCTCTAGTTGTTCATTGTATGTTCCCTTTGGGATATACGAATTGTCGACTAGAAAGTCGTCTTTGAGGTGTCCGGTCTTCCCTTACCGTCCTATATTAATTTCATGACTTTCCCTTTTTAGATGTCGCTTCTAATGACATGGACCGTTCCTAGAATAAGTTTTAACTACTTCTTTAGTTTTCGAAAAGTTGTTCGTTTTCCATTCTCTTAAGTCATGGTGGTTTAGTCGAAATGTTGTTTACAATTTCCCTGAATATGTCAATTCTTTATGTTCTCTTCCTTTTTCTAGATGTGTTAGTTGGGGTTTGTTAATTCTTTTACCGTTATCCTTGTATGTATAGTTATTAATGAAATTAACATTTACCTAATTTACAAGGTTGGTTTTCTGTGTCTGACCGACTTACCTATGTTTTTCCTCTAGGTATATATACGACAGATGTTCTTTGGGTGAAGTCTGGATTCTACGAGTTGTAACGAGTAATAATGTCTTTTGGTTTAGTTTTGATGTTACTCTATAGTGGAGTGTGACGAACACCAGTCTTACCGGTGTTAGTTTTTCAGAAGTTTGTTATTTACGACCTCTCCCACACCTCTTTTCCCTTACGAGAATACCCTTACATTTAACTATGTTGGTGACACCTTCTATCATACCTTTAAGGAATTTTTTGATCCTTATTTTGGTGGTAGTCAAGTCAAGTCAAGTCAGTGAGTCAGTACAGGCTGAGAAATATTAAGGTACTTAACGTCGTGCGGTCCGGGGGGACAGGTAGTGGTTGAGGGCCTCAAGTGAGTTTAAGTACAGGTAACTCAACCACTACGGTAGGTCGGTAGAGTAGGAGACAACAGGGGAAGAGGAGGACGGGGGTTAGGGAGGGTCGTAGTCTTAGAAGAGGTCACTCAGTTGAGAAGTGTACTCCACCGGTTTCATGACCTCAAAGTCGAAGTCGTAGTCAGGAAGGTTTCTTGTGGGTCCTGGACTAGAAATCCTACCTGACCAACCTAGAGAAACGTCAGGTTCCCTGAGAGTTCTCAGAAGAGGTTATGGTGTCAAGTTTTCGTAGTTAAGAAGTCACGAGTCGGAAGAAGTGTTAGATTGAGAGTGTAGGTATGTACTAGTGACCTTTTTGGTATCGGAACTGATCTGCCTGGAAACAACCGTTTCATTACAGAGACGAAAACTTATACGATAGATCCAACCAGTGTTGAAAGGAAGGTCCCTCATTCGCAGAAAATTAAAGTACCGACGTTAGTGGTAAACGTCACTAAAACCTCGGGGGGTTTTATTTCAGACTGTGAGAAAGGTGACAAAGGGGTTGATAAACGGTGTTTCATTACCCTAGTCTACGGTACTAGAATCAAAAGACTTACAACTCGAAATTCGGTTGAAAAAGCTAGAGGAGAAAGTGAAAGTAGTTCTCCGAAAAATTTTTCAAGGAGAAGTGAAAGACAGTATTCCCACCACAGTAGACGTATAGACTCCAATGACTATAAAGAGGGCCGTTAGAACTAAGGTCGAACACGAAGAAGGTCGGGACGTAAAGAGCACTACATGAGACGTATCTTCAATTTATTCGTCCCACTGTTATATGTCGGAACTACATGCAGAAAAGGATAAACCTTGGTCACACAACAGGGCACAGGTCGAGATTGACAACGAAGGACTGAACGTATATCCAAAGAGTTCTCCGTCCAGTCCACCAGTCCATAAGGGTAGGGTCGTTAGGGTGAGGATCCGTATATGAGACTCCTTTGGTTTTAACTTCTTCTGTCTACATAGGGTAACAAGTAACGTCGTGATAAATGTTATCGATCTTGTACCTTCGTTAGATCTATAGGTAACTGTCTGTTTACCTATTTCTTCAACATGTATTTGTGTTACCTTATTCTGAATCGGTATTTTTACTTGGGTAAACTCAGTCAAGATTACTCCACTGACATGGATCTTGTATAATATGTCTCACTTCATTCAGTCTTTATCTTTCTATTTATAACATCAGATAGCGTATATACCTTAGATCTTTTTAACATGACTTCTTAAATAAATGTTACCTCTTTCTCTGTATCTCTTATCTGAATACCTGTACCCCTCTCCCCTCCTCTCCACTCTACATACCTTTCTTATTGTACCTTTGTACAATGGTATACATTTTATCTGTCGGTTACCCTTAAACGACATATCGAGTCCTTTGTTTGTCCCCGAGACATAGTTGGATCTCCCCACCCTACCCCTCCCTCTACCCTCCCTCTAAGTTTTCCCTCCCCTATATACATATAGATACCGACTAAGTACAACTCCAAACCGTCTTTTTTTGTTTCAAGACATTTCGTTAATGGGAAGGTATTTTTTATTTAATTAATTTTTTTTCCTAACTCATCCTTCCGTTTTGAATTTCCGACTTCGAGTTCCTTTTTATTTGTATAATTATAACCTATAAAAATTTTATTCTTTTACAAAGTATCCGTTCTTAAAATTTAGTTGTTTCATCTAAGTTTACTGGTACACTAAACTTCTCTTTATAATCAATTAGAGTTTTTGGTTAGAAGAGTTATTCAAATTTCTAAGAATAAATATAACCATTGGAAACCATTAATAGAAAACATTTTTAGATATAAAATTTTCGTATTTACATGAATAAGGTCTTTTTGTATTTCATTTTAAGGAGAATGGAGTATATGTAACTTGACACTAACGGGAGATCTTTCAAGGGACATCGAACAACATTTAAGAGGTTACTTTAGTACTGATATTAATTCCTCTTTTATGTATATCATAATCGAAAGTCTGTAAACAATTAATATATAATTTTGAAATTTATATATAAGAATAGCACTTTTTTAAGAACTATAATGATACTTTTATTATTATTATACTATTAAATTTTGTGTGACTATGAAAAAATACATATGGGGGTTAATGTAAAACAATCGTAAGTTTTTATAAAGTAAGTAGTGTGGTTACAATTATAAAGTTTATCCAAATAATCACAGTCATTGAGTATAAAGTTTTTGTAAAGTAAATACGATAGGATTACTAATTGATAATTGATCCTACTCTAAAATTCTGTGTGTTTTAAATAATAGTATGTATAGTTATTAGTTCTTATATGTTTTATAAGTTTGAAGGGAAAAATCAAAAATATTGTACGACGACGACGATTCAGAGAAGTCACCACAGACTGACAGACGCTGGGGTATCTACCTTCGGGTGGTCCGAGGGGGTAGGGACCCTAAGAGGTCCGTTCTTATGACCTCACCCAACGGTAAAGGAGGAGGTTACGTAGTTTCACTTTT
The DNA here is from genome assembly GCA_006410555.1 of Capra ibex. Lineage (NCBI taxonomy): Eukaryota > Metazoa > Chordata > Mammalia > Artiodactyla > Bovidae > Capra > Capra ibex. Next base: position 30,685,030 of record SJYO01018757.1, on the reverse strand, counting down.
CACTCTCACTTCAGCGAGCCAACACAGGCTGAACATCCCTGGGGTACCTGACATCGGGTGGTCCGAGGAGGTAGGTACCCTAAAGGGTCCGTTCTCATGACCTCACCCACGGTAACGGAAGAGGAAAATATTGTATGAGTTTCAATTCTTTCGACTCACTGAAAGGGACCACCAGAACTTCGATTCTGAAAGACAAGGGTCACATCCTCCGGGACCAACCCCTTGATCTAATGTGTACGGTGTTTCTAAGGTCACAGTGTTTATTTCTAGGATGTTCAACGTTGATTTTTTTCTAGGATTTACGTTGTTACTTCTAGTTTCTAGGGTTGTGTCTCTTTATTTATTTTTCTTTTGTTTTCTACAATTAAAGTAGAGGTATAAGAGTCGTAGATGAAGTCACGGACCATTGGGTACCCGTAATAACTTACAACGTTTATATAAGTTCAGTTACAGTGTTAGTACGACATTAGAATGGAATGGACATTATAATTGTTAAAACGAAGTATACTTAATGGAAATCATGTTTTCTTACCCTGTTCACAACTCGTATAATCGGTGAGGATGAGATAAGGAAACTTTGTTGAGAGAGACTCCCATTATGACTATTGACAATAAAACGGTATTTTAACGTGGGTGTAATATTGGTTTTTCTATATTTTTTTCTCTGTCTTATAACTGAAGAGATCCGTAAAGGTTACCAAAAGGACTTCCTTTAGGACGTAGGTAAAGGAAGTCCTTTACCTACGACGGATAAAAGGAACGTTAGTAGTTTAATTATAACGTATATACATGTTTGTCTTTTATGTATGACTTATATCGAATAGGAAAAGATAGTAGTACAACGGAACTCATTCAGTGAAACCCTAGAAATACATAAGTAGATTTTTAACCTCCGTTACGGATAAAGGACAAAATTTTTAGTCAAGTCAAGTCAGTGAGTCAGTACAGACTAAGAAACGTTGGGGTACTTAGCGTCGTGCGGTCCGGAGGAAGAGGTAGTGGCTGAGGATCCCAAGTGAGTTTGAGTGCAGGTAACTCAGCCACTACGGTAGGTCGGTAGAGTAGGAACCGGCAGGGGAAGAGAAGGACGGGGTTAGGGAGGGTCGTAGTCTCAGAAAAGGTTACTCAGTTGAGAAGAGTACTCCACCGGTTTCATGACCTCGAAGTTGAAATCGTAGTAAGAAAGGTTTCTTTAGGGTCCCGAGTAGAGGAAGTCTTACCTGACCATCCTAGAGGAACGTCAGGTACCCTGAGAGTTTTCAGAAGAGGTTGTGGTGTCAAGTTTTCGTAGTTAAGAAGCCGCGAATCGGAAGAAGTGTCAGGTTGAGAGTGTAGGTATGTACTGGTGTCCTTTTTGATATCGGAACTGATCTACCTGGAAACAACCGTTTTATTACAGAGACGAAAACTTATACGATAGATCCAACCAGTATTGAAAAGAAGGTTCCTCATTCGTAGAAAATTAAAGTACCGACTTTAGTGGTAGATCTCACTAAAACCTCGGGGGGTTTTATTTCAGACTGTGGCAAAGATGACAAAGGGGTAGATAAAGGGTACTTCACTACCCTGGTCTACGGTACTAGAATCAAAAGACTTACAACTCGAAATTCGGTTGAAAAAGCTAGAGGAGAAAGTGAAAGTAGTTCTCCGAAAAATCGAGGAGAAGTTAAAGACGGTATTGCCACCACAGTAGACGTATAGACTCCAATAACTATAAAGAGGGTCGTTAGAACTAAGGTCGAACACAAAGAAGGTCGGGTCGCAAAGAGTACTACATGAGAAGTATCTTCAATTTATTCGTCCCACTGTTATACGTCGGAACTGCATGAGGAAAAGGATAAACCTTGGTCAGAGAAGAAGGTACAGGTCAAGATTGACAACGAAGGACTGGACGTATGTCTAAAGAGTTCTCCGTCCAATCCACCAGACCATAAGGGTAGATGGATCTATTAAGTAAACTTAAAAAAGACACTCTCCGTATATTAAGGAATATGTTCAGTAGTTTTATGTAAAAAAAAGGACTAAAAATTCATTATACTGAGATCTATGAACATACACAGAATTTCTTCGAAATTAGTTTTATTATAGACTTCTACATTGTCCGAATACTTGACTATAAACCTTCGGTCATAATATTCTAGAGAAAAGTATAGAAGTCAATAATTCCATGTGTAAAAATTCTCACAAAAAAACAAACAAAAATAAAGGAGTCAAGACAAGACAAGTCAAGTCAGCGAGTCAACACAGACTGAGAAACACTGGGATACTCGACGTCGTGTCGTCCGGAGGGACAGGTAGTGGTTGAAGGCCTCGGGTGGGTTTGAGTACAGGTAGTTCAGCCACTACGGTAGGTCGGTAGAGTAGGAGACAGTAGGGGAAGAGGAGGACGGGGGTCAGGGAGGGTCGTAGTCGTAGAAAAGGTTACTCAGTTGAGAAACGTACTCCACCGGTTTCATGACCTCAAAGTCGAAATCGTAGTCAGAAAGGTTTCTTGTGGTTCCTGACTAGAGGAAATCTTACCTGACCAACCTAGAGGAACGTCTTAGAGTTCTCAGAAGAGGTTGTGGTGTCAAGTTTTCGTAGATAAGAAACCGTAAGTCGAAAGAAGTGTCAGGTTGAGAGTGTAGGTATGTACTGGTGACCTTTTTGGTATCGGAACTGATCTGCCTGGAAACAACCGTTTCATTACAGAGACGAAAAGTTAAACGACAGATCCAACCAGTATTGAAAGGAAGGTTCCTCATTCGCAGAAAATTAAAGTACCGACGTTAGTGATAGACGTCACTAAAACCTCGGGGGTTTTTATTTCAGACTGTAACAAAGGTGATAAAGGGGTAGATAAACGGTGCTTACTAGAATCAAAAGACTTACAACTCGACGTTCAGTTGAAAAAGCTAGAGGAGAAAGTGAAAGTAGTTCTCCGAAAAATCAAGGAGAAGTGAAAGACGGTATTCCCACCACAGTAGACGTATAGACGTATTTAAAGGAGTTTTATAAGTTTATACCTTTACTATATAGAGTATTTTTAAGAAACCGATCTACGAACTTATGTAATTATATAAAAATTGGTATATTCCGAGGTCTTCTGATACTTCGTTTTATAGTCTTATAGACTCAAAAGTTCTCTATGTCTAGATTCTATAATTCGTTGTATTTTTCATGGTTCACATGAATACGAATGTATATAATAGGTAAATATCTTCAGGAAGAAGAAATCGTTATTCGTGTCATCCTTGGAACAGGAACCTTGGATAGGATTTTTAGACACTTAAAGAATCACCTTTCGTTTCTTGATAGGTAACTTGACTTTTTCTTATCACAAACGGATAGCCAAAATGGAAACTCAAGATGATTGAGACCCATTTAGTAATTCGAAGGATCATTTTAAAAAAGTGGTGAGTTTTAGTATTTTATATAAAAACAGTAGGTGTAATTACCTCTTCCGTTACCGTTGGGTAAGGTCATGAGAACGGACCCTTTAGGGTACCTACCTCCTCGGACCACCCGATGTCAAGTACCCCAGCGGACCTCAGTCTGTGTTGACTCGCCAACGTGAAAGTGAAAAGTGAAAGTATGTGACGCCTTCCTTTACCGTTGGGTGAGGTCATAAGAACGGACCTCTTAGGGTTCCTCCCTCCTCGGACCACCCGACGGCGAATACCTCAGCGTGTCTCAGGCTATGCTGACTACGCTGAATCTTGGTCGACATCGTCGTCGTCGTAGGTGTAAATTTTTTCGACTTAACTAATTGAACTCAACAAGACTTGTCTTGTGGTCTTTATATAAAACCCAAGAACTTTCTTTCCATAATAGAATTTTTTATCGGTATACACGTGTCAAAGTTATATACAATTTTAATTAAACTTCAATTTATATTTAAATATTATGGATGTTAGGTAAACAAACAAATTTGACACGATTTTATATATGTTTATATGATCGTACATTAGATTTCATCATTATGTATATACCGGTTGAGAAAGATGTACAATTTATAGAATAAGATATATCAATCATTTGTTAACTCTACCGATACACGTTAACGAACCTTAAAGTTTTAAATTTTGAGAATATTAACTTATTATTACTTGACCCTAATAGTTTGATAAGACAGTCTATTTAAATATGTTGTTTTTTAGTGTGGTGTTGTAAGAAAGAAAGGGTAAAAATAGGACAGAGATAAAATAGAGAGAAAGACTGACTAGTTAACGTTACCTTATAATTGTAATAATGTTTTATTTACATGAACCGTTTAGATATATCACTTCAAGAGTGACCGACTTAAAATTATTTGACAAAAATATCCTGAATGAATGACGACAAATTAAAGTACACATAAACCTTGTGATTAACTACTAACTGTTCGTGTCTCGATGTGTTGTGTACAACAATTGTGTATTAGAGTTTAATAAAACCACAAATCTTAGTGTCTCTTTTACCATTGACGTATGGTTATCAGTAGTATAACATATTTCCTGGTCGTAGTAATAATTGTTTTTCAGAAGTAGTGAATGTTGATCTTCAAAGTAAATTAACTTTCAAGAAATATCGGTTTTTCCTTAACCGAAATTTAAAAGAGGGTTTTGTAAGTACTTCGTTAGTGTATATAAATATAACGAAGTTTGTTTAAAAATTTCATATTCCAAGAGGTTAAATACGGAAATTAAATATAAAATTGTAGAAAGGTTAAGAGATCAGAGTATAAAGATTATCGGACAACGTACAGAGGTGACACTATGTATTAAAACTTTTCTTCTTAACCCCCAACCTTTCTCTTTTCCTTTGTGTAACTTACGGTTTTAGACACACAATTCGTTATGTAAAAACTCTCTCTATTTCTCTTCGTCCCATTTTGCATCAATGACATCACCATCACTTCCAGTGAGTCAACACAGACTGAGAAACCCTGAGGAACCTGATATGTCAGGTACCTTAAGAGGTCCGGTCTTATGACCTCACCCATCGGAAAGGAAAGAGGTCCCCTAGAAGTACTGGGTCCTTAGCTTGGCCCCAGAGGACGTAACGTCCTCCTAAGAAATGGTTGACTCGATGGTCCCTTCGGGTGTATCAATCTTGAACCTTTATAGACTTAGACAATCCTTCTCTCTCAAACCGGTCCATATTCTTCGTGTTGTCTTAATCCACCTACAGTAGATTTTACAAAAGTAAAAAGACCGTAGTCCGGTAGTCCTTTCTAAATCATAACAGACTAACTCTGATTCGTTTTCGATTATCTTAATTGGTAATTTTTTATAATCTTTTAATTATTGTTTTAAATCTTTAATTTTTATAATCTTGTTATTTAATAATTATAATCTTTTGTGATTCGTTTTCGATCATAATCTTAAAATTTAAGTGGTTCAGGTTTTGGTTCAGGTAATGTAAGTATTTGTACCAAATTAACATAACTAAAAGACAAGATTTAGAGTATTTTTGATTATCAAAGTTTATTGTTTGTAAATCTAACGTAGGGTTCGGAGGACTTTGTCCTAGACCTCTCCAAGATAAAACTCTTTTCGAGAGGTCCCATAAGAGTACGTTCGGACGTCAACTCTGGTGATCACATTTACCAGGTTTTACAAAGACCGTTATTCTTTTAAAGTTGTATAAAACTAGGACTGATCTCTTTTTTTAGTTCTAAAGGATGAAGTGTCTTACTTCTATAGTGAATTCCAGTAATGTTTCTACACCTTTTATAAGAAGTTAAATTCGTTTTCCATTTTTGAAAACTTATACTTAGTTTTAGAAACACCTACATCTACCATTTGAATCGATTTCAGTGTTTATATATTTAGTTACGTTATAAAATAGGTCATTTAAACTCCAGTTTTTACCAAAAGTACTTAATCCTTTTTTCCATTCCGAAAAAACGGAAAAGAAGTGACCTTCGAAATTACGTAAAGAGTACGTATGATATTATATTTATTCGACATAAAAAAAGTGTGACTAAAAAATGTTTTAACGTTTGATATTCTATCCAATTTCTGTGGTACTTTATTGTTTTTACTGTTTTTTTTTTTTCTCAACGAAGTTTCAACAAGTGTTTATAGTCAAAGAGTTTTACGGCAACTCTTGAGACGAAATAAGTAACCCTCTGACAAGGAAGTTCTTCCGGTTTTCAGAGAAATTTATTTAATAAAAAGTTATAAAACTTATTTTATCTTTGTATTTGCAAAAGTCAAATTCCTGTTTGTTATCCCTAGGTATCTCTAGGATTCTAAGTCTCCTTTACAACAGTTTTACTAGTCATCATTTTGTTCACAATGGAATACAAAATACCTCTTATTTCACGATTGTTTTTAAAGGACAGAATAACAAGTTGAAATTTTGTTCTTGGTCTGAGGATATGTCCCTTTTATGTCTAACTTAAATTTATACGAAAACTACAAAAACAGTGAACTTGGTCATTCTACTTTCGTGTTACACATAATCAATTTACTCACTCTTTTTTAAGTAAGTATCAAAGATATTTCTACTTAAACTTTAAACCTTGTTTACTCACTAGACCCTCGATCCAATTGAAAACGGTCAGTAAATGTGAATCCCTTCACTTCACTTTCAAAGAGTCAGTACAGGCTGAGAAACGTTGGGGTACCTGATATGTCAGGTACCTTAAGAGGTCCGGTCTGATGATCTCATGGAAGACACCTAGAAGGGTTGGGTCCCTAGTTTGGATTCAGAGGGAGTAACGTCCACCTAAGAAATGGTCGACTCGGTGTTCCCTTCGGGTTCTTATGACCTCACCCATCGCATAGGAAAGAGGTCCCCTAGAAGGACTGGGTCCTTAACTTGGTCCCAGAGGTCGTAACGTCCGTCTAAGAAATGGTTGACTCGATAGTCCCTTCGGATTCATAAATAAAAACGTTATATCTTAAGGTAGATAACCTAGAAGGGTTCGAGTAGACTTCGTTGGTCTAAAAAGACCTGAATTAACTTTCTCTTATTATCTAACATTGAGTCATTTTTCTGTAGTGTAAAAGATTATTGTCAATTAGTATGATGATAATGAATTTAAACGTAGATGACGGTTTTTAAAAGATCTATCTTAGGAAACAATGTATGGGAGGTGACACATAGACAGGGTCTTCCTTTTAGAGACGAATGACTGAATTAGTAAACAGAGAATTGAGGTGTATATTTCTCCAAATCCTTGACTCGATAGGTCAGTGTGACACCTTTACCGCTCAACAATGTGGTTTAACTAAGTAAATATTACAACTATAAAAATATGTAAACCGACTGTAGAAAAGAATTGTGGTCCTGGGTCAGGGGTGGTGGTTGTCAATCGTGGTTAGGACTCTTGAAGGTCCGGTCTGTTCGTAGTCATAACCTTGAGTTGATATGGACCGTCGTCCGGTGATCAATTCTGTGTTTCGTCCCGGACGTCCATCGGTCCTGTCCTCAGTCGGGACGGGTGGTTGTACGATGTCGTCAACCGTGACTGTGTTGTCTTTCCGGATGCGAGTGTCTCCCCTAGACGTTCTTACTATACCACTGGTCTCCCTCCATCCAATGACCCGAGGTATCCTACAGAGGTTGTATTTCAGTGAAGAGGTTCTGGCTCTTTGTATTGTTTGGATGGATTTGTGTTTTTGTTCGTGTCTCTTAATTTGTTTTATTTCTCTTCTTAGATAAGGTGTACTTCATCATTCTGTTTTGGAGTCCCTTTTTTTTTTCTTGACCTTATTCCTTGTCATGGTTCCTCTTAAGTTCTTATGGTTACTAGTATTTTTGTGAGTTGTTTAAGTCCTCTCTTGCATGTTTACGTCACTCTTCAAATATTTCTGTCTCTTTATATTTCTTCCTGGTTTGTTTAGACTTCTTGTATTATTGACTTTAAATTTTGAGTGATCTTCCTGAATGACCATCTAATCTACTATTTCTCTTTGTTTAGTTGTTTAATCTCTTCTGTCCATCACTTTTTGCAGGTACTACTTATCTTGTTTTCCTTTTTTTCAAAAAAATTTATCTCCTGTAAAATTTCTCTGATGACCCTGTTGTTGGTTCACATAGTTGTGAATATGTTCTTCTTTTTTTCTCTCTATTTGTCCGTCTCTTTAAGCGACTTCTTTATTCGAGGTTTGAAGGGGTCGGACCTTTTCCTTTATACGAAGGTCCTGATTTTCGTGTCGGAGTCTTTGTTCTACTTGGGTTTCTCCAGGTGTTCTTCTATGTGACATTAACTTTACCATCGAGTTCTACCGTCACATGGTCCAGTACACGAATAGGGGAGAATGTTTTATAGTTTTAGTGTTGATTAACGACTTGTTGGTGACTGTTTTATACTACCTTGTATGGATTTTTTTTTTTTTTTCTATGTGATGTAGGTTTCTGTTTCTCCTAAAGTGTTACTCTACCATTATCCCCACGTTGACACTATTTTAGTTGGTATAGACGGTCCATCCACTACCTGTTTGACCTTTTATTAATATGGTGTCTTCAATAAGGTGTTCTCATTTTCAGGACTCAGGGTACACTCCGATAGGTCATCCTCCCATACCGTACCCACCTCCTCGGGTCCTCTTAGATCGAAACTTTCCGTCACCCCAAATTAGTGTCTTTAAGGTGTCCTTAACTACGAAAGTTTGACACCACGACCTCTTTTGAAACTCTCAGGGAACCTGTCGGTTCCTCTAGTTTGGACAGTTAAGATTTTCTTTAGTTGGGACTTATAAGTAACCTTTCTGACTCCGACATCGACTTCGAGGTTATGAAACCGATGGACTACGTTTCTCGACTGAGTGACCTTTTCTGGGACTAAGACCCTTTCTGACTCCCGTCCTCATCTTCCCCCTTTGCCTCCTACTCTACCAACCTACCGTAGTAACTGAGTTACCTATACTCAAACTTGTTTGAGACCCTCCATCACTTCCCGTCGTTTCGGACCGTACGGCGTCAAGTGTACCAACGTTTCTCGCCCTGTACTGTCGTTGACTTGTTGTTGAAGGGTCATGACCTCCCAGAGGACAAACACCTTCCACCGACACGGAGTGAGGTCCCTGTTTTTTGCTTATCTACATGGAACCCCTCATAGGTAACCACCCTCAGGAGAACCTCCAGTGTTAGAGAAGGAGTTCTGGATCTGGTTCAGTAGTCGGATATCCGAGGTCCTGACTCTATAGAGTCCGGCTTGTTGGTTGTCCCACCCTTATGTCGGGTTGGGTAGTCGTCTTTGGGACGAATTCTAAAAGGACTAGTACAGGGACTGGTATTCTCCGTCTTCTTAGTCGAGGTCGGTAGTCACCCTTCCTTGGTCAGGGAGGGTGTTCCTTCGTAAGGATTCGGAGAACGAGTGGGAGTAGGTGGTCTTCCGTCTGTCGTATTCGTTCTTTTTCATGTTAGGACGTCGGACACCTTTACTCCGTCGTCTACTTATACAGGATCTACTTCCTTGTTATAAATTCAGACTACTTTTCATCTACTTTACCTCTATCCGTTAGATGAACTTTTTCTTAAGTCTCATTACTATTTTTTCTACTAGGTTCTAGAGTCTTTTTCTTCCTTTCGTGTCTGACTCTTCTATCTTCTTTACTAATTATTTCTGGATCTTCTTGATTTTTAGTTCGTTTATATCTACTTATTATGTTATTGACTTTACTTTTTATGTGATCTTCCTCAGTTATCGTCTTACTTATTCAGTCTTCTTAACAATTCATTCGACCTCCTGTTTTACTACCTTTAGTGACGACGTCTTCTCTTATTTCTTACTTTTCTTTACTTCTGTCATATACTCTGGAGACCCTGTAATTTACGTGGGTTGGCACGTAATATACCCAGGGTCTCTCTCTTCTCCCTCTCTTTCCTGGACTATTTTATAAACTTCTCTATTTTCGATTTTGAAGGAATTGTACCCTTTTCTTTGACAGTGTGTTCAGGTCCTTCTTGTCTCTCTGAGTCCGTCCAATTTGGGTTCCTCATTGTACGTCTCTGTTTCTCATTAGTTTGACTGTTTTTAATTCTCCTTTCTTTTTTTATAATTCTTTGTTCCCTTTTCGTTGTCTATTGTATGTTTTCTTAAGTCCATTCCAATAGTTGACTAAAGAGTCGTGTTTGAGAAGTCTGGACTTTTCTCACCGTACTATATAAATTACACTACTTTCCGTTCTTGGATGTTGGTTTTCATGACATGAGTCGTGTCGAGAATACGTCCCAGTTACCTCTTTAGTTTTCGAACCGTCTGTTCGTTTTCATTTCTCTTAAGTGGTGGTGGTCTGGTCAAAGTGTTGTTTACGACTTCCTTGAAGAAATTTACCTTTTCTTTTTCGATGATGGACTTTTTTCACTTAATACTTACTTTTTAGTACATTTCCATTTACGTGTCATTTCCATCTTTTAGTAGACGTGTCGTTAAAACTCCTGTCGAGTTTACCTCCTCTAACCCTTATGTAAACTTTAATTTTCTTGTCTTTAAATTTTGTTAGAACAAACATGTAACTGGAGATATTGTTTTGGAGTCCCATTCGTGCGTGACTTTTGGACATTCTCTATGTATGTGTATTTTCTTTTTCCTTAGGTTGGTGTTGTGTTTTTAATCAGTAGTTTAGTATTCTCTTCACTCGTTTTCTCCTTCCTTTCTTTTTTCTGATTATTTTGTTGTTTTACCGTTAGTATTGTATATATATTATTATTAGAATTTACTTCTGTCTAATTTACGAAGTTGGTTTTCTGTATCTGACTGAGTCACCTAATTTTTTTGTTTGTTTGTGGAGTGTATATATAACGGATGTCCTCTTGGTGAAGTCTATGTCCCTGTGTATGTCTGACTTTCACCCTCCTACCTTTTCCTTTAAAGTATGTTTACCTTTAGTTTTCTTCGGATCTCATCGTTATGTATATAATCTCTTTTATCTGTCCCTGTTCCTTCCTGTAACGTATTACTAGTCATTTAGTAGGTTCCTCTACATTGTTAAGTACCCTCGTGAGTGTAATTCTCGTGGAGTTGTATATTCCATTTGTGATTTTTAGTATTTTCCTCTTTAGTTTTCATTGAGTTATTAACACACCGTTAAATTTGAAGGGAGTGTTCATAGTTATCTGTGTAGTAGGTCTGTCTTTTAGTATTTCCTTTGTGGCCGGGATTTACTATGTAATCTAATCTACCTGAATTAACTATAACTATTCTCGTAAAGTAGACTTTCGTCGTCTTATGAGTAAAAAGAGTTCTTCTTACCCTGTAAGAAGAACTTACGTGTACCTTACGTGTACCTTGTAAGAAGTCCTAACTTGTGACCCGGTGTTTCGTTCGGAGTCATTTAAATTCTTTTGACTTTAGTTTAAAAAATGGGATGGTGTTACGACTCTAATCTTTAGTTGATATTTTTTTTTTTAGACATTCTTTGAGTTTGTATGCCTTCGATTTTGTTATACGAACATTTCTTGTTTACCTAGTGACTTCTTTAGTTTCTCGTTTATTTTGATATGTCTCTCTGTCCATTTTTGCTGTCGTACTGTTAGGTTGTTGATACCTTGTGTCGTTTTCGTCAAGATCCTCCTTTCAGATATAGTTATATGAGAATATTGTTCTTTGTTCTTTTTAGTGTATATTGGATTGGAATGTGGATTTCATTGACTCCTTTCTTCTTGTTTGTTTTATCTTTCAATCATCTTCCTTTATTTAGTATTTCTAGTCTCTTCTATATTTATTTTATCTGTACTTTTTTTGCTATCTTTTCTATTTACTTTCATTTTCGACGAAGTAAGTTTTGTATTTGTTTTAACTATTTCAAAACCGGTCCAAATAGTTCCTTTTTTCCCTCTGATAAGTTTAGTTATTTCAATCTTATTTTTTTCCTCTTAAATGTCACTCATGGTGTCTGTACGTTTCCTAGTATTCCTTGATGATGTTCGTTAACATACGGTTATTTTACTTGTTTGAACTTCTTTACCTGTTTAAGAGGGTTCTGATTTGGTCCTTCTGAACCTTTTCTATGTAACCAGTTAGTGGTCATGATTTTAACTTTCACACTAAATTTTTTCTCTGTCAATCCCTGAAACCTACCTGTGTATGTGTGACGATATAAATTTTGACTATTAGTTTTTCCTGGATGATATATCGTGTACCTTGAGACGAGTTACAATACACCACCGGACCTACCCTTTCCTCTAACCCCCTCTTACCTATGTGCACATGTACTGACATACGTAAGACACTCTAGTGATAGTGACAGTATGTTTTTTATCTATCACTGCGGTGTTTTTCTTTTATTGTCCGGTTATAGGGAAAACTTATATGTATTTTCATGAGTTGTTTTAGTGACGTCTACCACTGACGTCGGTACTTTAATTTTCTGCGAATGAGGAACCTTCTTTTCAATACTGGTCGGATCTATCGTATAAGTTTTCGTCTCTGTAATGAAACGGTTGTTTCCAGGCAGATCAGTTCCGATAGTAAAAAAAAAGACTCGTTATACAGTGTTGTCACCCGAATTCACACGACACAGTGAGTCAGTACAGACTGAGACACACTGGGATACTTGACATCGGACGGTCCGAGGAGACAGGTACTCTAAGAGGTCCGTTCTTATGACCCCAACGGTACCCTAAAAGGTCCCCTAGAATGGTTGGGTCCCTAGTTTGGACCTAGAGAGTACAGAGACCGTAACAGTCCGCCCAAGAAATGGTGATCGTGGTGGACCCTTCGGGTACCCGAATTTACGAGTTGTAAACTTTTCCTTACGTAAACTCAGTCAAGATTACTCCACCTACTTAGATCTTGGATAGTATGTCTCACTTTATTCAGTCTTTCCGTTTTGTTTATAACATATAATTACGTATATATAGGTCTTTTTGTAGATAAAGACGAAATAACTGTTACGGTTTCGGAAACTGACACACCTAATGTTATTTGACACCTTTTAAGACTTTCTCTACCCTTATGGTCTGGTGGACTGGACGGAGAACTCTTTGGATATATGTCCAGTCCTTCGTTGTCAATCTTGACCTGTACCTTGTTGTCTGACCAAGGTTTATCCTTTTCCTTATGTAGTTCCGACATATAACAGTAGGACGAATATATTGAATATACCTGTCATATAGTACTCTTTGCGACCCGACCTTCTTCGTGTTCGACCTTAGTTCTAACGACCCTCGTTATAGTTATTGGAGTCTATACGTCTACTGTGGTGGGAATACCTTCTTTCACTTCTCCTTGATTTTTCGGAGAACTACTTTCACTTTCTCCTCTCGCTTTTTCAACCGAATTTCGAGTTGTAAGTCTTTTGATTCTAGTACCGTAGACCAGGTAGTGAAGTACCCTTTATCTACCCCTTTGTCACCTTTGTCACAGTCTGAAATAAAAACCCCCGAGGTTTTAGTGACGTCTACAACTAACGTCGGGACTTTAATTTTCTGCGAATGAGGGACCTTCCTTTCAATACTGGTTGGATCTATCGTATAAGTTTTCGTCTCTGTAATGAAACGGTTGTTTCCAGGTAGATCAGTTCCGATACTAAAAAGGTCGTCAGTACATACCTACACCTTCAACCTGACACTTCTTTCGACTCACGGTTTCTTGACTACTAAAACTTGACACCATAACCTCTTCTGAGAACTCTCAAGGAACCTGACGTTCCTCTAGGTTAGTCAGGTATTATTTCCTCTAGTCAGGACCCACAAGAAACCTTCCTGACTACGACTTCGACTTTGAGGTCATGAAACCGGTGGAGTACGCTTCTCAACTAAGTGACCTTTTCTGAGACTACGACCCTCCCTAACCCCCGTCCTCCTCCTTTCCTTCTGTCTCCCACTCTACCGACCTACCGTAGTGGTGGAGCTACCTGCACTCAGACTCACTTGAGGCCCTCGACCACTACCTGTCCCTCCGGACCGCACGACGATAAGCACCCCAGCGTTTCTCAGTCTGTGCTGACTCGATGACTTGACTTGATTACCTTAGATCTCTCTGTCATGACTACTTGGATATACTTCTCGTCATTACCTCCGGATTTCTATCTCTTGTCTGAATACCTGTGTCCCGACCCCACACCCTCACCTACCCAAAATTCCCCTCTCATTGTACCTTTGTATATATAATGATATACATTTCATCTATCGGTTACCTTTAAACGACATACTGAGTCCCTTGACTTTGGTCTCGAAACATTGTTTCTCCACCCTACCTCTCCCCCCACCCTTCTTCCAAGTTCCCTCTGCCCTGTATCGAAATCGATACCGACTAAGTATAACTATAAACCGTCTTTGGTTATGTTATAATATTTCGTTAATAGGAAGTTAATTTTTATTTAATTTTTTTGTGGAGTTATAGTCAGAATGAATTTTGTAATCTTTATCACTCTTTTATAGATTTCTTTTTTTTCATCACACAAGGAGAGAAAATGAATAATTGTACGACGTGATACGTGTCCCTTTGGTATTAAAGTCTTAAGACGAATGGATAAAAATAACCATTAATCGTCTGTATAAGATCTCAAAACAAAATAACAAACAAACACTCCATACATAAGGAAAAATCACCTTCCCCTCGAGTCTACACAAGGGTACCTACTACATCCCATCTTTCCAATATTTTTAGAAGTCCCTATAATACTCTACGTCTTTAAACTCTTAGTGTTGAGATGTCGATATTTTGATCTACAGATATTCAATATGTGTCACTCTTTAGTTCAAGTTCAACTTTTGGAAACGATATAATGATCATTAGAAATGATACAATGATCGTCAAAATCATCAAAGATTTTAATGATATAAAAATAATGATAATTTTTATCTCCTTCTGGAGATAAAATAAAACGTTTAACTTATGTGAGTAAGAATTTTATAGTACACTTCTGAAATCGTTGTCTTTTTGTTCTGTTTTTATACGTTAAGTCTTAAATTTGACACTTTTACACCAGTAAAGTTATATAAACGAAGAATTTCTTATAATTAAACATTTTTGTTTGTGTTTTATTTTGCATAGAATGGAAGGTAGAGCTAAGGTCAGTATGTGGAGATGAAACTGACAAGACAGGTACCACTTTTGTGTGTGTGTCCCATTTCAATGAATCATTCTAGTTTAATTGTATACTAACTTTCAATTTTTTATTCAAAATCTAAAAGAATCTATTTTATAACATATGAAAGTTCAAAATATTTTATTTCAACTAAAAGATTAAAATTATGATCAGGTTACAAATGAAATTTTATTCAAAAATTTTAGTGTGTCTAAAAATTTAAGAAATTTCTCTCATCCTTTAATTTGTCCTTTTGGTAAATATCAAACTGTGTCGAGAAGTTACTCCCCGTATCTCGATGAAAATGTGAGAAGTTTTGGTAACAGAAGCATAAAACTGTAACTCAAACATAAAGAGATTGAGTCGTATCTAGTCTTAGTGTACCTTCCGAACATTTTTACACTTAATACACTGGAGTACGGGTTCACAAAGACCTAGTCATCAGGGCCCCCACCCGGGTTCTTGAACTTAAAAATGCAAAGTAGTACACTACGACTACTACGATTGATATAATATGTTATGTCAATCTTGACATAATATCTTTAGTACCAGAATCTTTCTTACTCAGGTTAATTTATTTCAACACTGTAATAATTTAATTATTTCATTGTCTGTTCATCGTATTATGTAAAATTCTTGTAGATTACTATATAACCATTACCTATCAATAAGGATACTAAAATCAATTATCTTATTTAAGATTAAAAAGATTATATGTTCATCATTCTATTTTATACAAAACCCCACTCTTCCCCAAAAATATATCATTAGAATGTTAGGTAGAAGTATTCTTTTTCTTTTGTGAAACTATAATTATTTAGAAGTCCATATAACACCCTTCTAGAAGTCCCGGTGTAGTGGATGAATAAACATTTGATGGTCTTAGAGGGACAAGATCTAGATATCTTGAAAACATTAAGTCACTGGTACTCTTGTTACTACAGTTTATCCTAAGAGTCCTCATGTGTCCCAACTATTGCATGTATTAGTATTAAAATGTAGAAGACATATAAATGAATGAGGAAAGATCTTTCTATTATGGTTTGCTTTTGGAACTCCGATATTTTTAATACCCTATGAAAACTTATACAATTTTATTTGTTTATAAGTTATATAAAAATCGTGAAACGTGTGAAAACAAAAACTTTTAAGTCAATTTAGTTTAAAATTAATCAGTTTAATAAGGAGAACGGGTATAGTAACACCCATTTTTTACGATGAATTTTTTAAGAATTATTCAGTTGATACGAAAACATTTATGTGTAAATGTAACCGTTTTTTCGGCGGAATTAAAATTTTTAAGTTGAATCTAATAACCTATGTTTTAGATGTCACTCATAAATCTTGAGAGTCTGTTCAACTGTGAATAAAATGGACAGTATTAGCGGTAATGTATTTCGAGAATGACTCTAGAACTTACGAACGGTATGGCCTAAATCTCACAAAAACTGTTGAAGACAAAATACTGTCTAACATTTTGACATTTTTTTCTTTTTCGAAAGGTCAATAAAAGTACTAAATCAAGATTATATACGGAATCATTAGTAAAGAAAGAAACATAAAACACGTCTTATGTCCAACGGACAGAAAGACAATGGCAATATAGTCACTTATTTTCTCTAAACGACAAAGTTTTGAAATTTCTAATAGAGTAGTATTGTATACCGTTGGGTGAGGTCATAAGAACGGACCTCTTAGGGTCCCTGTCTTCTCGGACCACCCGACGGCAGATACCACAGCGTGTCTCAGTCTGTGCTGACTTCGCTGAATCGTCGTCGTCGTCGTCGTAGTATTGTATCTCGTTACTCCCTGAAAGGACCACCGGGTCACCAATTCTTAGGTGGAACGTTACTTCCCCTGTGGTCAAGATAGGAATCAGACCCTTCTAGGGTGTAACGGTACCCGGTTGATTCGGGTACGTGGTGTCGATGACTCGGACGTGAGACCTCGGACATTTGATAATTGCGGACCCGGGTACACGACGTTGATGACTTCGGGTGTACGGGATCTCGGGCCCGAGGCGTTCTCTTCGACAGTGTCACTCTTCGGACATGTGGTAGAGACGCTGATCTTTTGCGGGTGTACGTCGTTGTTTCTGGGTCGTGTCGGTTTTTATTTACTTATTTATAACTTTTTTTAATTTTTAACGTTAACGTGTTACTCAAATGATTTTTACTGGACTTGTAAGTTATTTAAGATTTTAACCGAACATTTATTAGAGACATTTATAACATCACTCTATGACAACATCACTTTTCATAGATAACCAACGATTTGTACTTCCAATAGTCATTAAAACTCAAAATAACCTTACGACCCGTGTCTTTAGACCAATCTTACTCAGATTCTTTCTCTTCTCTTTCTCCGTCTTACACATTTGTAAAAACTCGTCAAATCGACATTATTCTTTTTTCTCTTGAACTCCTATTGAATTTCCCCTTTCTATTAGTTCACTTTACGCACAAAAAACAGTGAAAATTTAAATAAAAAAGTTCTACTTTAATTCTTGTCGTTCCCACATACGATTTCCTTTTTATGTAATCGCTTTTCTGATAAACACTACATACTCTCTTTCCCCTTCTTCCAACCTGATTACAGAACTTCATCTACCCTATCACCTTCACCTACCCAATCTCCCGTAGTTATACCTCATCGTCCGGAACCTTCGTGAACCTATTAGTAAAACGTCTCGTACACCCTTCCGGTTTGTGTCCCCATCTATAACACTACCCTAGAATTCCTTAAAGAGGTAAACGAAGGTAACAGAATAATTTATCCTTTTTTCTACTCGTCATTTATTCTTTCTCCCTTTTTTACGTATTCACAGACCTTCTCTCCTTGTGACTACATAATTCTTTTTTCTTACTAAAAACTCCTCCCAGTTTCCGAATAAATTCTAATTGTATTACCTAAATATGATCTCTAGTAAGTTATACTCCAAGAAAAAAAAAATTGGCTTTGACAACTAATAAGGATCTCCCTTCTTTCTATCGTTAATTTATTATACATTATTCCCCATCTTGAGTACTTTGAAATTTGATCAAAAGACTAAGTTTAAGGTGATAACAAAGGTGGTTCGGTAAATTAGAGACCTGTAGTTAGTCCAGGACCATTATAAGAACGGATTACGTTTAAATACGACGTCAAGTACTCGATATTTTACAAAATTTACTAGAACCAATCTTGTTATGGATTTAAATTGAAAGTGATTTGGGAATCAGTACATCACAAGATTTACGCCCCTAGGGAGAATATCAGTACTTGTACTTTCATAATGTATTGATGTGGTACCACTTATATAGCGTTGATTTGGGATATTCTTTTATTAAGGTAAAACTTTCCGTAACTCAGGTAAAAGGAGAAGTGTCAGTTCTTCCCAGAGAGAAGTAATTCTCTAGTTTTTCTTTGTATTATACTTACCTAGTACATAAATAAAATTCTAAATACCGCAATCGTAATGTGAGAAGGACCATCATCGGAGTGGACAGATTTCTTTGAGTACAATGATTTAACTGTCTCGAGTTCTCTTATACACAAACATATTACACCAGTTTACGAGAGTTTCGACTTAGTGGGTTTCGTTATATCCTTAGTGGATCCCGTTTTTTTGTAATTTTCTTTGTATTTACTATCTCTTTTGAGATTTTCTAATTAGTTTCAATGAAACTTTGAAGAGAATTATTTGACTGAGTGGAAGAATCACTCGATGAATATTTGATCCATCAGTAGACAGTAAGAGTAAACATTTCGTGTATACCGTCTTTCACTTCTTCTTGATTTCTCGGAGAACTACTTTCACTTTCTTCTCTCACTTTTTTAACCGGACTTCGAGTTTTAAGTCTTTTGCTTCTAGTACCGTAGGCCAGGGTAGTGAGGTACCCTTTATCTACCTCTTTGTCACCTTTGTCACAGTCTGAAATAAAAAAACCCAAGGTCTTAGTGACGTCTACCACTAACGTCAGTACTTTAATTTTCTACGAATGAGGAACCTTCCTTTCAATACTGGTTGGATCTATCGTATAAGTTTTCGTCTCTGTAATGAAACGGTTGATTCCAGGTAGATCAGTTCCGATACCAAAAAGGTCACCAGTACATACCTACACTCTCAACCTGACACATCTTCAGACTCACGACTTCTTAACTACGAAAACTTGACACCATAACCTCTTCTGAGAACTCTCAGGGAACCTGACGCTCCTCTAGGTTGGTCATGTAAGACTTCCTCTAGTTGGAACCCTAATGAAACCTTCCTTACTACGATTTCGACTTTGAGGTCATGAAACCGGTGGAGTACGCTTCTCAACTGAATAACATTTTCTGAAACTACGACCCTCCCTAACCCCCGTCGTCTTCTTCCCCTGCTCGTTCCAACTCTACCGACCTACCGTAGTGACTGAGCTACTTTCGCTCAGACTCACTTGAGACCCTCAACCACTACCTGTCCCTCCGGACCGCACGACGCTAAGTCTCAGCCTGTACTGACTCGTTGACTTGACTTGACTTGAGGGACCTTCCTTTCAATACTAGGTTGGATCTGTCGATAATTTTTCGTTTTTGTAATGAAACAGTTGTTTCCAGGTAGATCAGTTCCGATACAAAAAAGGTCGTCAGTACATACCTACACTCTCAACCTGATATTTCTTTCGACTCCCGACTTCTTAACTACGAAAACTTGACACCACAACCTCTTCTGAGAACTCTCAGGGAACCAGACGTTCCTCCAGGTTGGTCAGGTAGGATTTCCTCTAGTCAGGACCCACAAGTAACCTTCCTGACTGCAACTTCGACTTTGAGGTCATAAAACCGGTGGACTACCCTTCTCGACTGAGTAAACTTTTCTGGGACTACGACCCTTTCTAACTCCCGTCCTCCTCTTCCCCTACTGTCTCCTACTCTACCAACCTACCGTAGTAGCTGAGTTACCTGTACCCAAACCCATTTGAGACCCTCAACCACTACCTGTCCCTCCGGACCGTACGACACCAAGTACCCCAACGTTCCTCAGTCTGTACTGACTCACTGACTTCACTTGACTTGACTATACGATATATCTGTCGTTTTTGAACCATTATTAAGGTCGTGATCACAGTGATCACTTTTGAGACTGTCCTCAGACGACGTCGTGGTTATAAGTCCTCATGACGATATATGTATATTCATACACATATATAAATAATTTTTATTCTCTTTATAAAAATAACTTATTGGACATAATTTTATTTGACTCAACAAAAATTTACTAAAATCTAAAAATCTAATCAACGTATAAAATAAATTATTTATTCAATTATGGTAAAAATGTTCATATTATTTTAATACATAATAAGAAAATGGTCACCGTAATATACACACCACCTGACTTTGAGATATTAACACCTTGATTAGAAACATTCATTTCTTCATTCTTATTTTCTCTCTTAAGTCCTTTATCCAACAAGTCTGTCCTCATTTGTACTCGAAATAAGGAACAATAAGTTCTTTAAAATTTACTAAAAAATCAAAAAATAAAAATTGACATATTTTTTGACTTTTTATACTAATAAAAGAAGTGACAGGTTATAAAAAGTGTATCCATTTTAATCACAAGTCTACATTTACGATAAGATTGTAAAGATGGTGATTTTATGTTTTCTTCATACTTTTTAGATTGTTATACTATTGTAATGTTTTTATTAGTTATCAAAGGGTCACTAACATAGTTGTTTTAAGATGTGAGACATTTCGTAGTAAAATATAAAGACATATAAGTGAAATTTATCGTTTAAAAGATAAAAATACATGATAAAATATGAATAATGTATTGTAATTGTACATATTAAAGTAAATCTTAATATCTTCCAATGGAAAAAAAATTTTGTCGGTTAAGGAGAGTAAAATTAGAGGGTTACTGTAAAAGAAAAATCGATGATGAAATAATACGTATCAATTCCTTTTCTCCTTTGTAATATGGTATTCTATTATATTATTATTGTCGATTGTATTAAGAATTCAATTCATTCGAGATTTACTAAAAACACATCATTACGTAAATTATGAGAGTTGTCGGGACCCTCCATTGATACTGATAATTGGGTAATATGTGTACTCCTTTTACTCGGGGTGTACTCAAATGACTTGACTTGACTACCAGGGTATTGATAATTCATCGTCCAGGATCCGTCATCCTGGAAAAAATCGAGTATTAAAATTGTTAATTTGAAAAAGGAATTATAACTTTTATGTTATTCTTAGTATCTTTCATTATGTTT
The DNA here is from genome assembly GCA_006410555.1 of Capra ibex. Lineage (NCBI taxonomy): Eukaryota > Metazoa > Chordata > Mammalia > Artiodactyla > Bovidae > Capra > Capra ibex. Next base: position 30,663,831 of record SJYO01018757.1, on the reverse strand, counting down.
ACCATTTCAGTATACATAATTTAATATGAGATATGTTACCTTATGATGAGTCAGTACTTTTTCCTTTATTTTGAAACAGTAAACGTTGTTGTGTCTATCTGAACCTCCCACAATACGATTCACTTCATTCAGTCTGTCTTATTCTGTTTATGATATACTACAGTGAATATACCCCTTAAATTTTTTATGTTGTTTGATCACTTGTATTGTTTTTCTTCGTGTCTATGTCTATGTTTTATAGAGTGTCTATGTCTCTTGTTTGATCACCAATAGTCACTCCTCTATCCTCTATCCTGTATCCTCCTCTTTATGACCTTCCCTAATTGTCCATGTTTGATAAAGTATATTTTATTCGATGTTCCTATACAACATGTTACGTCCCTTATGTCGGTTATAAAATATTATTAATATTTACTCCACGTTGGAAATTTTTAACACTTAGTAATAAAGTATGTGGACATTGTATATTATAATGTATAGTTGTGACGTTATTTTTTAATTTTATTTAATATGAGATATTATATAAAAGTTTAGTGTATCTTTGGTCAGATTAGTATTGACCATTTTATAAGTTTAATGATCTTATATTACTTTTTAAAAGAACTTACGGTATACAATAGCTTTTTTGGTACATCATATTTTTCGTTGGTTATTTTTGGGTACAAGGAGAGGTTCTTTAGACGAATTCTCAAGTCAAGATAATTGTTTTATGTAATCAAAGTCGTAAAATCTAAAAATGTTTTTTTATTTCGAAGGTATGATAATTACGTTATCTTCTCCTTTATAAAGATACTTCGACTTTTAGTAAGTAATATTTATAGTTTGTTTTCAATATTTTACGAATATTTCAATATGTAACAATAACTTTACTTTTTTTAGGATAGTTAAAACACTTATGGTTTTATAACATGACAAATAGTTAAATTATTAGAAGAGATCTTTTTACTATTAAATTTATCGTATGAATAGTATCTGAATTTTACGTATTTTCTATTTAGATGGACGGTAGAAGTAATGAAGCTATTTTATGTTCTTTTCCTAGACTAAAAGGTTTCTTCAGGAAGAACAGGTTAAATAAACGTGTTTTAACGTAATCTTGTCGTAGGATGTTTGTTTTAATTGTATTTTCGAGTTTTAGACCCAATATTCATTGATCTTTGATCTCTAGCGTTCGTTCTGGACTGTTCTTTTGTTTAAAAGGTAAAAGTATGTTTACCGGTTTACACCCTTTTAAGGTCTTTTGTAGTTTAATGAAAAATTCCCTGATATTCTGATTTTCTAACTGAGAACCTTCAAAAACAAGATCAGTGTCTTAATAATAAATAATTTTGGGAAATTGGAAAGGACGTGACCTTTTAACGATCATTCGATCTATTCAGACACATCGGTTATAATATTCTAGAGATAAGTGTAGAAGTCAATAAGTCCATGTGTAAAAGTCCTCCCAAAAAAAAAAATAAAGGAGTCCTTTATAAACAATTCGTAGATGATACATAGATGGTGCATAATCTATAACTCTATATAGTCTACTAATCTACTTCGTATTCTGTCTAGGTCTGACTGTTGTATCAAACGATAGATTTACCCCCTATTCCAAGGTAGAATTAATTCGTTTTTACGTGGTGTTAAAGAGTTATCGATGTAAATTTTTATTAAACATAATATAACCCGAACTTCACTTCGTGAAAGTAAAAGTGGGGGTTAAATTTAGGGAACAAACATACGATTAATAATATAGTTTGGATAAAAAATAGTTATATATATGAGTTCGTGAATATTAGGAGTATTGATTGAATTTATTCTACTCCATAGTATTTAGTTCCTTCAATTTGTAATAAGTTACTACTATTTGTATAAATTTTCCATATTTAATATATCATTAAATTTTTAATTTTAACCATAAGACCTAAACTAAAAGAAATTGACTTTCGTCTACAATTAAAAACTTCTACCTTCTCAGTTTCATTAAGTATAATTTAGTTCTCCAGTATAAAAATTTATGACGAACCACTTTTACAACTGTTTCTAATTTTTCCGTGAGAGAGTAAATGACGAAGTAAAACGTCTCAAGTTGTTTTCAATGATTCGTTCGTAGGTAGATTAAGAGGAATAAAAGAAAGTCGTCAAGGTCTTGAGATAAGTTCTCCACTACGATAGACAGAAAAAGTAACTAATGAAGTAAGTATATGAATGAGTCGTTTGTAAACAGTTCCTTACGAATCCGATCTCAGACCCTTACTTCTCTACCAAAGTCTCTTCAAATATTGATGTCTAAAGACCTAAAGTTTTCGTATACCCCCATAATAAAATGAAATAATAAATTGTATATCTTCAGTATATCTTGAAGTTGAAATGGTCAACTTGTGGGTATTACCTCGTCCTTTATGTACGGACTCGACCGTATCATTGTTATTTATAAAATTTCTTTTGACTTTGTTGTCTCTTTTATTTTTATACCTATAGTGGTAGTTGAGTTTGAAACGTTGGCACTAGTTAAACTCCAATTTTTTAGTTTTTAAAGAAAATTCCTTCATCGCTGTCTCAGTGGGACTTTTATTTTGTTATTTTAGTTCCGTTTAACTTTTCCTTCCTGACCAAAATGAAAAGATAAAGAAAAGAAAGGGAGAGAAGAAGTGTATATAATTTTACGGGAATCCTCTCTCACCAAAAGGTTCTTGTACCCTGTTTCTGAAATCAGAACAGTGTCTTTATTTCTGAGGAGATTCTGTAAGAAGGTTTCGTGGATTTTGTTTTGTATTTAATGGTTTTTTTGTAATACTACGTGAATTTTATGTGTCATCTTAAGACTTGACACATATAAAGTTTACCTACCGCTTAGTGTGAAGTTTCTCATTTTACTTAAAAGTATACTAGTGAAAATTGCACACATACGTACATTTCAGTGAAGTCAGTACAGGTTGAGAAACGTTGGGGTACCTGGCATCACGAGGAGACAGGTACCCTAAGAGGTCCGTTCTTAGAACCTCAACCAACTGTAAAGGAAGAGGTCCACTAGAAGGGTTGGTTCCCTAGGTTGGGTGCAGAGAATACAGAGGACGTAACCGTCCGCCAAAGAAATGGTGATCGTGGTTGACCCTTCGGACTAGTAACCATTTACATTATGGTTTAACATCAAAAAGTTTAATATAAAGTATTCCGAACCTTTTACTTATTGAGTTTTGTTTTGTAACGAAAGTCACGTGGTTTACTATATTTGAACACCTTTTAAGGTAGATATAGTTTGTGTTTTCTTTAGATTAAAGACCCATTTTGTGTTCGTAGGTGAATGAAAATCTTTATATCCTTGTAGTAATGTAAACAAATTTGAGAATACTAATTTCGTGGGACTCTCTTAAAATTCTGAAAGAAATTATGAGGTACGATTACATTGTTTGAAGGATTACTTCTTTACGTGAATTTACAAAGTGTAAAGATTGTTCAAGATTGTTTAAGTTTGGTTTGAACAAGACATTAAAAAGGTCTAAGTCACTCACTGAGTAGTAGGTGGGTTTCACGAGTTCCTTCGACAGGAACTGATAAGGAAAAGGACTGGAGAATGGATCAAGTAGAGGCTCAACGTTCTACGATAGAGATTTTGTAAATATTTAGAAGTCAGTGGACCTATACGTGTCACCGTAGACAAGTGAAGAGGGAGAAGACAAGAACCCGGATAGGTTGACTAAGAGGTAAGTCGTCCCTCTTATTATCTGAATTTTGTAGTTTATTTATTAAAACAAGTATTGAATTTTAATAAGTTCGGAAAGGAAACCTATTCGTGTCTTAGAAATCGTATCAGATGTTTTCGAGTTGTGGTTTTTTTGAGACTCGTTGCAAAAGGTATAAGTAGACTGTTTCAAAATAAAGTCAGTAAGGGGTCGAGGGTAGGGAAACGACTGTGTGTGGTCTATGTTAGAAAGGGAGAAACCCGGGGTATACTCAACGTACAGGACGACCTTTAGAAATAGTAATGAACCCCGATTCGATTTTTCCTTAAAAGAGTTTCTCAGGACCAATGGAGGTGTGTTATATTTAATCTAAGAGGTACCATCTTAGTTATAAACGGATGTCTTAGTAGACTAATTACATATAACAAAAGTTTTTTATGTAGACACAACTTATTTTCCTATCTCCAACGAACAACAGTAAAAAGAACGGTAAGATGACGTTCGAAGGAATGGTGTCGTATCGTATAATATGTAAAACACTTATAACAATTTAGTTAGTCTTACTTTTTATAATAAACACCTGTTAAACTTCGATAAATTTTTATGACTCACTCCTTCGTAAAGGTTATACTGAAGTTTTAATTATAGATAGGATCTTAAACTATTCTATACAGTGTTTTCAACGTAAACTGTACTTGATACCTTATGATTCAACTTTATTAATCCTAATGGTGTGATGTTTATTTGTAAACATATTTAAATATTAAATAGGTAAAGAGATTATACGGGGGGAAAAATTATGTCATCCTGTAGCAACCCATAGGTAAAGATTATATCATCACACATGTACAACTAGAGGTTGAGAGGTTCATAACGAAGGGAGGTAGGAAGAGGGGATCGTTGGTATTCAACCAAGAGATTCAGACACTCAGACAAAGACACAACATTTATTCAAGTAATCATAGTAAAGAAAAATCTAAGGTGTTGATTCCCCACATTATGTTATAAAGAGGAAGAGACTGACCGACCGAAGTGAGACATACAGTGAGAGATCTAGGTAGGTACAACGACATTTACCGTAGTAAAGTGAAAAAAATTACCGTCTCACTATAAAGTAACAAATATACATGGTATAGAAAAGATGGGTGAAGAGGCAACTACCGGTAAATCCAACAAAGGAACAGAACCGATAATATTTTTAAGACACTACTTATAACCTCACATAATGTAAAAGTCTATTACAAAAAGACACCTGTATACGGGTCCTTACCTTGACGTCCCAATATACCATCGAGATATAAATCAAAAATTTCCTTAGAGGTATGACAATAGGTATTACCGACATCGTTAAATGTAAAGGTGGTTAACCCACCCTCCCAAGGGAAGAACTTTGTGGGAGAGATCGTGAATGACAACCACCTAAAAAAATTCTATAGGTAAAACTAAGATCCAAACTAAATGTAAAGAGGTTATTAATCGTTCCAACTTGTAGACAAGTAAACGGACAACCGATAGATCCAGAAGACACACAAAAACCAAACCCAAGAAACGAATCTACTACAATTCGGAGTACACGATAAACATTTAGAATCTCTGATTAGAGAACACCCAGTAAAGTAAACGTTTATAAAAGAGGGTTAGAGACCCAATAGAAAAGTAAAGCAAATGACAGAAGAAACGACACATTTTCGAAAACTCACATTCACGTAGGGTAGACAAATAGAAACCAAAAAAAGAGTAATGAGACCCTCTGTCTGCTTCTATGACGACGTTAAATACAGTCACTCACAAGACGGATACAAAAGGAGATCCTCAAAATATCACAAACCAGAGTGTAAATCCAGAAACTAAGTAAAACTCGAATAAAAACACATACCTTACTAGATTAAAGTAAGAAAATGTACATCTACAGGTCAAAAGGGTCGTGGTAAACAACTTCTCTAACAGAAAGGTTATAACGTATCAGAACGGAGAAAAAAGTATATAATTAACCCGTGTCCTCACACCCAAACAGAGATTCAAAAGATAGGACAAGGTAACTGGATATACAGATAAAGATAGGGTCATGGTATGACAAAACTGATGTCGAAACATCATATCAGACTTCAACCCCACAGACTAAGGAGATCGAGAAAAGGAAAGAGTTCTTTCTTTATGTCAGGGAAGAATTAAGACATTGCTTGGTGGACCCCCTCTATGTATGTGTAGAGCTTCTATAACACCTAAGACAAGGTCTGGTGGTGTTATTTCACTGGTAGTGTTATTTCGTTCAGTGTAGTTAAAAAACCAAAGGACCACGTGTATTTGCAATAACGAGTGTGATGAAAAAGATGATTGACAAGTCTTCGTATACAGATTCCTTTGTTACATGTATGAACTAAATTTTTATGAATTAACGATTTTTACGATTGGTAGTAGACTCAGAAGTCGTTCAGTGGTACAAAAAACGACCACCTCCTCGAACTGAACTACAACTGTCTATGACCGATTTGTCCCACTACCAACAACTTCAAACCCCACCGACACCGCTAAAGAATCTTATTCTGTTGCTAAAGGGGTATCAACCTTGAAGAAAGTTTTGGTTCCAGTCAAGTGTGTTTAGTACGACGACGAAACAGCTGATTCATGTATATTATAAGAGGTTGGGAACAACAGGAAAGTTATTGGAAGTGTCGTAGAAATGGTCATCTAAGGTAGACTTCTTGGGTGAAAGTGACGAGTATGTATTCTACGTCGAACAGTAGGTAAGTTCGGAATAGTACTCTAATGTCGTTCAATCAGTATAGAAGTCCGAGGTGAAAGATAAGATTAAGAGAACGGTAAAAGTGTTATAGTAGTCAATGAAGGAGGTGACTTCAGAATTTGGGGAGTTTTAGTAGGAGAACACTCCCAACCTTAGTTGAAGAAGGTTTGAGGACAATTACAACTATAGATCCGGAGAGGGGAACTCAATACTTACAAGAATTACCGTAGATCTTACCATTTTGGAAAAATCTTCTAAAAGTTAACTGAAACGGGTCTAGATAATCTCCTTAGTGATACTGAAATACTTTACATAATAAAGTATATTGAAAGACCTTACACCTTCGATATTGAAATACTTTACATAATAAAGAATTCATTATCCTTAACTTTCAGTTTGAAGGAGGAACTCGGTACCAAACGTCTTAATCACACAATCATTCGTACTTTTATTGTAGTTTGAGTATGTATAGGTAGTCTTGAGAACGCACCGGTCCATGTAACATTTATTCGTCATAATAAAACTTTCCTTGGAAAAAAAAAAAAAAGACTCGTTATCCAGTGTTGTCACCCGAATTTACACGACACGACACGATTTAGTGAAGTCAGTACAGACTGAGACACACTGGGATACTTACTTGACCTCGGACGGTCCCAGGAGACAGGTGTCCTAAGAGGTCCGTTCTTATAACCTTACCCAACGGTACATGAAGAGGTCCCCTAGAAGGGTTGGGTTCCTAGTTTGGACCTAGAGAATACAGAGGACGTAACAGTCCTCCCAAGAAATAGTGATCGTGGTGGACCCTTCGAGGACCCGAATTTATGGGTCAATATTTATCCTTGCTTAAACTCAGTCCAGATTACTCCACCTACTTTGACCTCGGATAATATGTCTAACTTCTTTCAGTCTTTCTTTTTCTGTTTATGACATATAATAATCGTGTATATATACCTTAAATCTTTAAACCATCACTACTAGGCTGTACGTCCCGTCGTTTTCTCTGTGTACATTTCTTGTCTGAAAACCTGAGACACCCTCTTCCGCTCCCATCCTACTAAACTCTCTTATCGTGACTTTGTAAATATTATGGTATACATTTTGTCTACTGGTCACGTTCAAACTACGTACTTCGTCCCGTGGGTCTCGGTCACGAGACCCTGTTGGGTCTCCCTATCCCCACCCCTCCCTCCAACCACTCCCTAAGTCCTACCACTATGTTTACATATGGGCACCGACTTTGAACATACAAACCGTCCTTGTCAGTATTATAACATTTCATTAATAGGATGTAAATCTTATTTAATTAATTAAATGTTTTAAGTCATTTGGTGCAACATTTGTCTATACGACAGTTAGTCCGGAATAACAAAGTAATTATCTCGTATTCGTCTCGTTTAACTCGTATAAAGAATTCCCGGGTTCTTAACAGATTTACTGCTTCACGAGGTTCACACGAGTCAGCGATTCAGTACAGACTGAGAAATGCTGGGGTGACTGATATCAGGTGGTCCGAGTAGACAGGCATCCTAAAAGGTTCGTTCTTATGACATCTCCCAACGGTGAAGGAGGAGGTATCCTAGAAGGACTGGGTCTCTAGTTTGCACGTAGAAGACAGAGGAAGTAACCGTCTGTCTAAGAAATGGTGACTCAGTGTACTCTTCGTGGAAAGATTTACCTTTAGTGGAATGTCAATGGTAGATGTTCTGCTCTCTCAGTCAGACAGGAGACTTCGAAACTTTGGTCCGTGAATAAAGAGAAGAGATCGATACTTTCAGGATTTAACGTAGAAGAAGGTTATTCCGACAAAGTAGATGTGACTTTTAGCAAATAAATCACATCGTTGGTAGTAAGCCTCTTCCGTTACCGTGGGGCGAGGGTATGAGAACGGACCTTTTAAGCACCCGCCTCCTCGGACCATCCGACGTCGTACCCCAACGCAGCGCTTCTCAGTCTGTGCTGACTCGTTGAAATGAAAGTGAAAAGTGAAAGTACGTAACCTCTTCCTTTACCGTTGGGTGAGGTCATAAGAACGGACCTCTTAGGGACCCTGTCCCCTCGGACCACCCGACGGCAGATACCCCAGCGTGTCTCAGTCTGTACTGACTTCACTGAATCGTCGTCGTTGTCGTCGTCGTCGTGTACTTTAACGGAGGTTCTTGAAAAGGAACCCAGTAAACCGGGTTTTCCTGATCGAAAGTCGGATAGAGTCGAACCGAAATTAGTCGGTAAGGAGTCATTCGCTTTAGTAAAGATCGAAAACTAAATTTCACTCTCTACACACTTAGAGGGAAAGTGAAGTTGTGAATCGTCGGTAATATCCCTATAAGTCAAGTCAAGTCAAGTCAGCGAGTCAGCACAGGCTGAGAAACGCTGGGGTACTTAGCGTCGTGCGGTCCGGAGGGACAGGTAGTGGTAGAGGGTCTCAAGTGAGTCTGAGTGTAGGTAGCGTAGTCACTACGGTAGGTCGGTAGAGTAGGAGGCAGCAGGGGAAGAGGAGGACGGGGGTTAGGGAGGGTCGTAGTCTCAGAAAAGGTTACTCAGTTGAGAAACGTACACCACAGGTTTCAGGACCTCAAAGTCGAAATCGTAGTAAGGAAGGTTTCTTTAGGGTCCCAACTAGAGGAAGTCTTACCTGACCAACCTAGGGGAACGTCAGGTTCCCTGAGAGTTCTCAGAAGAGGTTGTGGTGACAAGTTTTCGTAGTTAAGAAGCCCCGAGTCGGAAGAAGTGTCAGGTTGAGAGTGTAGGTATGTACTGGTGTCCTTTTTGGTATCGAAACTGATCTGCTTGGAAACAACCGTTTCATTACAGAGACAAAAAATTATACGATAGATCCAACCAGTATTAAATGGAAGGTTCCTCATTCACAGAAAATTAAAGTACCGACGTCAGTGGTAGACGTCACTAAAACCTCGGGGTTTTTATTTCAGACTGTCACAAAGGTGACAAAGGGGTAGATAAAGGGTACTTCACTACCCTGGCCTACGGTACTAGAAGCAAAAGACTTACAACTCGAAATTCGGTTGAAAAAACGAGAGGAGCAAGTGAAAGTAGCTCTCCGAAAAATCGAGGAGAAGTGAAAGACGGTCCTATAATTGACAGGATTAATGATATAACAACATAGAGTCTCTTATTCTTACGGACCGTTCTCCCTCTCTCTGCCCCCTTACCGGTCAAGTACCTCGTCCGTCGTGTGTGTGAAAATAATTAAGGAACCACGGGTTTTGTTAATGTTATCATTGTAACTTCTGGTGACTAGTGTCTAGTGATATTGTTTGCATTATTATTACTCTTTAAAACTGTAAAACTTTTTTGATCATTTTACACTGTGTCTCTGATCCCACTCGTTATGATGACCTTTTTACCACGGTTTTCTGAAAAAGTGGTGTGCAGACACTGTCCGGAAGTTAAACGTTTTTCATGTTATATACGTGAGACGTTATTTCACTTCGTGTTATTTTACTTCACGTGGACATACTTCTGAAGATCGTCAAATGTTTACATTTTTAATTTCGAGGTTTTCAAAAGTGAACCGGTTTATCACTTTCTCTGTATGACTTTAAATCCACAGGACTAAGATGTAACATACGAGTTCAATTGTTGACCGTTACACAAAAGTTCTTTCATGAACAGTTAGACTATTAAAGATTATACTTTATTTTAATAAAGTACTGTTTAACATTCACTATTACGAACTATAAAAATTTCATGGTATTTTATGAATTTTGAAGCTACTTAAATCTTCGACACTACGATTCACTTGATTCAGTCTGTCTCTGACTCTTTGTAAGATACTGGAGAATATACACCTTAGATTTTCCTTTACTATGTTTACTTGAATAGATGTTTTATCTTTGTTTGAGTGTCTGAATTGAATACCAACAATCTCCCTACCCACCCCCCTTCCCTGTGAATCCTTAAACCGCTAGTTGACCATATAAAACCCAAGTTGACGATATAAATTTTATTTTTTAGTTGGTCCAGGATAATACATCGTGTCCCGTGAGACGAGTCACAATACACCCTCGTACTTACCATCCCTTCAGACCTTCTCTTACCACTGTAAATATATACACCGACTCAGAGAAACGACAGGTGATCTTGATAGTGTTGTAACAATTAACCAATATGAAGTTATATTTTATTTTTCAATTTTTTTATTTGTGTAAGAGTGAAGACTTCAATTGATACTAGTGACGAAGCTTGTGTGAACAAAGAAGATGAGATGATCGTGTCGGTATAATAAAGTGACTACGACTAATAGTTACAGAAATCGATTCTTAGTCTTACATCCTACGTATACACTTCAATCCAGTTCTAAGGATTTTCAATTTTTTAAGATCTCGATATTAAAGATTCATACCCTTTATACATTTTTTATTAATCATAATAATTACTTATATAACTTTCCTTTAAAGTCTACGAAATTTTCGAAATAAAAGTATTTCTCACCACTTTTACGGAGATCTAGTGATTTATTGTATAAGGTGAAGTAAACGTACCTTCGAAATATTAAAAGACAAAGAGGTTTAATTTGTTGTCTTAACTTTCGTTTTATACAAATTCTACGTCTGACCGTTATGAGAGTTAGATACGGGAACTATACAATGTAGATAAAGTTTTGTTTTGAATTTTATCAAACAAGTAATCGTGTCAATACGTTTTATTATAGTTCTAAAACAGTTTTATCGTAAAATTACAGTGTTATTTCTTATACATAGAAGACAGTATATTTGTGTCTAATAGTATGTGTATATGTTTAAGTCTCTGTTCTTCATACTTTCGACTAATCCAGGTGTGTAGTGTTGGTTTTGATCAGTAAAAGATTCTAATCATTTATATGTGAATTACAGTAAAGTGAGTCAACCTCACCATCGACCAATAAAGATATTTACACCCGAAGGGTTCGATTCTTTTACACTGTGGTATATATTTATGACTTAATTAAGTCAGTCTTTATGTCTTTTTGTTCATACAATGTGTTTTACCAATGTCTGTTAACTGATCTTTATAAAGAAGTCCTAGTGTATGTTTTAGAAGTTTAAAAATGTTTTTAAATTGATTATGTTAACTACTAAGGAATGTAATTACGGTGGAGTTTTACTATAATCCAAAATAAAATTGTTAAAGATAAGTAATCTTTCTGACAATTTAGACCTGATATCTTACATCGGAGAGATCGATTTCATGATGGATTTTATTATAAAAATACTTAGTATCTTAATATATTAAATCAAAATTAATAAAAACGATTTTAATGAGTTCTTTTTAGTAAATTTATATCAAACTCTTTATGGTAAAGTTTCCGCAAACCATGATGACAAATTAGGTTTCTTTATAAATGAATGAGACGTTGTCAAATTAAGGAGACGACATTCATACTAACATGGTGTAAAGAAGGGACCTTAAGGAGATTTTGTTGTTTTTCGTATAAATTTGTGTTACTATAAAGATAATTATAATATATCGTTTATTTAATTATAATTTATATATACGACAAAAATATATTGGTTTTTTTCGTATGATGGTTATTAACACGAGATTATTTTATATAGGGCAAAGTTTGAACTCAAATAGGATGATGGTTATTTTGGTGTAAATGATTATCTAGGTGTGAATGATTTTCTAGGTGTTAATGATTATTTAGAAAGGTTGTACAGTCGTGAAACGGGTTCTTAGAGGTTATCGAAGTATGACAAATATTATCTATTAATTATGTTATATTATATATAAGAGATATTATACTCTTTATAAGAGGGTACTGAAGATTCTATAGATAATACACTAATGTTACATAGGGATTAAACCAAAAGTTATAAAGAAAGAAGAAAGTTATACCAATAAATACACCCGAATAAAAAAGAAACACGGTTAAGGATGTCGAATCGTCTGATGTCACACAACTTTGAGAAGGGACCACAACGACAAGTCAGTAGATCAGTGCAGACTGAGAAACGCTGGGGTATCCGACGTTGTGCGGTCCGGAGGGACAAGGGGTGGTAGAGGGCTTCAAACGGGTTCAAGTACAGGTAACGAAGTCACTACGGTGGGTCGGTAGAGTAGGAGACTCCGGGAGAAGAAGAGGACGGGAGTTAGAAAGGGTCGTAGTCCCTGAAAAGGTCACTCAGTCGACAAGGTCAGTCTACTGGTTTTATGACCTCGAAGTCGGGGTCGTAGTCAGGAAGGTTGATCATAAGTGCCAAATAAAGGGAATTCTGACTGACCAAACTAGAACGACAGGTTCCCTGAGACTTCACAGAAGAGGTCGTGGTGTCAAACTTCCGTAATTAAAACACGAAGTGAAAGAAATAACAGGTCGAGAGTGTTGGTATGTACTGGGGACCCTTCTATACCGGAACTGAGATGTCTTGAAACAACCGTCTCATTACGGAGACCAAAAGTTGTGTGACAGATCCAAACAGTAGCGAAAGGACGGTTCTTTGTTTATAGAAGACTAAAGAACCGACGTCAGTGGTAGACGTCGCTGAAGTCTCGGGTTCTTCTCCTTTAGACAGTGATGAAGGTATAAAAGGGGGAAATAAACGGTACCTCATTACCCCGACCTACGGTACTTGAATCAAAAAAATTATAAGTCAAAATTCGACTGAGAAAGTGAGAGGAGGAAGGGGAGTAATTCTCCGAGAAATCAAGGAGAAGCGAAAGACGGTCATTTCACCATAGTAGACGTATAGACTCCTACGACTACAAAGAGGACGGATAGAACTAAGGTCGAACATTGAGTAGGTCGGACCGTAAAGAGTATTACACGAGCCGTATATTTAATTTGTTTGTCCCACTATCGTCTGTCGGGACAGTATGAGGAAAGAGTTATGACTTGGTCAACAAAGTATGGCCCCAAGATTGACAACGATTCTATACTATGGTTTTCTACTCACGGGGTCCAGAATTCCACAGATTATACGATGACCTCTTCTCGTCTTCTCTTGATGTTTATCGAGGTCTCTCTTACTTCGCCGACCCGGTCTCGTCTTTGTTGAGGGTCGACACCTACACAGACCTCTACTTTCATTTTAGATTTCGATGTTTCTTGTCCTATCGTATCCTTAGACCTTACAATCCAGGTACTTAGTTTCATTTAACTTGCACCAATTCGTCTTCTACCATTCTTATTTGAGAAGGGATAAAACGGAGTTTGAGGTATGTAGGGACCTACTTCAAAATGAACAAGGTCCTTTGAAATAGGGACAGTTGGAGTGTGTTTTGCCGAGGGAGACGTAAAGACAGCGTGAATTTCGGTCAAGGTATTCAATTCGTAAATTAAAAAGGATTTAATAATGTTATGGTGCAAAAATTGGGAGAAAGAAGTTCAACTAATATTTAAGATATTCTCGTTTTAATTAGGATATTTAAGGAACATTTGGTTGTCTAAATTTATAGACAATTATTGTCCGTGAGTAACAAAATACTTTCATAGATTATGTATTCGTTTTAATACGTTTCGTTGTGAAGGTGAGTTAAAAGAAAGATATACAGATACCGTATATTATAAATGCAAGTTTTTGAAGAACGACTGTGGTTTTCGTTTCACGTGATGAAATGGACTCCCTTAGAAAGTTTCTGATTAGGATTACTAGATTTCCATATGAAGTACGAAGAAAAAAGGAAAGTGTTTAGTATCAGGTCTGAGAAGACGAAAAGATCCCTTGATGTCCAATAACTTAATCTTATTTTACTCACAAAAACAGAAGTTTTTATACTAAGTAGAGGTCATTAGATACGGTCAAACGTACACTGTCAAAGAAGTCTAGAAATACTAATTTTCCTTCAATGAAATAGGAACGTGTAAAAAAGAATCTTATTATTTTTGTAGTAAAAATCATAGGAAGGTAGTAGTCATTAGTCAATTAAAAACATTATGGTGACTTAATTTTTTTTTTAAGGAAAGAGACAAACACTTAGTGTTCTAAATATGAAAGTTATAATACCGTTTGATTTCGTAAAACTGACTTGTAGATGGACTTTTATTGAATTTTACGACTTATTTTAAGTGTTTATCATAAATATTTACGAGACTTTTTGATAGTTTTATTCATTCCTGGTTAGTCTTTGACTTCTATATTTCGGTCTTTCTACTTGTCTTCATTTGGGATCTCACAAATGAGAATGTGAACAAAAAATACCGAGGAATCCCGTATTTTTACTCTTGGGAGGAGGGACGGTTTTCCACTCCTTCCTGAGTGTTCCACCCTTTAAGTTATTTATTTGTTAAAGTGTCGTATTTCGAACCTAGTGTTACTGATATAACGGACTAACGTCGTACTTAATCTGTATTTGTAAGAGAAACTGTCCTAGATGTTGTATTTAGGTACGGAATTTTATACCACTAATTACTTTATCTTTTTTACAGAGGATTATTAACAGAGGTTTGGAGTTCGTCCGAACGGTAGAATTAAAAGTGATGGTCTCATCACTGTTTGTAGTTTGACTCTTAAACCGAATTACGTTCACTAGTGTCAATGAGTCATTTACTTTTTAGAGACCTTCCCAAACGTAAGTTTGATGTAGAGTTTTATGATAGTGTAATTTCACATTTTTATATACACTCGAGTAAACTTTTATAGAGTTTTGAGATTTCTTTTTTACATGGTATAAAAACTCAGGGGTCTCTTTCGTCCGATGTTTTATATTGTGTCTGAATTTGTGATTTTTATGATACGTATTATACGTACTGTAAGTCAGGACAGTCTGAGACACTGGGATATCTGACATCGGGCGGTTCGAGGAGACAGGTACCCTAAGAGATCCATTCTTATGAGCTCGCCCAACGGTACGGGAGGACATCCCCTGGAAGGGTTGGGTCCCTACCTTGGACCCAGAGAATACAGAGGACGTGACCGTCCGTCCAAGAAATGGTGATCGTGGTGGACCCTTCGAACATTCATACATATGATATGGATTTTACATTTCTCTTCTTACCTTTATACTCCTTGATCGTTTCTTGATGTCTTTATTCTTATATACCTCTTTTTTATCCTGATAATCTCGACTGATGACTCTTTCTCGTAACCTTCTATTTTCTGTTGACTTTTTTTAAGAACTTACCAAAGTTTTCTTTAATTGACAATGAGATCCTGACATATATAGAGAAAATTCTTGTTCATACTTGGATTCCATAAAAATTTGTTGTATCTTAACTCACTTAAATATCGGTTCTTACCCGAAGACACCACCGAGTCACCATTTCTTAGACGGAGTGATACGTCCTCTATATTTAAGTTAGGGACCCAACCCTTCTAGGGAACCTCTTCCTTTACCGTTGGGTGAGATCTTGAGAACGGATCCTGTAGGGTACCTGTCTCCTTAGATCCCTCGATGTCAGGTACCCCAGTGTTTTCTCAGTATGTGCTGAATCGTTGATTTTTGGTTGTTTTTGTATCGGTTCGTGTAAACAAGTCCTTAAAGACTTTCTACTTCCTCTTATTGGTTTGTACTCTACTTACTTTTTTATTATTCCCTTCAACATTTATACTTTTTTACATTATTTATAATAGTTATTATTTTAAAATAGTTATTTAGTTAATAGTTATTTAGTTATTATCATTATAATTTTTTGTATTTATTGTTTACGTTTACTACTATCGTAACTAGTCCTTTGACTCTTAAATCCAATTTCAGGGGACTACATGAAAATAATAAGTCCTTCTTTCATGTTCTACGAAATTTCATTTATCTTAAACTATTCAATATATTTTTATATTTAAGGGTCCTTTGTTGTTAAGAATTTCTAAAATATAGATTTTGTATTCCTTCTAACACCTTACTATAAAATTTTTATATTCGTTAAGGTTTCTGTGATTTCTTTTGTGTCACCTCGTGTACTCTTCGTGATTTATTCACTAGTTTAATTTAGGTCTCTTTGTCAATGTTTTTATGTGTAATTATTTGATTTACAAAGACAGCAACGACAACAAATCGACGATTCAGTCCAGACTGAGAAAACACTGACGGTCCGAGGAGACAAGTATCCTGACATCGGGTGGTCGGAGGAGACAACTACCCTGAAGGGTCCATCCTTATAAACTCACTCAACGGTAAAGAAAGAAGTGCCCTAGAAGGACTGTTCTACTAGGGCTGTCCATAGTTTGAGTGTTGAGGATGTGACGTCCATCTAAGAAATGGTGACTCGGTGGTCCCTTCGACCAGTTGATTTACGATGTCTAAGTATTGTTTTCGACAGTTAGATATATTTCTTATTTTAAGTATGTATCGATAAATTTTGTCTGTAATTTTAAATTTTTAAATCTTTTAAGTTTTTTACCTTTCAATGTGATTTCCTTTGTTTTTGTTGATTACGTTTGGTCACATAGATGTAATTACCATTTGTATAGACTTTTAGTAGTGACATGTTATTATTTTCCAAGTTAGCTAATCCTTCTATGTTATTAGAGTCATAACGTACGTAGATACTTTTTATGTAATTGTTGACTGGTATGTTTGTTTTCCCGTCTATATGGCAATACAACTCGTTAAGATGGGACCATACGTGGTGTGACCGATCACTAGTCACGATTGTTAGTGGTCACTATTCGGTGCAACTGTAGTACATTGTGACTATACTACATTATTCTTCCCGTAATGTGGTGACATTAGAACGGGAAGTTCAAATATTGGTGTTAGATCTGTATGACTTTTATAATCTGTTAGGGTTAAACTTTTTGTAAGATGTTTTATAGTCTGACGACGATTCAGCGAAGTCAGCACAGACTGAGACACGCTGGGGTATCTACCGTCGGGTGGTCCGAGACGGCAGGGACCCTAAGAGGTCCGTTCTTGTGACCTCACCCAACGGTAAAGGAAGAGGTTACGTACTTTCACTTTTCTCTTCAGCGAGTCAGCACGGGTTGAGAAATGCTGGGGTACCTGACGTCGGATGGTCCAAGGAGGCAGGTGCCCTAAAAGGTCCGTTCTCATGACCTCACCCAACAGTGACGGAAGAGGTTTTATAGTCTGATCATGAGGAGTTTGACGGTTTCTATAGGTTTAGTACCTTTCTGATTCTTTAACAGTGTATTGTCTCTTGTCATCCTCTCTCCTACTGATGTACCTTTTTCCTTAAGACTTCACTTAAGACTATATGTTTTCACTGTAAGTACCTTTTTGTTCACTTTGAGATTATTTCAGACATCGAACCAAATCAGTGATTCAGTGCAGGCTGAGAACGTTGGGGTACCTGATATCTGACGGTCCGAGGAAACAGGTACCCTAAGAGGTCCGTTTTTATGACCTCACCCAACGGTAAAGGAAGAGGTCTCCTACAAGGACTGGTCCTTACCTTGGGGTCAGAGGACGTGACGTCCGTCTAAGAAATGGTTGACTCGATACTCCCTTCACATCGTTGTAGCCATATAACACTGTTTGTATGGTGTCATTACATTTTATACCCCGAGGGACCCCCAAGTCTCCCATTTCTTTAACGGACGTTACGTCCTCTGGCCCAAACTAAAGATCCAATCCTTCTAAGGGGATCTCTACCATTACCAATGGGTGAGGTCATAAGAGCGTACCTCTTAAGGTACCTTTGTCCTCGGACCAAACATTGTTCAGATCAGATACCCCAACGTTTCTTAGCCTGTGCTGATTCGTTCCTTGTATGTGTGCGTTACGTTTTATACTTATAATTTCCTTTCACCCACTCCTTATACGTTTTAAGAGACGTCGTAAAAGAGTTGTAAAAACATTCCGATTTCAAGAATAGGTTTTGTTCCGTTCCATTTTTTTCTTTTAGTCCGACTCATAAGATCCAATTTTCACTATTTTTAATCCTGTTGATTTGAGTTACATGTTAAAAACTGATTTTAAGATCTGATCTCTTACTATCGATATTTTTAACCCTGTTGACCACATTAAACTTATATCTTACACCTCATATATTGAAGTAATAAAAGAGCGTTTCAAAGGATTAAAACTAATAACTTGACACTAAGATATTCTCTTATACGAATATTCTTTCTGTACAAGTAAAACAAACGACAAAGGAAACTCCAAGTTTTCGAAAATTTAAATTAATCCAGGGTAAACAAATAAAAATAATAGTAATAAGATCTCCACCTAGTTTTTTATTTTATTTTATATACATGTTTTTCACTGACTGTTTCGTAATTAGAGGTTTTATGTGTTTATCGAGTTTGTTGAGTTATAGTTTATTCATTTGTTGAATTTTATCCCGTTTCCTAGATTTATCTATAAAGAGGTTGTGTATCTCTATCATTTTTTATTGTACTTTTCTACAAGTTGTAGTGACTAATAAGTTTCACTTTCACTTCAGCGAGTCAACACAGACTGAGAAACGTTGGGGTACCTGACATCGGATGGTCCGAGGAGTGAGGCGGGTACCCTAATAGGTCCGTTCTCGTGACCTCCCCCAACGGTAAAAGAAGAGGTAAAGAAATAGGTGATTAATATTCTAGGTAAAGGAATAGGTGATTAATAATCTATTTGTGTTGAGTTTTAATGTTACTCCATAATGGAGTGTAGTTAGTCTTGTGGTAAGACAGTGATTCAGTACAGACTGAGAAACACTGGGGTACCTGACGTCGGTGGTCCGAAGGGATAGAAAGTGATAGAGGTTCTTAAAGGAGTCTAAGTACGGGTAACTCAACTACTACGATAGATTTGTAGAGTTGGAGACGACCAGGGAAGAAGAAAACGAAAGTCAGAAAGAGTCGTAGTCTCAGAAAAGGTCACTCAACCGAGAACTATAGTCCACCGGTTTCTTAACCTTTAAGTCGAGTCGTAGTCAGTGAGGTTATTTATAAGTCCCAACTAAAGGAAATTCTGACTGATCACACTAGAGGAACGTCACGTTCCCTTAGCGTTCTCAGAAGAGATCGTGTTTGTAAACTTTCGTAGTTAAGAAGTTACGAATCGGAAGAAATACCAGGTTGAGAGTTTAAACATGTACTGATGACTTGGTATCGAAACTGATATGTTTTGAAACAGTCGTTTTTTTACAGAGACGAAAAATTATACGACAGATCCAAATAGTATCGAAAGAAAGGTTCCTCGTTCACTGAAAATTGAAGTACTGATGTCTGTGATAGACGTCACTAAAACCTCGGGTTCTTTTATTTTATCCAGTGACAAAGGTGAAAAGAGGGAAGATAAACGGTACTTCACTACCCTGGTCTGTGGTACTAGAATCAAAGAATTACAACTCAAAATTCGGTCGGAAAAGTGAGAGGAGAAAGTGGGACTAGTTCTCCGAGAAATCAAGGAGAAATGAAAGACGGTAATATCACGGTATATGGTACTATTACGTTGGAATAGACGTATAGCCTCCAACAACTATAAAGAGGGTCTTTAGAACTAAAGTCGTACACTATATAGGTCGAGTCGTAAAGTGTACTACATGAGACGTATCTTCAATTTATTGGTCCTACTGTTATATAATCGGAACCATAAGAGGAAAGGGTTAAAATTTGATCAGTCAACAAGGTACAGGTCTAGATTGACTGAGTATGTCTAAAGAGTCCTCTGTCCCTACCACCAGACCATAAGGGTAAAGAAATTCTAAAAAGTGTCAAAAAAACACTAGGTGTGTCAGTTTCGAAAATTGTATCAGTTACTTCGTCTTCATCTGCTAAAAGATCTTGAGGAAACAAAGAGATACTATATTGTTTACAACCGTCAAACTAGAGGTCAAGGAGATGGAGAAGATTTCGGTCTAACAGATAGAGTTTCAAGAGTCAAGTACATAACGATTTCGGAACGAACCTTTTGAAACTCGTACTGGAATGATCGTATACTTTACTCACATTAACTTACTATGAAACTTGTAGAAACCGTAACGGGAAGAAACCCTGATCTTACTTATGACTCGAAAAGGTCAGGACACCGGTGACGACTCAAAAGGTTTAACCGACTACATAACTCCCGTCGTGAAATCGTCGTAGTGGAGAATCCTAAAATTTATCGAGTCGACCTTAAGGTAGTGGAGTTGATCGAAACAAATTTCATTAGAAGGATTCCACAGTCAACTGAAGGTGTGAA
The DNA here is from genome assembly GCA_006410555.1 of Capra ibex. Lineage (NCBI taxonomy): Eukaryota > Metazoa > Chordata > Mammalia > Artiodactyla > Bovidae > Capra > Capra ibex. The sequence goes on along the minus strand of SJYO01018757.1, from coordinate 30,643,413 downwards.
GTCCTACGGACCAATAGGTCCAGTAATTCTAGAAAAGACGTATCAAGAAGGCACATAAGAAAAGTGGAAAAAAATTAGAGAAGACGAAGACAATTCAGAACTCGAGATTCACTTTCTACTTTTGAAAAGGAAATTAATATGTACAAAATCATTTACCTGGAACATGGTAAATTAAAATAGTGGATATCCAACTCTTTTAAATGAACATTCAAAAAGAATAATGTTCGGTCAAAGCCCAGTCAGTCCAACCATCCATAGGATAAATTTATACTTAACAATTATCTCCCAAAAACTAACTATAGAAACTTTTGTAGTTACGATAACTATTCAACTTATATCAAATAAGTGATTTAAATCTTTAAAAAAAACATAAGGTTACCGTTTAGGTTCATATTTAGTGAAAAGTGAGGTTCCGGTTTGAAGGGACAATGAAGGTCATAGTGGACTGATGGATGAAAACGTAAGGTTAGGGGATATTACTTTTCGTGTAGAAAAAGAAAAAAACTACTATCAAGATCTTCCAGAACATCCAGAAGGATATTGACCGGTTAGAGTCGAACAAGTCGTAATTACCAACCCCGTATCTGAATCTCATACCACTACGACTTACCTAACGGAACCTATGTTTGGTTCTAGTAATATAGCAATAACTTTGACGTGACTTCACGACGTAAAACCTGAGGAGACAAGTGATACTCCCGGTGAGGTAAAGATGATTCCCTAAGAACAGGTGTCACCATCTATATTACCAGTAGACTTAATTTAAGTGGTTAAGGGTAGGTAAAATCAAGTGACTAAGGATTCTACAATTAGTTGATGTTTTTCTTTCTTTCTTTCTTTGTGTTTGTGTACCTCAGATTTGTACGATGATTTGTTGGTTACCAACTGACTTCTTTATTTTTCAAGTAATTTTTTATCGACCTCCCAAGGGAAAAGAGGTGTGGGAGAGGTCGTAAATAACGAACGTCTAAAAACCTAGTGTCGGTAAGACTGACCACACTTCACCATGGAGTAACACCAAAACTAAACGTAAAGAGATTATTACTCACTACAACTCGTAGAAAAGTACACAAACAATCGGTAGGCATACAGAAGAAACCTCTTTACAGATAAATCAAGAAACCGGGTAAAAAACTAACCCAGCAAATAAAAAGACCTTAACTCGACGTCTTCAACGAACATATAAAAACTCTAATCAACAAACAGTCAACGAAGTAAACGATAATAAAAGAGGGTAAGTCTTCCGACAGAAAAGTGGAACGAATAT
>SJYO01018757.1:30444722-30641750 GCA_006410555.1 Capra ibex | reverse complement strand
TTTTTCTTAAGTAAACTTAGTCAAGACTACTCTACCTACTTTGACCTCGGCTAATATGTCTCACTTCATTCGGTCTTTCTTTTTGTGGTTATGTCATATGATTGTGTATATATACCTTAAATCCTTCTACCGTTACTGCTGGGACATACGTTCTGTCCCTTTCTCTGTGTCTACACATATTACCTGAAAACCTGAGTCTCCCTCCCTCTCCCACCCTACTAAACCCTCTTACTGTAAGATTGTACATATGATAGTACATTCTTAACTTAGCGGTCAGATACAGACTACGTCCTATGTCGTACGAACCTCGACCACGTACCCCTACTGGGTCTCTCTACAATACCCCTCCCTCCACCCTCCCCCCAAGTACAAACCCTTGCGTACATTCTTAATTTCTAAAATTTTAAATTTTTTATTTTTTTATTTATTTTAATTTTTTTTTATCGACCTCTACATATATTTACCTTTGTGTTATGAGGTTTTAGATAACTGTGATATTTTCGTCAACATTCTTCCTTCAAATATAACTATGTTCGGATAGAACATTTTGTTCTTTTTTTGGAATTCGTTTCTTAGATTGAAATGTACATTTCGTCGATATGTTACTTCTCGTTTGTTTTGGGTCTCTATTATCTTCCCTTTTTATAGTCTATTCTTTTGTTTATTTCCTTAGGTTTAACCTTACCTTGTTAATTTTGACAAGGAGAAACATCTACTGTACTATGACACATATTTTTTTAGGATCCTCTCTGAAAGATAAAAAAAGAAAAATTATAACAAGAGTACAACAAGAAATAATAAGGAAGGTAAAAATAAAAAGTATTGGATGAATGGATGAAAAAGGTAAAAATTTTGTAGAATAAAAATTTATTTAGATAAAATACAAAAGAAGATAAAGATGTCATGATAAGTCAATATAACGTAAAAAAAGTACAAAAACTGAAACATAAGACGATCAGGATCCAAAATCATAAGTAAAAGTGAATCCCCAAGTAAAAAACCTAACTTACGAGAGAAGGAAAAACGGAAACCAAAATTAGGAAGAAAAGAAAGAGATGAAAAGAGAAACACACACTCAAAGACACCCCTAAGAACCGACAACTCGCAACGAGAGTGGTAATAAAACCCCTAAACAGATGACACGACACACTGGACATTTCAGAACCATTATGATATTCCCTAGTTCGATCTTGAAGACTCCACCCGGACTCGGGTCCTGAAACCTGGTGGTCTCTTGAGAACTGGGGTACCTTGTACGACTACGACTTCCAGGTTATAAAACCGGTCAACTATGTATCTCGGTTGAGTAACCTTTTATGGGACTACGACCCTTTCTAACTTCCGTTTTCCTCTTTTCTCGTTTCTCCTACTCTACCAACCTACCATAGTGACTGAGTTTGTGTATCCTACACACAAACTCGGTTGAGGTCCTATATCACTTACCTTCCCTTCGGACCGTACAACGTCAACTATTCCATCGTTTCTTAAATACACTGAATCACTGACTTTTCTTTTGTTCTTGTTGTACCTTGTAATTAACCACTCTCATAAGGGTTTCAGGAACTATCGTTTTGATTGTGGTTCGGGGTGGTTTTCCGGTCTTTCGAGGTTATGACCTACGGAATGTGGTTTGGAAATCGGTTCCCCCTTGTGTTACAATGGTTACTCGTCTTTCAGACGTATTTCGGTACGGTCAGGGTATCTGGAGGTTTTGTGTAATGTTGTGTTACTGGAAGTCTCTCTGTTCTAGGTCTAGTGTCCGTATTCAGGGGGGTTGGTCCTTTGGAAGTGTTTCGTGACCAGGCTGGGGTGTGCATCCTTCGTCTAAGGTGTTTATTCTCCTTGATACTGGAAGGTCGGATGTTTTCTTCTGAAGTTTGTGTCATTTAATTTGTTTTACTTTTCTGTCTCTTTGAACGTCGTCTACTTCCTTGTACCATCTTTACGTATTCGGATTTATTTACTTCTCCTTTATTCTTTGGATGGAATTTTTATTAAGTCTCATTACTATCATTTCTAGTAGGCGTTAGAGTCTTTAGTCACCTCTCTGTCTATTTATCTTGCTCATTGACTCCACCCTCTGTCTTACCACCTTTATTGACTTCATCACGCCTTATTTCTTTTATCTTACTTTTCTTTACTACTGTGAAAGTCTCTGTAGACACTGTTATAACACACTTAGAAACACTGGGGTACCTGACATCGGATGGTCCGAGGAGATAGGTACTCTAAAAGGTCCGTTCCATGACCTCACCCGACGGTAAAGGAAGAGGTCCCTTAGAAGAGTTGGGTCCCTAGTTTGGGTCCGGAGGGCGTAACATCCGTCTACGAAATGACAGACTCGGTGGTCCCTTCAATTATAATTCGTGTCGTTGTAATATTGATTTCACCAGGATCTTTTTCCTTTTATCATTCCGTACTCTTTTATGAACTCCTCTAATATCATCTTTTGAAGAGATTATTCTTTTTCCTTTTATTGGTGAGCTTAGTCTTTTCGGGTCTCAGGGTATTTCTATTTGTACTCTCCTTTGTACTGTTCTGTGTATAAATAGTTTAATCACTTTTAATTTGTGTTTGTTTTTCATAATTTTTGTCGTTCACTTTTCGTTGTTTATTGTATTCCCCTAGGAGTATTCTGATTATCGACTAGAAAGTTGTCTTTGACGTCCGGTCTTCCCTCACAGTCCTATATGAATTTCACTTTCCTTTTTTAAATGTTAGTTCTTATGAGATAGGTCGTTCCTATTGTAATTCTAAACTTCTTCTTTATTTTTTAAAATATCTGTTCGTTTTGAATGCTGTTAAGTCGTGGTGGTTGGTGAAATGTTGTTTACGTTTTCCTTGAAGAGATCTATCTTTTTTACTCTCTCTCAGGATGTTTCACTTTGGGTTTTGTTATTTCATTTACCATTAACCTAATATGTATAGTTATTAATGGAATTTACTTTTACCTGATTTACGAGGTTCGTTTTCTGTGTCTAACCGACTTACATACTTTTTTTGTTCTACAGATATATACGACAGGTGTTCTCTGGTTGTAGTGTACATCCCTGTATATTTTTGACTTTCGCTCTCAGATCTTTTTCTGTAAGATACGTTTACACTTAGTTTACTTTTGTTCTCATCGTTATGAGTATTCTATTATATCTGAAATTTTATTTCTGTTCTGTTTATTTTTATTCTCTGTTCCTTCCTAGTCAAGTCAAGTCAAGTCAGCGAGTCAGCACAGGCTGAGAAACACTGGGGTACTTAGTGTCGTGCGGTCCGGAGGGACAGGTAGTGGTTGAGGGCCTCAAGTAAGTCTGAGTGCAGGTAGCTCAGGTACTACGGTAGGTCGGTAGAGTAGGAGACAGCAGGGAAGAGGAAGACGGGGGTTAGGGAGGGTCGTAGTCTCAGAAAAGGTTACTCAGTTGAGAAACGTACTCCACCGGTTTCATGACCTCAAAGTCGGAATCGTAGTAAGAAAGGTCTCTTTAGGGTCCCGACTAGAGGAAGTCTTACCTGACCAACCTAGAGGAACGTCAGGTTCCCTGAGAGTTCTCAGAAGAGGTTGTGGTGTCAAGTTTTCGTAGTTAAGAAGTCGTGAGTCGGAAGAAGTGTCAGGTTGAGAGTGTAGGTATGTACTGGTGCCCTTTTTGGTATCGGTACTGACATGCCTGGAATCAATGATGATAGATTTTGGTCTATACCTAAATAATAAAGGTTGAATACTTGAAGGATAATTCTGACACAACCGAGACTCCTTTAAATTGTGACGGAGATCTCTTGTCATGTAATTAGAATCAACTGGTGTCTTTCTCAGTGACGACAGGGGGATCTCACTTCTGACCCCCGTGACCCTTCGGTGTAAGAATCATCGGTGCCCTTTCTTTCTCAAAGTCACGTGTAGGATTCCTTCTGATCTCATTAGATATCGTCTATTCAGAAGTCTGGGTCCATCTACGTTCTTCCTCTTTGACGATCTCTTCTACACATGACAAATGGAGTTCCTTTTTAACCTGTAATCTGATACTAACATCTTCTCAACACACCGACTCTTTATCACTCTTTCTGAAGTAGGAACTTTACTGGACTCAGTCTTACCCACAGGGAAGTTTCACAAAAAGTGGTAGGTCTCTGTGAAGAATGAAAACATAATTTTTTGTATTATTATTTTAAAATTTTAAATGAAGTTTCAATGTGTATCTATATAGGTAAACAACTTCCATTAAGTCCTGATACCAATTCACGTACCTAAGTCTTCAGTTTGTTGGAAAACAAGAACAACAAGTCAGCGAGTCAAGACAGGTTGAGAAACGTTTAGGTATTTGACGTCGTGCGGTCCGAAGGGATGGAAGTGGTAGTGGACTTCGAACGAGTTTGAGTACAGGTAACTCAGACACTACGGTAGGTTGGAAGAGTAGGAGATAGTAGGGGAACAGGAGGACGTAAGTCAGAAAGAGTCGTAGTCCCAGAAAGGATTACTCAGTCGAGGAACGTAGTCCACCGGTTTCATAACCTCGAAGTCGAAGTCGTAGTCAGGAAGTTTACTTATAAGTTGTAACTAAAGGAAGTCCTACCTGACGAACCTAGAGGAACGTCAGGTTCCCTTACAGTTCCCAGAAGAGGTTTTAGTAGTAAGTTTTCGTAGTTAAGAAGTCGTGAGTCGGAAATACAAGGTTGAGAGTGTAGGTATGTACTGATAACCTTTTTGGTGTCGAAACAGATCTACCTAGAAACACCCGTTTCATTATAGGGACGAAAAATTATACGACAGATACAACCAGTATGAAAAAGAAGGTTCTTCGTTCACATAAAATTAAAGTACCGACGTCAATGGTAGACGTCACTAAAACCTCGGGTTCTTTTATCAGACAGTGACAAAGGTAACAAAGGGGTAGATAAACGGTACTTCAGCACCTTGTCTACGGTACTAGAAGTAAAAACATACAACTCAAAATTCGGTCGAAAAAGTGAGAGGAGAAAGTGAAAGTGTTCTTCGAGAAATCAAGGAGAAACGAAAGACGGTTTCCCACCACAGTAGACGTATAGACTCCAATAACTATAAAGAGGGTCGTTAGAACTAAGGTCAAACACGAAGGAGGTCGGGTCGTAAAGAGTACTACATGAGACGTATATTCAATTTATTCGTCCTACTGTTATATGTCGGAACTACATGAGGAAAGGGTTAAACCTTGTTCGGGTAATAAGGTACAGGTCAAGATTGACAACGAAGAACTGGACGTATGTCCAAGAAGTCCTTCGTCCATTCCACGAGACCATAAGGATTGAGAAATTCTTTAAAGGTGTCAAGTAACACTAGGTGTGTCGGTTTCCGAAATCGTATCAGTTTCGTCGTCTTCATCTACAAAAGGACCTTAAAAGAACAAAAAAGGTACTAGGTTTAATACACCCGTTATACTAGAGACTAAACAGAGAAAAAGATTTAGGTCGATCTTGTAGACCTTCAAGAAACAAGTGTACGACAACTTCGGTGTGAACCTCTTAAATTTGTAATGAAACCATCTCACAATTTACTCGCGTTGACAGACAATCAAACTTGTAAAAAACCGTAACGAAAAGAAACCCTAACTTTACTTTTGTCTAGAAAAGGTCAGGACACCGGTGACGCCAAAATGTTTAAACGACCATATAACTCACGTCGTGAAATTGTCGTAGTAGAAAATCCTGAACTTTATCGAGTCGAAGTTAAGGTAGTGGAGGTGATCAAAACAAGTATCACTACAAAGGATTCCGGGAACTGAAGTGTGAAGTCCTACAGACTGAGATACACTCACTAGTGTGGTGACAGTAATAGACCCAGTAATTCTAGTACAAAAATATCAAGAAGACACATAAGAACGGTGGAGAAGAATTATAGAAGACGAAGACAATCCAGGTATGGTAAAGATAGAATATAACACGGGTAGAAACATACTTTACAGAGGAACCATAGAGATTAAAAGAACTTCTCTAGAGATCAGAAAAGGTAAGATATCAAAAGGACATAAAGAAACGGAAAAAAAAAAAAAAATTGAATCCTTGCGAAAGAATATAGACGATCTATAAAAAACATTGAGACGTAAGTCTATCCATATAGTCTACCCGTATAAGTTGGAAATAAACATACAATCAAAGTGGTCTCGGAACAAAGTCACGTAGGAGACTACTTTGAGTATTACCACGATACTCTCTTTAATGATATACATATTCGACCGTCTTATTGATTACTGATGTATTCTTTCGGGATCATTTCATTACGAGTTTTAAGAGGTTCGGTCTGAAGTTGTTATGTACTTGGTACTCGAAGGTCTACAAGTTCGACCTAAATCTTTTCCGTCTCCTTGGTCTCTAGTTTAACGGTTGTAGGTTACCTAGTATCTTTTCGTTCCCTTAAGTCTTTTAGTGGATAAAGACGAAATAACTGATACGGTTTCGGAAACTGACACACCTAGTGTTATTTGACACCTTTTCAGACTTTCTCTACCCTTATGGTCTGGTGGATTGAACGGAGAACTCTTTGGATATACGTCCAGTCCTTGATTGTCAATCTTGACCTGTACCTTGTTTACTGACCAAGGTTTATCCTTTTCCACATACAGTTCCGACACATAACAGTGGGATGAATAAATTGAATATACGTCTCATGTAGTACTCTTTACGACCCGACCTCCTACGTGTTCGACCTTAGTTCTAACGGCCCTCTTTATAGTTATTGGAGTCTATACGTCTACTGTGGTGGGATTACCGTCTTTCGTTTCTCCTTGATTTCTCTAAGAAGTACTTTCACTTTCTCCTCTCACTTTTTCAACCGAATTTCGAGTTGTAAGTCTTTTGCTTCTAATACCGTAGACCAGTGTAGGGAAGTACCGTTTATCTACCCCTTTGTCACCTTTGTCACAGTTTGAAATAAAAGAACCCGAGGTTTTAGTGACGTCTACCACTGACGTCGGTACTTTAATTTTCTGTGAATGAGGAACCGTCCTTTCAATACTGGTTGGATCTGTCTTATAATTTTTCGTCTCTACAATGAAACGGTTGTTTCCAGACAGATCAGTCCCGATACCAAAAAAAGGTCATCAGTACATACCTACGCTCTCAACCTGACATTTCTTTCGACTCGTGGTTTCTTAACTACGAAAACTCGACACGACTACCCCTTCTGAGAACCCTTCTAAGGGAACCTGACGTTCCTCTAGGTTGGTCAGTTAGGATTTCCTTCGTCTTAACTTATGAGTAACCTTCCTGACTACAACTTCGACTTTGAGGTTATGAAACCGGTGGACTACACTTCTCGACTGAGTAAACTTTTCTGGGACAACGACCCTTTCTAACTTCCACCCTCCTCTTCCCCGACTGTCTCCTACTCTACCAACCTACCATAGTCGTTGAGTTACCTGTACTCAAACTCATTTAAGGCCATGAACCACTACCTGTCCCTCCGGACCACACGACGTCAGGTACCCCAACGTTTCTCAACCTGTCCTGACTCACTGACTTGACTTGACTTGACTTGATTCTTGAGTTAGTTCAATCCGGGACTATAATAATTTTTTTGTTTTTGTTTTTTTGTTTGTTTGTTAAGTGGTGAGACAGAGTGAACGAAAGTACTATTTCTTGGATAACTCAGATTCGTGTCCTCGACTCCATTAGGGGTTTACAAACAAGGTTTGTAACTAAAGTAGTCATACAATCTTAAATCTGGTTCTTCGAATACCCGTTCCGTGGTCAATGGAGCGAATTGACATCTTGATTGTAAGGTTCGGACGTAAAAAGTTGAAGTCTTAGTCGTTTAATTCTGGTATATGTTTTCACTTCATCCTTCTTTCCTCGTTACTTAAAGTGTCTTCTTCTTTGACTAAAGAAACCTTCTAAAATGTGGTTACACCATAGATTTGAAACAGTAACGTCAATGGGAAATCTTTGAGTGGGTTATAATTTTAATTCACTTTGATTCTTACAAATAAATTATTTCCGTCCATGATATATTAAATCTTGGGTAGAAAGTTTTATTACCTTTTCATTTACCGTTGGGTAAGGTCATAAACACGGACCTTTTAGGATACCTACCTCCTCGGACCGACCAATGTCAAGTACCCCAACGTTTCTCACCCTGTACTGACTCTCTGATTGTGTGTGAAAGTTTTATTGTGTCTAGTACAGAGTAGTAAAGAAAGTAAGGTAATCCTAAAAGGTGGTCCAATAGTCACGTTGGGTCATTCCAATCCGTTTATGTTTGTCTTCGTTTCAAAACATCTACTAATGTGAGATCCACTTGTGTTCGTAGATGTTGTCTTCTGACTTTACTGGATAATGAGGATTTCGAATGACTAGTCACTATTTGGACCTTTACCTACTAGGAAAGAAACATTCTTGTACCATGTAGGTAGGTGAGTCAATGAACATATTCTTTAGACTTTCAGTAGGAACTTTAGAAGGAGAAGTTGGTTCTGATAGTTGAATAATTGTTAGTTCCGATACTACTATATTACTCATTAGTTACCTCTTGAGTTTATTGCGAAATGAACTGGACCAGTCTTATGTCAGACTGGTCCAGTCTTATGTCTTATAGATTGGACCAGTCTCATGTCAGTGTTGAATGAAAACAACTTTTCAGAATTCGGTAAGACTACGAAGTGTACAAAGTAAGAGTACAATCTTTTTATCAAAAAGTGGTGTTATTTTTTCAACGTTTTACACAAGAAACCTTACCTATTAAGAAGTTATAAATTAAAAAGTATGTACTATAATAAAGGTAGTAAAAAAGTCTTTGTTTCGAGTAAGAATTTTTGTCGCACGTACGGGTTTTTTTTTTTTTTTTTTTAGTCGGAAGTTTCATACAAAAATTAGACAAGTAAAGAGGAATAGAAGAATCAGACCTCATGAACAGAGGAAGTTTGATCTAATAAAGTAGTTATTAATTTATCGACTATTAACAGAATGTGTGTGTTAGAAAAAGGTGTTTCTTCACTTACTTGTAGAGACTTATTTTTAGTACTTAAAAAGGTGACGTAGATTCTATTTTAAGTTTAATAATTTTTGTCGGATAAAAAGTCAGACATGGGACTAAAAGTATCGAATTCACGTACGATATCGGAAAGTCAGTACAGAGTCAGAAACACTGAGGTACCTGACTTTCGGGTAGTCCAAGGAGACAAGTACCTTAAGAGGTCCGTTCTTATGACTTTACCCGACGGTACGGGAAGAGGTAAAGTATAGAATATAGTTATACGTTAATATGAATAACCAGTAAAAAATTACTGATTTACCGTTTGAGGTATTCCCTCGTACCTTCCTTTTAATAACTCACTCAGTTAAATTCTCTGAAAAGAATTTTCTATGACTGATATAAATTATTACTGTTTTTGTAATTATTATTGGTGATAATTCACAAATAATTTAAGGTCACAAGAAGTACTGTTAATACGATGAAGAATGTTGTTAGGAAAACTTTCACATAATAAGTATACAAAGTCTACTCCTTTGACCTCGAGTCCTTAAAATTCATTAAACGAGTTTAATATATGGATACTTTGGGTCCAGACTAACGAGGGTTTCAAATACATAATAGTTGAAGTGATACCACCGATAGATGAATAGATATCTGATTTGAGAAGTATAATTTTTACACTGTATAGGGGACAGGGACCCTAAGAGGTCCGTTCTTGTGAACCTCACCCAACGGTAAAGGAAGAGTTTACGTACTTTCACTTTTCACTTTCACTTCAGTGAGTCAGCACAAACTGGGAGTCGCTGGGGTACCTGACGTCGGAAGGTCCGAGGAGATAGGTACCCTAAAGGTCCGTTCTCATGACCTCACCCCACAGTAACGGAAGAGGCTCTGATTTAAGAAGTCTAATTTTTACATTGTATATATACACACACACACACACACATATTTTGTGTCTACATAGTTAAAACATTATAATGTATCGTTCAATCATCGTCAACCCTGAAATTTGTAGTAGACTAAGGGTCTGGGTATAAGAAAGATTGTTTTATTTGGTCTGTCTCATTGACATAGTTAGATTAAAAATCTCTTGAATTATTTCAGTTCTTCTGAAACTTTCAGTTTTAAAGTAGGGTTCAACTGATATAAAAGTGTACGTTTTCAACGTGTTATTTCTGTACGTGACGAAATAACATTTAAACATACACCGAGTGGAAATCTGATTGGTAAGAAGATAGGAGGAAACATGAGGAGAAGAAGGAGTACAACTAAGAACTAGAAATGTTTGTGAATGTCGGAGTCGTATCGTAAGTCCCGTTCCGATGTAAACTCTTTCTAGAGATTCGGTTGTGAAATTCCAAGACTCCAGAGGGAGTTCGGGATAAGAAAATAAATTTAGAAGATGGAATGAAGGTTCGAGAGAAAGACCAAATAAGGAGAAGGGTCTAAAGAGGACAACTCGAATTCGTATATTGCCCGAGATGGGAACTTGAGATACAATTTTGACTCTAAGGTTATAGTTAGTCTGTTGACTTTCGATGAGAAGGTTAATAGTAGACGGAAGTTCAAGGATAGAGACATCAGAAGTGTGGAGAATCCTGTGAGTACTTAGGGAGAACCTAGGGAGGAAATAAAAGATAAGTAACGGTCCAGTGTTCGACGATATCAGTTGGATGTTTCTTGAATTGGAAAGGGACATCGGTTTTCTCGAGAACTGAGGTTTTGGGGACCTTAAAGGTCAGAAGGGGTCTCATTCTTAGAAGAAAGATTGGTGTTGAACAAGGACGGAAAAATGAACTAAGAAAATAAACCTTAGTCAGTTCAGACCTACACTCATTGTCCTTGTTTGTCCACATAAGGTAATACTTATATTATTTGCGAAAGGAAGGTCTCCTCTGTTACCGTTAGTAATAATTTGACCACGACTAAGATCATAAAACCTTCCAAAACGTAATGGTACTTACTCTAGAGATTTCTATCTCTAAGAGACTGTCTAAAGAGACTTCTTTTGACCGATATTAGAGTGTCGTACTCTTTTGTGTGACGACTCACCCAAATTACCATGTATTATTTCCCTACTGCATTTCAACTACTCAGTATCCTTCTGTGTCATTTACAACGTCTATTTAATTCGTCGTGTTCTGAGTGAAGTCCTCAAGTGTCTCTTCTAATTTCACACCTTACCTTATGTTATTTACATTTTTTACACAAACGAGTTTGTACTTAGGTTATCCTTTGTGACAACCTTTAATACTTTTAATTCTCTATGATACTTAAGAAGTTGTAGTTAAAAAAATTTAATATGTATTTTAAAGGATATTTATCGATTTTTAATTAAAATAAGAGTATTTTTACTCTTTTTAGATGAAAATTTTAACTGTCATCATTGATTTCGTGTCTTTTGCTTTTCTATTCAAATATAAGTTTAAGACTAATAAATTATTCAATAGTTCGGTACAGGTTCTTTGGTAAAAAGGAAACATCAGTTGTATTGTTAAAAGTTTCAGAACTAATTATTATTTATTAAATTTCGAGATCGTAACAAGTCACGTATCCTCTTCCTTTACCATTGGGTGAGGTCACAAGAACGGACCTCTTAGGGTCCCTGCCCCCTCGGACCACCCGACGGCAGATACCCCAGTGTGTCTCAACCTGTGCTGACTTCACTGAATCGTCGTCGTCGTCGTCATCGTCATCGTCGTCGTGACAAGTGAGTCAGTGCAGGATGAGAATCGGTGGGGTACCTGACGTCGTACGATCCGAAGGGACAGGAAACGGTAGAGGGCCTCGAACGAGTTTTGAGTACAGGTAACTCAGTTACTACGGTAGGTTGTTAGAGCAGGAGATAGTTGGAGAAGAGGTGGACGGAAGTTAGAAAGGGTCGTAGTCCCAGAAAGGATTACACAGTCGAGAAGTGTAACCACCGGTTTCATGACCTCAAAGTCGAAGTCGAAATCAGAAAGATTGCTTATTAGTCCTAACTGACCAAACTCGAGAAACGACATGTTTCCTGAGAGTTCTCAGAAGAGGTTTTGACATCCAGTCTCCGTAGTTAAAAAGTCACGAGTCAGAAGAAATACCGGGTTTAGATATACCTGGAAGCAGTTGTTTGACTACAGAGACGAAAAATTATACGACGGATCCAACCAGAATCGAAAATGAGGTTCCTCGTCCGTAGAAAATTAAAACACCGACGTCAGTGTTTGACATCACTAAAACCTTGGGGTTTTTTGTTTGAGACAGTGGCAAAAGTAACAAAGGGGTAGATAAACTATACTTCAGTACCCTACTCTATTGTACTAGTAAAAAACTTACAACTCAACATTCGGTCGAAAAAGTAAGAGAAGAAAGTGAAAGTAGTTCTCCGAGGAACCGAGGAGAAGTGAAAGACACTTTTCTCACCACAGTAGACGTATAGACTCCAATGACCATAAAGAGGGTCGTCGGGGCTAAAGTCGAACACGAAGTATTTCGGACCGTAAAGTGTACTACATGTAACATATATCCAATTTATTCGTCCCACTGTTATATGTCGGAACTGTATGAGGAAAAGGTTAAACCTTGGTCACGTATCAAGGTACAGGTCAAGATTGACACCGAAGAACTGAACGTATGTCCAAAGAGTCCTCCGTCCATTCCACCAGCCCATACTGGTAGAGAAATTCTTAAAAGGTCAAACAACAGTAGGTGTGTCAGTTTCTTGAAGCTCTTCAACTACTTCGTTGTACACAGAAAGACCTTAAGTGAACGAAAAAGATACTAGGTTGTCTGTAACTGTTAAACTAAGACAACAAGGAAACGGAAAAGATTTAGGTCGAATTTGTAGACCTTCAAGAAGCAAGTGCATGAAAACTTCGGGCCGAACCGCTTAAAACTCGTAATGAAACGATTGCACACTTTACTTACGTTAACACACCATCAAACTTGTAATAAACCGTAACGGGAAGAAACCCTGACCTTACTTATGACTCGAAAAGGTCAGGATACCGGTGACGACTCAAAAGGTCTAAACGAACGTATAACTCACATCGTGAAATTGTCGTGGTAGAAAAACCTAAACTTTATTCAGTCAACCTTAAGGTAGTGGAGATGATGGAGACAAGTACCATTACGAAGGATTCCAGGTGAACTGAAGTGTGAGGTCCTACTGACCCAGATCCACTCACTAGTGTGGTAACACCAATAGTCACAGTACTTGTAGAAAAAACATATCAAGAGGACACATAAGAACGGTGGAGAAGAATTATAGAAGACGAAGACAATCCAGGTATAGCAAAGACAGGAAATAACAGAGGTAGAAACGTACTTTACAAAGGAACCATAGAGATTAAAAGAACTTCTCTAGAGATCAGAAAGGGTAAGATAACAAGAGAAGATAGAGAAACGTGGTGCGTAGGTTGTCGTCTCTCCCACCACCTCTTCTCGGTGGGGTACGGGTTCCGGTCCCCGCCACCGGCCCTCCTCGTTGGGGTACAGGTTTCTCACCACAGACACGCCCGCGTCCTCCCGGATCTCCTCGGTAGGGTACAATTTCCAGTCCTTCCCACCGTCATTCCTCTATGGGGAGTAGGTTCCATTCCTCGTCACCGACACGAAACGACCTCGTCGACACTCCTCTATAGGGTACAGGTTCCATTCTCTTTGGGTTCATTCTACCATCCACAACGTTCTCCCGTAGTCTCCCGTCTGTGTGACTTTGGTATGAGTGTCTTTTGATCAGTTAGATTATGTGATCCTGGTGTCGGAACAGATTGAGTAATTTGATTCGGTACGGGGACCCCGTTAGGTTCTACCCGCCCAGTACCACCTCTCCAGACTGTCTTACACCGGGTGACCTCTTCCCTTACCGTTTGGTGAAGTCATAACAACGGAACTCTTGGGGTACTTGTCATACTTTTCCGTTTTACTATCCTATGACTTTCTCCTTGAGGGGTCAGTCATCCACGGGTTATACGATGACCTCTAGTCACCTCTTTATTGAGGTGTTTCTTACTTCCCTACCTGAGTTTCGTTTTTGTTATGGGTCAACACCTACACTGACCACTATCTTCGTTCCAGGCTACAATATTTCTCGTCATAACGTATCTTTGGACCTTTCAGTCCAGATACTTAGTTCCGTTTAACCTTCACCAGTTTGTTCTCTACCGTTCTCACTTGCAGCTGTAAGATCCTTAGTCGTTTGATTTTCCCTGACCTTACCCACTTAAATTAAGTCTACTGGTAATATAGATGATAACGCCCGTCCTTAGGGAATCTTCTTTACCTCATCTGTAGTACCAGTTGTTTTCTCAGACTTTACGTCATGAACCTACGTTAGAGTTTTTACTGTCTCACTAGAGACAAGCAGAGGTTCCGTTTGGTAAGTTATAGTGTCATTAGGTTCAGATACGGGGTTGGTCATTGCGACTTCTTCGACTTCAGCTTGCCAAGATACTTCTGGATGTTCTGGAAAATCTTGATTGTGGGGTTTTTCTACAGGAAAAGTAATATCCCCTGACCTTACGTTTTCATCCTTCAGTTCTTTGTGGACCTCATTGTCCGTTTAAACCGGAACCTTACGTCTTACTTCGTCCCGTTTCTGATTATCTCAAAACGGTCCTTTTACGTGACCAGTATCGTTTGTGGGAGAAGGTTGTTGTGTTCTTTTCTGAGATATGTACCTGTAGTGGTCTACCAGTTGTGGCTTTAGTCTAACTAATATAAGAGACGTCGTTTTCTACCTCTTCGAGATATGTCAGTTGTTTTTGTTCTGGTTCTCGACTGACACCGAGTCTAGTACTTGAGGAATAACGGTTTAAGTCTGAATTTAACTTCTTTCATCCCTTTTGGCGATCTGGTATGTCGATACTGGATGTAGTTTAGGGAATACTAATGTGTCACCTTTACTCTTTACCTAATTCCCTGATCTAGACTATCTATCTTACGGACTACTTGATACCTACGTCCAAACACTGTACATGTCCTCTGTCCCTAGTTCTGGTAGAGGTACCTTTTCTTTACGTTTTTTCGTTTTACCGAAAGACTCCTCGGGAATGTTTATTGACACTTTTCTTCTCTTCGCTTTTCGTTTCCTCTTTTCCTTTTATATTCGTAGACTTACGTCTCAAAGTTTCTTATCGTTCCTCTCTATTCTTTCGGAAGAAATCACTAGTTACGTTTCTTTATCTCCTTTTGTTGTCTTACCCTTTCTGATCTCTAGAGAAGTTCTTTTAATCTCTAGGGTTCCCTTGTAAAGTACGTTTCTACCCGAGCTATTTCCTGTCTTTACAATACCTGGATCGTCTTCGTCTTCTATAATTCTTCTCGACCGTTCTTATGTGTCTTCTTGATATGTTTTTTCTAGAAGTGTTGGTTCTATTAGTGCTACCACACTAGTGAATGGATCTCGGTCTCTAGGACCTTACACTTCAGTTCACCCGGAATCTTTCGTAGTGATACTTGTTTCCATCTCCTCCACTACCTTAAGGTCAACTCGATAAAGTTTAGGACTTTCTACTACGACACTTTCACAACGTGAGTTATACGGTCGTTTAAACCTTTTGAGTCGTCGTCGGTGTCCTGACCTTTTCCAGTCAAAAGTAAGGTTAGGGTATCTTTCTGTCAGGGTTTCTTACGAGTTTGATGGTGTGTTAACGTGAGTAGAGTGTGCGATCATTTCATTACGAGTTTTAAGAGGTTCGGTCCGAAGTCGTTATGAACTTGACACTTGAAGGACTACAAGTTCGATCAAAATCTTTTCCGTCTCCTTGGTCTCTAGTTTAACGGTTGTAGACGACCTAGTACCTTTTTCGTTCTCTCAAGGTCTTTTTTGTAGTTAAAGACGAAATGACTAATACGGTTTCGGAAACTGACACCTAGTGTTATTTGACACCTTTTAAGACTTTCTCTACCCTTATCGACTGGTGGACTGGACGGAGAACTCTTTGGATATACGTCCAGTCCTTCGTTGTCAATCTTGACCTGTACCTTGTTGTCTGACCAAGGTTTATCCGTTTCCTCATACAGTTCCGACACATAACAGTGGGACGAATAAATTGAATATACGTCTTATGCAGTACTCGTTGTAACGAGACCTTCTTCGTGTTCGACCTTAGTTCTAACGGCCCTCTTTTTAATTATTGGAATCTATACATCTACTGTGGTGAATACCGTCTTTCACTTCTCCTTGATTTTTCGGAGAACTACTTTCACTTTCTCCTCTTACTTTTTCAACCGACTTTCGAGTTGTAAGTCTTTTGCTTCTAGTACCGTAGACCGGGTAGTGAAGTACCCTTTATCTTCCCCTTTGTCGCCTTTGTTACAGTCTGAAATAAAAAACCCCGAGGTTTTAGTGACGTCTACCACTCACGTCGGTACTTTAATTTTCTGTGAATGAGGAACCTTCTTTTCAATACTGGTTGGACGACGATTCAGCGAAGTCAGCACAGGTTGAGACACACTGGGGTATCTGCCGTCGGGTGGTCCGAAGGGGTAGGGACCCTAAGAGGTCCGTTCTTATGACCTCACCCAACGGTAAAGGAAGAGGTTGGATCTATCGTATAAGGTTTCGTCTCTGTAATGAAACGGTTGTTTCCAGACAGATGAGTTCCTATACCGAAATAGTCACCAGTACATACCTACATTCTCAACCTGAGACTTCTTTCGACTCACGGTTTCTTAACTACGAAAACTTGACACCACAACCTCTTCTGAGAACTCTCAGGGAACCTGACGTTCCTCTAGGTTGGTCAGGTAAGACTTCCTCTAGTCGGGACCCTAAAGAAACCTCCCTTGCTACGACTTCGACTTTGAGGTCATGAAACGGGTGGACTACGTTTCTCAACTTAGTAACCTTTTCTGAGACTACGACCCTCCCTAACTCCCGTCCTCCTCTTCCCCTGCTGTCTCCTACTCTACCAACCTACCATAGTGACTGGGCTACCTACACTCAGACTCACTTGAGGTCCTCAAACACTACCTGTGCCTCCGGACCGTTCGACCTAAGTACCCCAGCGTTTCTCAGGTTGTGTTGAATCGCTGACTTGACTTGACTTGACCGTGACCAGTATTATTTTAAAGTCTAAAGTATAAATTGTAGTAAAAATTTTTCCGGTAGAGACTCGTATATAATAGTGTGTTGACGTTGATTCTTCGATGTCTGTAAGAAGAGTTATGTAATCTGTTTTTATTAAATTTGATCCGGTAAATATCTCTCCTTTTGTTCCCTTATAAAAATTGTTGAATCTTATATTTACTCTATGATAAAACTTTTGTTTTGAGATTAGATTTTGTGATTTAGTAAACCTACTACAATAAATTCTATTTATTATATACCCTGTGTTCTGAAAATTTCAAGTGTTACTCGGTAAACATAATTAACGTCCATCTAATAGACGGAGTCCTCCACAGGACACGATGATAAGAATTCAGATATGGATTGGTGTGTGTGTTTTAACGTATTGAGAACTTGTTTTAACGGTTTCCATTATCGACATCCTCTCAAATGTTTAAGAGATAGAGGTCGACACTCTTTACCTGGTACTTTTGTAGAAATTACTGGTAGGATGTTATAATAGAAACGGGATCTATCGATTCAGACCGATCTCGACAAGTGTTCCCTCTACTTTCTACCCTCTTTCGTTTTACCTGATACTCTTTATCTACATTCTAGACGTACAATTTATATATATTATGATAAACAGTTTATACTTGAAATAGTAAAGATGGTCCGAAAGTAAATAAGGTGATAAAAATATATAGTACACTATTTTGTTCTTTAGAAATTTTCAACAGTCGCTTTTATGAAGGTACTAAAACGTAGTTGAGGTCATGGGTTGGACCGAGATAGGAAAGAAGGTTTCGGTAAGGGAAGACGTGACTTTACGGTATAGAAGGTCGGGAGGGTAAGGAGGGATGGTAGACAGGTAATTTAAACAAGTTTTATCAGTTTATGTACCTTTTTTTCCACCGTGACTAGTCCTCTACCGTCCTTATTCACATCTTAGCCTTGTGTAGGTACCTCACGTGGTCGTCGATACTTCGGAATGAATCTGTGATACTCGTTGTGTCGAAGGTACGTTCACTATAAAGTGAAAACAGGAGTTGGTTTGGTACGAGGAAGTTTGTTTTTGATACTTGTCAAATCCAACGAAAAGTAAACTTCGACTCCATTTCTCCACCGTATGGTAAACTTATCTTCGACATAGAAAAAAGTTTCGTGAACTTGAAGGTTCTGGGGTTCTGTCTTACGAATCGGTCACATGGACCAAGAAATTAAGTGCACAAGGAGAAAGAGATTTGTTTATGGAAAGAGTATCGATCTCAAAAATTTCGAAGGCACCACTGTGTCACCTTTCCTTAGGTGGACGGTTACGTCCTCGGTGTTCTCTGTACCCAAACTAAGGACAGTCCTTCTAGGGGATTCATCCTTTACCGTTGAGTGAGGTCATAAGAACGGACCTTTTGTGGTACCTGTCTCCTCGGACCACACGATATGAGGTATCCCAATGTTTCTCAGTATGTATGTACTGACTCGTGTCTATGTATATATGTCTCAAAAATTATTTTCGGTCGTAAAAGAGTTCGTTCTCCCGCCACTGATGTTTTCTAAACAAACACACAAAATAGATTAGGTCGTAGGTGGACCCAACCGCATTGACGAGCCCACTCTCTTGTACAATGGACTACAAAACTACTCATTCAGGTTTTATAGGAAGACGATCGTTCGATTCACGTAAGCGAACATGACAACATGACAGGATGAAGACTAATTAGAGGAGTCTTTGGAGCGTACAGAAAGGAGACAAGAGAAATAGAGGTCATAGATTAAATTAAGGAAGTACATTATCCGGTGGTGAGATGTTAAGAATATCAAAGAAGAAACCAAGAAAACCATCGGTTAAATAAACGATATGAGTTTGAGACGTGAAGTAATGGGTAAATCATGATTGGGAACGGATCGATTTGAATAAATCTTTTAGTTTTGTAAAAGGTGTTAAAATTGTTATTCGGGAATAACAAATTCGGGAAACAAATTACACTTACATAGACCATTCCAACGGGTTATTTCGGATTTCCCTCTGAAACATATATTCCAATCAATGTGTATGAATTTTTTACTTACTTAATATAGAAAAAGTTATTCCATATTATAATTGTGAATACTATTTGAACGGATTTAATGTTTTATAGGATATCTACTTTGTTTTGTACATCAATATTACTGGGTACAACAGACTTTTCCAAAGGTTTCAAAACGAAGTAAACACGATGAGGTCGGAGTCATCTTCGAATCTTTTTAGATTTCCCGTAAAATAGTAAAGACTAATATATTTTAGTAATACTGAGTTGACACCCGTTTATGAGGGATGTTAACCGTATAAGACGGTTAGTAATGAGATCCTTAGAAGTGAGATATCGTACTTAAACGAAGACAACCAGAACACATCATCTTGAATGACTTAATCAACTTATTCCTAGTGTAGAATATGATGTAAGATAAATGGTGTATGGGGTTAGTTATATTATTTTTGAACAACGTGTAAAGATCTGATTATAAAAAATAATACATAAATAGAAAGTTTTGATCATAAAACGTACAAAGGTAGATCAGTTTCGATACCAACAAGGTAACCAGTACATACCTACACTCTCAACCTAATATTTCCTTCGACTCACGGCTTCTTAACTACGAAAACTTGACACCACAACCTCTTCTGCGAACTCTCAGGGAACCTGACGTTCCTTTAGTTTGGTCAGTTAGGATTACCTTTAGTCCGGACTTATAAGTAACCTTCCTAACTACAACTTCGACTTTGACGTCATAAAACCGGGGGACTACACTTCTTGACTGAGCGTCCTTTTCTGGGATTACGACCCTTTCTAACTTCCGTCCTCTTTTTCCCCTACTGTCTCCTATTCTACCAACCTACCGTAGTGGTCGAACTACTTCTACTCAAACTCGTTCGAGACCCTCAACTACCCGTCCCTTCGGACTGTACGACGTCAGGTATCCCAGTGTTTTTCATCCTGTGCTAATTCGCTGACTTGACTTGACATGACTTCTGATTGTATTTCGACTAAAAGGTGACCCTTTTTAAAATACCATAAATTCTCAAAAGACTTTACTCAATACTAAAGGAAAATACCTTTTTTATTTTACTTTATTTAGACAAATTATTTTAATCGTTAAATTTTTATAGTCACTTTAAAGGAATTTTTATAGGTAAGACAATGAGACTTTATTTTTAAGATGTAAAAACGAAGAAAACAAAAGAGAGTTTCTTATAATTACCGTATTAATTCCACCGTAACTTATCTATTACGACTAAAAAAAAGATCGTTTTCTTTCCAACGAAATCATTAAAAGATTCTTACGAATACCCGGATGGAGTGATCAGATCTGTTACGTTATTCTTGATATATACGAATTATTTTTATAAATATAAAACAAATATCTAATAAATAGTAACCAAATAAATTCACTCGTATTTATATACACTTGGATATTAGGAAGGTTTAGGATGTTCCTATATTTTTTGTTTAATGTCCACTTTTCTTACAAATTTTCCGTCAACCGTACGTTTTCGAAAGGATCACTATAAAGTGTTATTAAAAGATTCTTTTAGTTAAATATTTATTTTCTTCAATCTTAATTGTCTGAAGAATAATTGGATTCTTTTTGTGTAATTCATATTTCAAAGTAATATATGTCCCTTACACTCTTACTGCGAAATTAGTAAAGTTAAAAATTACAGTTTCCACTTATCTAAACTAAAACTGTAGTACTATAATATTCAAACTCTAAGAATTTTCTAACTACTTCTATCTCTGAAGTTTTGAGGGGTTTAGAAATCTGTGACACCAAGTCAGACGTCAACGGAATCTAGAAGGATCTAGAAAACTACAAATTTTTGTCAATTACTTAGGTTTTGCAGTTTTAAATCCCTACCCTCTTCTTCCTACTTCTCCTCTCCTTTTCTAATCCCTCTTACAGATATCAAACAAATGACAGAATGTACCTTGATCTCTTTTATCTGGTCGGATACGTTAATTAGACCTTTAATTTGTAATAAAGGTATTGACTTCCACTTATACTTTTTATATTAAGAATCACTTGTGGAAAAGAATTGTAAATATGTAACGGAAGAAAAGTCTGTTTAAAAAGTCATTTTTAATAATAATTTTAGAGTTAGTGATTTGTACGTAAATAATTTGTATTTTCCACCATGATGTATATGAGTAACCTGGTTTCTTCATTTTAGAGAAGAAGTTTTTCATGACATAGATTCTTTATTATAATTTTGGTTTTCCTTCTGTACAAAAGAGCAAATTTAAAAGAGTAAAGTAAAACACTTGTAAAACATCGTACCGTATACTGTCGACTTTATGTTTAATAGGAAATGTTTTTACAGTTTTACTAAACAACTTTCATTTTTTGAGTTCTAAAATTTTGTGTCAAAACCAGATGTTGGTGTATAAGTAGTTAAGGTTTGAAAGTTTTATCTTTTACTTTTCAATTGTAAAGTAACAGATTTTAATTTTTTTTATGAATGTGATACCTGAAAAGGTCCGCTGAAGGGACACTTGGTTGTTAGAGGGGGTTACATGTTTTGTGAACAGGGTCTTTCAGGATTTTATCTATTTTTCTAATTCCGAGAATTCAATGGTTTGACAGAAATGCATAAGACATGTAGTATAGACGTAACAAAAGTAACAATTCTATAACTTAAGAGATTGAAGGTTATTATTTGTTTTACTCGAGTTTTATGTACTTAAAATCGTATACTAACAGGGGATTCAAACGTGTCGGAAGACAAGAAAATTAGTGATTCAATCAAACAATAATACTCACAAGTCTGTAACATAAACGAAAGAAAGAGAAAAAATTTAATTTTACTTTTACCTTTTGTTCAAGGTCCTAAACTTAAGTGTTAACTGAACTGAACTCTACAGGGACTTTAATGATTTGAAAACAGACTCTTCCGTTTAGTATTTGCGTGTCCCGTCACCACCGATTGTGATTGTCACGATGAATGTCTTTTCGTCACACTATCGTACCGATGTCGATCCTAGGTCTCAGTGTGACGGTCTACAGATAAGGTCGTGTTGGTGACTGGTAAATACTTTACCGTCAATAACACGACAGGTCAAAGGAGTTTATGCATCAACTGGGGAATATCTCGATAACACTCAAGTTACTCATTAATAACGTACTCTACTATAAACGTCTATGATTCACGGAGGTTTACCCAATTCATATTATAATTCAGAATAAAAGTTCTGAGTCTTATTGGGACGTTTTACTCTCCAAACAATGATTATGATAATTATTTAAAGTGTATATTTCTTTGATTAGTAGATTCTCCAAAAGGAAGTACAAAATTCGTAGTTACTTATCGTCTCTATTGTGATTGGGTCTATAAGACTAAGTTCTGACTTTAAGACGGATTCTTAAATTTATAGTTTTTATGTTACGTTGAGGGGTACAATTATTTTATTTCAAAGGTTGTGGTAGGTCTATACACTCAGTTCTTTTGTATCTCCACCAAGTCCCGCTCCGTGTAGTATCGGACACATACTAGGGTTCGACGGAACTTCCTCTTTCACCCTCTAGACAGATTTGACATGACACTTGACCAGATCCTTTTAGGGATTCTTTCTTACTATCGTTTGTTTTACGATAAAATTCAAAATGATTTATTTTTAAAATTTATGGATTGTTCGGTGTTTTCATTTTTGACACAATAAGTGTCCTTCGACGGGATTTAGAGAACTCTCTTTTTTTCCGGTGACATCTAGTCCTGTCAGTTCTCTTATAAAAAGGTTTCATGTATTAGGATGTACCGAGGATCCTAAGTCTGATGCTTATCCTCTCTCAACCTCGTGACGTCAGGATCTCTTATTTAGTCTTATTGTCTGTTCTCATGCTACTCTTTTTCCCGTCTGGAATTTATTTCCCGTCTTTGTCTACTTTTTGGTTATAACACCACTCGGGAGAACCGGTTCGGAACGGGGGGGGGGGTTTTTTTTTCGGAGTCTTAGTCTTCATTGACCGTCGGAAAGTCATTGGAAAGTCGTTTCGTCCCTGTGGTAATCTTGTTACCTAAGTGTTCTAATGAGTCGATGGTTAAACGTCTTTCCTGACTCCACACTTCTTTTTAGACTTTCAGTCTAGTTAGTTCTCCGATATCATCAATTATTCTTCGTTTCACAATTCAGAGTTCGATTTCAACACCCTTTGTGAACCCTTCACACGTCTTTTTACAGTCCTAAACTACATTTGACATGAACGTGCACCTGGAGAGTTCACCGTTGTCCCCATTTCTTGGACGGGCGGTTACGTCACTCTGTATTCTTTGCTCCTAAACTAGGGACCCAACCCTTCTAAGGGACCTCTTCCCTTGCTCTTGGGTGAAGTTATAAGACCGGACCTCTTAGGGTGCCTGTCTCCTCGGACCTCCCGATGTCAGGTCATCCAACGTTTCTCAGTCTGTACTGACTTCACTGAATGTGTGGTTATGAACATGTATCAACCCCATCCGTTACTTCTCCCTCTCTTTCTTATTTAGACCTAAACCTAGAACTAACGACTGTCTTATAGTTATGAAAGTAATTTGACGTTTAGTAAAATTTAAAACGAAAGTCCATTCATTTTACATGAAGTCCATTTCCGAACTGTATAAACTTAATTTATAGGAATTTTTATTGTACAGAAACGGTTGAAGTATTGTCCGAAATGTTTACACAGATACCTAAAAATTTTTGTCTGTATTGAAAAAGATTCAGTGTGACACGTACTCTCGAACTTTGATTTCTAAACTTTACAGTAACCAGAAGATCCAGTCGTCATTTTATATGTACTCCTAAGATCTTGACAAAAGATTCCTATAATTATAACTACCCGTCGACGAGTAAGACGCATAATTTACCTAAACCAGTTATTTTCTTGTTCAGAGTGATTTTCGACAAGTGACGACATCATTGAGCTCTTTTGTCTTGTCTATATAACTTGTGAGGTATAATCTCAGGTGTATATAATCGTATCTTGTGTACGATTACACAAGATAGTAGTATTGACTTGATTTTCCTTTATTTTTATTATTTTAGTTATTTTACTCGTAGTTTTTCTACATCACACGTAACTTTGTAAAATAACGATGACGTTATTTTATCGATGACGATGACGTTAGAGACGGGGATTTATAATACCATGAATACATTAACAAAATGTAGACGGATACAAGCACATCAGTACTACACGTATGTTGGGTACACGATAAGTATTACGTTTTTAGTCGTGTATTATAAATTATAAACAGTTGATGAAGGACACAGCCTTTTCGAGATGACTTAGGCAAAAAGTCAATCACAGTCCCTTACAAATTAAAATTCCTCAGACATACAACAAAAGACAAAGAGTTCCCGGGGGACAAGGAATAGTCAAGGACCTTTTGTCCTTGCTCGTCTCGACGTGCGTCAAGAGTCCTGACTCCAGTACTCTGCTTTTCGTATGCACCTAAGGAAAGTCATTGAAAAATGAAAAGACACTTTGATGAATTAATACAAGGATAAAGAGTTCTGTACCTAACAGAAGACCGGGACACTGCTAACAATAAGGGGATCAATGACACCAGTACCGGTACACTGTTAACAATAAGGGAATCAGTTACATCAATACACAGACCAAAACCACAAAAACGAGTTTAAATAAAAAACAGATCTCGAAGGAACATATTGTTATATATGCGTGTACGACGGTGCTCATTTCGTGGGAACAAAGTGAGCTCTGAACCCAGGGGGAACAGGAAGAAAAGTAGCGAAAGAAAAGGAGCTGAGGTCAGGGGTCCAGGGCCAGACATTTCTGGTGTTCAGTCGAGTTACCAGATGTAAAGGATACGTAAAATGTGTTATGATCATTAAGTAAGTCCGTCAAGTGAAATCGCAGTGTCAGCACAGACTGAGAAACACTGGGGTAGTGATTTTGGTCTCGAACGAGTTTGAGTATAAGTAACTCAGTCACTACGGTAGGTTGGTAGAATAGGAGACAACTGGGGGAAAGGGGGATGGAAGTTAGAAAGGGTCGTAGTCCCAGAAAGGGTCACTTAGTCAAGAAGGGTAGTCCACCGGTTTCATAACCTCAAAGTTGAAGTCGTAGTCAGAAAGGTTACTTATAAATCCTTACTAAAGGAAATCCTACCTGACCAACCTAGAGGAACGTCAGGTTCCTTAAGAGTTATTCTCAGAAACGGTTGTGACGTCAAGTTTTGGTAGTTAAGAATTTGTGAGTCGAAAGAAATATGAGGTTAAGAGTGTAGGTATGTACTGATGACCTTTTTAGTATCGGAACTGATCTGCTTGGAAACAGCCGTTTCATTACAGAGTCGAAAAATTATACGAGAGATCCAACCAGTATCGAAAAGAATGTTCCTCGTTTACAGAAAATTAAAGTACCGACGTCAGTGGTAGACTCCACTAAAACCTCGAGGGGTTCTCTCAGAGAGTGACAAAGATGACAAAAGGGTAGACAAACAGTGCTTTACTACCCTGGTCTACGGTACTAGAAGTAAAAGACTTACAAAGTAAAATTCGGTTTAAAAAATGAGAGGAGAAAGTGAAAGTACTTCTCCGAGAAATCAAGAAGAAACGAAAAAACGGTAGACGTATAGACTCCAATAACTTTAAAGAAGACCGGTAGAACTGATATCGGACATTAAGTACGTCGGGGTGTAAAACGTACTACATGAGACGTACATTCAATTTATTTGTCCCACTTTTGCATGTCAGAACTGCATAAGGAAAGGGTTAAAATTTGGTCAGGTAACAAGGTATAGGTCAAGGTTGACAACGAGGAACTTGGTGTATGTAAAAGAGTCCCCCGTCCATTTTACCGGACCATAAGAGTAGAGAACTTCTTAAAAGGTCAAACGACACTAGGTGTATCAGTTTCCCAAACCGTGTCAGTTATTTCGTCTTCATCTATGAAAAGATCGTGAAGGGAACATCGAGTCAACCATCTCTTAGACGGACGTCATGTCCTCTGGACCTGAGTTAGGGACCCAACCCTTCTAGAAGACCTATTCCTTTACCGTTGGGTGAGATCATAGGAACGGACCTTTCAGAGTACCTGTCTCCTCGGACCACCCAACGTCAGGTACCCAACCGTTTCTCAGTTCATACTGACTCACTGATTGTAAATTGTGAATGTATAAAAAGACCTTGAGAACGAAAAGACTACTAGGTCACCTACAACCGTTAAAGTGAAGACCAAGGAGACGGAAAAGATTTAGGTCGAACTTGTAGACCTTAAAGTGTCAAGTACATGACGACTTCAGATCAACCTCTTAAAACTCGTAATGAAACGATCGCACACTCTACTCACGTTAATGCACCATCAAACTTGTAAGAAACTGTAACGGAAAGAAACCCTGACCTTACTTTTGACTGGAAAGGTCAGGACACCGGTGACTACCCAAAAGGTTTTAACGACCGTATAACTCACGTCGTGAAAATTTCGTAGTAACAAATCCTAAACTTTATCGAGTTGACCTTAAGGTAGTGGAGGTGATCGAAACAAGGATCACTACGAAAGATTAAGGGTGAACTGAAACGTAAGGCCCTACAGACTGAGATCCACTCACTAGTGTGGTAGTACAATAGATCCAATACTCCTAGAAATAACATATCAAGAAGACACATAAGAACGGTGGAGAAGAATTATAAAAGACGAAGATAATCCAGGTATGGTAAAGACAGGAAATAACACGAGGGGAAACGTACTTTACAAGGGAACCATAGAGATTAAAAGAACTTCTCTAGAGATCAGAAAGGATAAGATAACAAAAGGAGATAAAGAAAAGTAACTAGTGACTCCTTCCGAAGGAATAGAGAGGAACGATAAGAAACCTTGAGACGTAAGTTTACCCATATAGAAAGGAAAAGAGGGAACGGAAAACGAAGAGAAGAAAAAAGTCGATAAACATTCCGGAGGAGTCTGTTAGCAAAACGGAAAAACGTCAAGAAAAAGAACTCCTAGCAGACCTAGTGACGGAGGACATGTTACAGTGTTTGGAAACAGATATCAAGAAGTCCGTGACAGATAGTCTAGCTTAGAGAACTTAGAGAAACAGTGAAAGTGACATATTAACATTCCCTAATCTAAATCCAGTATGGACTTACCAGATTACCAAAAGGGATCAAAGAAGTTAAATTTAGACTTAAACCGTTATTCCTCAAGTAGTAGACTCGGTGTCAGTCTAGGATCAGAACAAAAACGACTTACATATCTCGAAGAGGTTGAAACCGACGGTTCTTATATTAGTTAGATTAAATCCATAACTGTTAGACCACTACAAGTACACATCTCTCAGAGAACACAATAACCTTCTCCTAGAAACGATACTGACCACACAAGAGAACCATTTTGAGACAATCGGAAACGGGACGAAGTAAAACATGAGATTCCTGTTTAAACGGACAATGAGGTCCATAGAGAACTGAAGGAAGAAAACGTAAGATCAGGGGATACTACTTTTCCTGTTGAAAAAACCCCACATTCAAGATCTTCCAGAACATTCAGAAGTATCTTGAGAAGTTGAAGTCGAAGAAGTCGTAGTTGCCAACCCCGTATATGAACCTAATGACACTATGACTTACCAAACGGAACCTTTGCCTCTAGTAAGACAGTAAGAACTCTAACGTGGGTTCATGACGTAAAATCTGAGAAAAGAACTGAGACTCCCGATGAGGTAAAGAAAATTCCCTAAGAACGGGTGTCATCATCTATATTACCCATCATCTATATTACTTGAGATTCATTCATCGTCATGTAATCACAGGGAATTACCTATAAAAATCTATAAACGAGACATAAATCTGTCTCTTTATATCTGATCGATTTTATCTTTGACAAAATAACAAAGAATAATATCACAACGTAAAGTCAACTACTCGGTGATATTAATCTAGTATTATCTTAAAGGTCATTATTTAGGTTCATGAAATGATCTTGAGATTGTTTGTGTATCTGGCTTAAGTGAAATCTCACCGACGACGACGACGATTCAACGAAGTCAGAACAGGCTGAGACACACTGGGGTATCTGTCGTCGGGTGGTCCGAGGGGGCAGGGACCCTAAGAAGTCCGTTCTTGTGACCTCACCCAACGGTAAAGGAAGAGGTCACGTATTTTCACTTTTTACTTTCACTTCAGTGAGTCAACACAAGTTGAGGATCGCTGAGGTACCTGACGTCGGATGGTCGGAGGAGGTAGGTACCCTAAACGGTCTGTTCTCATGACCTCACCCAAAGGTAACGGAACGTTAACTCTTACGAAGTTTATTAAAGTTGTATAATTGATATTTTGAAAACTTTTTGACTGGTCCTCCAGTTGTTTATGGACAATTTACATAAGCAGTAATAAATGTCCGATTTATTATATGTCTATCTTGAATTAAAACTTCAGACAACTTTACAGATATTTGGTATAACTTGTTTGGATCTGGTGGTCACAAACGTAAAACTGACTTTCTAAATAATTTCGGAAATGGAAGCCATAAGATTAGATATTTTATTTGAAATATTTATTATAAATGTTTAATTTAACAACCCTCTAGATTCAATCTATTGTATAAGTTTTGTGAATCTTATTTATGGACCTTGTATCATTCACAAATTATTTTTATACGGAGGAGAGAGAAGGGGATGAAAGGACCTTAATTTCTTATAATCATATATGAGATTTGAAAGGTGATCGGTGATCTAATATCATAACCTCTATAATATTTATAGACTTATTTTATTATATAAAAGAAAGGGTTTGACGAAATGTAAGAACCAGTCATGTTTACGAGTAAAACTCGTAGTAATATTTTAGGTTTTTACATAATAGAATGTACAATTTCTTTACTTCTGTCGGAGTCTCTGGAGAATCTATCGTGATTCTCAAGTTGTAAGTTTAGTATCCTCAGGGTCTTTTTCTTCCGTTTTCCTTTCCCGTACTCTTTTATCCACTCCTCTAATATCATCTTTTGAAGGGATTTTACCCTCCCTTTATCGGTGGGTTCAGGTCCTTCGGGTCTCTCAGGGTAGGTACTATTTGGGTTCCTCTTTATAAGATTTTTTGTACAATTAGCTTGATTCTTTTTAATTTGTGTTTCTTGTTTATAATTTTCATCGTTCCTTTTTGTCGTTTACTGTATGTTCCCGTAAAAATTTTACGATTGTCGACTAGAAAGTTGTCTTTGAGACGTCCGTTCTTCCCTTACCGTCCTATATAAATTTCACTACTTTCTTTTTTTTACATGTTGGTTCTAATAGGATAACTCGTTCCTAGAGCAAGTCTAAACCTTCTCTTTAGTTTACAAAATGTCTGTTAGTTTTAGATTCTCTTAAGTTGTGGTGGTGTGGTCGAAAAATTATTTACGATTTCCTTACAGAGATCTGTTCTTTCTGTCTTTTCCGGATATTTTTTGTTTGAGTTTTGTTATTTAATTTACAAGTGTCCTAGTATGAATATTTACTAATGGAATTTACATTTACCGGATCTACGAGGTTGGGTTTCTGTGTCTAACCGACTTACCATGTTTTCCCTCTAGGGATATATACGCCAGAAGTTCTCTTGTAGAATTTGGATTCCTGTGTATGTCGGACTTTCACTCTTCGACCTTTCTATGAGGTACGTTTGTCTCTAGCTTTCTTTCGTCCTCATCGTTATAAGTATAATCTATTTTATCTGAAATTTTGTTTCTGACAATGTTCTCTGTTTTGCTGTGATATATTACTAGTTCCCTAGTAAGGTTCTTCTGGATTTTTAATATTCATATGTACGTGGGTTGTATCCTCGTGGAGTTATACTTTCCGTATACGATTGTTGATAATTTCTCCTTTAACTGTCATTGTGTTATTATCACCCTTTGCCATTATGGTGTCAGTGTAGTTACCTGTTTAGTAGGTCTGTCTTTTAATCATTCCTTTGTGTTCGATATTTACTCTGTATCCTTTTCAACCTGGATTAACTTTATAGATAATCGTAAAGTTGGGGGGTTTTATCTAAAGTGAAAAAAGAGTCTACGTGTACCTTATAAGAGATCCTATCTAGTGTAGGACCCGGTGTTTAGTCCGGAACCATTTAAAGATTTTTAACTTTATTAAAGTTCATAGAAAAGACTAGTGTCGAAACATTCTAATCTATCGTTAATATTTTTTTTTTTTTGACACTTTTTGTGTTCGTGTACCTCCGATTTGTTATGTGAATGTTTCTTGGTTGTCTAGTGACTTCTTAGTTTTTCCTTTACTTTTATACCGATTTTTGTTTACTGTTTCTGTACTGTTGAATTTTAGATACCCCGCGTCCTTTTCATCACGATTCTCCCTTCAAATATCGTTATGTTAAGATGTAGTTCTTCGTTCTCTGTAGTTTATATACATTGTGATGTGGATTTCGTTGATCTTTTTCTTCTTGTTGTTTTGTGTGTGTTTTTGTTGTGTAACTTTGTTTGTTGTTGTTGTTTTGTTTTTGTTGTTGTTGCTTTGGGGCTTCAATCATCTGCCTTTCTTTAGTATTTCTAGTATCGTTTTCTTTCCGTTTTCCTTCCTTCCTCTGATATCGTTTCGAGTTATTTTGATTTTCAACCAAGAAGTTCTTCTATTTGTTTTAATATTTTGGCAATCGGTCTGAGTAGTTCTTTTTTCCCTTCTTCTGTGTTTGGTTATTTTAATGTTTACCTTTTCTTTAATGTTGTCTGTTGTGTCTTTGTGTTTCCGGGTACTCTGATGGTACTCGTTGATATACGGTTATTTTAACCTGTCGGACCTTCTTTAGTTGTTTAAGAATCTTTACATATTAGAAAGTTTTGACTTAGTCTTTATTTCCCTTTTATACTTGTCTGGTTAGTGTTCGTGTCTTTAGTTTTGATATTATTTTTTTAGAAAGTTGTTTGTTTCGGGTCCCGTTCTACCGATGTACCCGAAGGGTCCGTCGTGATCACCATTTCTTAGACGGACGGTTACATTCTCTATATTCTCTGTACCCAAACTAGGGACCCAGTACTTCTAGGGGACCTCCTGTCGTACCACTGGGTGAGTTCATAAGATCGGATCACTTAGACTACCTGTCTCCTCGGACCGTCCGACGTCAGGTACACCAACGTTTCTCAACCTGTGCTGACTTCGATGAACCGTGTGTACACCTACTGATGTATCCGTTTAAGATCGTTTTCGAATCTCTTCTCAATTGTGGACAGGATCAGTTTGAGAAGGTCCTTTAGTGTCTCCTTCCTTTTGTGTACTTGAGTAAGATATGGGACCATAGTATTATTATGGTTTTGGTCTTTTTCTACGGTGTTTTATTCTTTTAATATCCGATTATAGTGACTACTTGTATCCATGTTTTTAAGAGTTGTTTTAAGATCGTTTGTCTTAGGTTGTTGTGTAATTTTTCTAGTATGTAGTACTAATTCACCCACAATATGGTCCCTTTGTTCCTAAGAAGTTATAGGTGTTTAGTTAGTTACACTATATGGTATGATTGTCTAAGTTTCTATTTTGGCATACTAGTAGAGTTGTTTACGTCTCTTTCTGAAACTGTTTTAAGTCATATTAAATACTATTTTTGTTAAGTCTTGCATCCGTTTCTTCTTTGTTGAGTTGTATCATTTCCGGTATGTGTTGTTTGGGTGTTTTTTGTAATATGAGTTACCACTTTTTGACTTTCGTAAAGGAGATTTTAGTCCTTGTTCTATTCCCACGGGTGAGGGTGGTGATAATAAGTTTTATCAAAACCTTCAGGTTCGATGTTGTTAGTATCCTCTTTTTCCTTAATTTACTTAGTTCTAACTTTTTCTTCTTCATTTTGAGACGTCTTTTGTACTTATAGATGTTCCTTTTGGGATTTCTACGGTGGTCTTTTTATGATCTCAATTAGTTACTTATATCATTTGAACGTCATATATTATAATTATATGTCTTTAGGAAAACGTAAGGATGTGTGATTGTTACTTTTTAGTCTTTCTCTTTAATTCTTTTGATAGGATAAGTGGTGTCGTTGTTTTTCTATTTTGTGAATCCATATTTAAATAAATTTATCTGTTTTGTGGACATACGTTTTTTGACATTCTACGACTACCTCCTTTAGTCTCTATAGTGTTTGTCTACCTCTCTATATGGTACAAGAACCTGACCTCCTTAGTTGTATCACTTTTGTTGATATGATGGTTTTCGTTAGGAGTATATGTCACGTTAGGGATGGTTTGGTCGTTTCCGTAAAAAACGTTTTGATCTTTTTTATTAAAGTGTTAAACATACTTTTGTGTTTTCTATGACTTATCGGTTTCGCTAGAACTCTTTCTTCTTACTTTGACCTCCTTAGTTGGAAGGACTGAATTCTGATATAATGTTTCGATGTCAGGAGTTCTGTCATATCATGACCGTGTTTTTATCTTTATATCTGATTATCTCGTTCTATCTTTGGGGTCTCTATTTGGGTACGTGAATACGTATGAAATAGAAATTTTTTCCTCCGTTTTTCACGTATTACCTCTTTTCTATGAGAGAAGTTGTTCGTCACGACCCCTTTGACCAGTCGATGAACATTTCCTTACTTTAATCTTGTGAAAGATTGTGGTATGTGTTTTTATATCAGTTTTACGTAATTTCTGGGTTTGTCTTCTACTCTTTGATATTTTGAGAATCTCCTTTTGTATCCGTCTTGTGAGAGTCTATATTTAGTGTTGTTCTAGAAAATATTAGGTGGAGGATCTCATTACCTTTATGTTTTTATTTGTTTACCCTGGATTAATTTAGATTCTCGAAAACGTGTTGTTTAATTTGATATGTATTTCACTTTTCTGTTAGGAACTCACCCTCTTTTATTGTTTGTTTCATTTACTGTTACGTCAAGCCGTCGAGTTATAGTCTTTTTGTTTGTTGGGTTAGTTTTCCATCTGTCTTCTGTATTTGTCGGTAAAGAGGTTCCTCTGTACGTCTACCGATTATTTGTGTACCTTTCTACAATTTATAACGAATAATAACCTCTTTATGTTTAGTTTTGATATTACTCCTTTGTAGAGTGTGCCCAGTCTTACCGGTAGTAGTTTTTCAGATGGTTATTATTTACGACCTCTCCAACACCTCTTTTCCCTTGGGAGAATATGGTAACCACCCTTATTTTTGACTATACCGGTGATACATCTTATCGTATCTTTAAAGGATTTTTTTTTTTTTTTTGATCCTTATTTTGATGGTATACTGGGTCGTTAGAGTGACGAGTCGTATATAGACCTCCTTTGGTATTCACTTTTCCTGTGTACGTGGGGTTACAAGTAACGTCGTGATAAATGTTATTGATCCTGAACCTTCGTTCGATCTACACGTTATCTGTCTACTTACCTATTCCTTCAATACCATATATGTGTTACCTTATAATGAGTCGAAGTTTTTCCTTACGTAAATTCAGTCCAGATTACTCCACTTACTTGGATCTCCGATGATATTTCTCTTTTCATTCAATCTTTTTCTTTCTGTTTATAGTATATAATTGTGTACATACTCCTTAGATCTTTCTGTCATGACTTTTAGAATGAACGTCTCGTGTTTCCTCTGTGTCTGTAAAACCTGTGTCACTCCCTTCCTCTCCCACCATACCATATACTCTTATCGTGACTTTATATATATAATGGTATACATTTTATCTATCGGTTACTCTCAAGTAACATACCCTGTCCCTTGGGTTTCGGTCACGAGACACTGTAATCCCCGACTTACCCCTTTCTTCACCCTCCCCCACAACTTAATCTTCCCTTATATACACATGAATTACGACTAAGTACAACTACATACCATTTTTGGTAATGTTATAACGTTTCATTGATATGAGATTGAATTTTTTAATTTACATTTATTTTACAATAAATAAAAGTTACATTAATAATCCATTCGACACCTGTATGTTGAAATTGTACTGAGTTAATTGTATTTATGGACACTTTAGTACTATGTGATTAATTTAAAAATTAGTAGAATTTTTTGTATTTCTACACTTGAATGTACAAACCTGTTCAACCCTGAGAAGCTTAGTTGTAGTATGGATTTTTTAATTTTATATGTGAAATTTAATAAAGGTGTTCACTTCGATCTCTTTTTGTAATCATAAAGGGGGGTTTATGTTTACTATATTTTTTACTTAGTTTTCATATACTATCCCTTTTTTGAATCGTTTAAATCTTTAAAGAGTATTTACGACCGGATGTATGATTTCCGTCTTAAATATTTGGGACCCAGGAAAATAAAGATGGTGGATTCGTCTTCAGAATTAAAATTATGAAAATGTTAGTAGTTGAGAAGAACTATTCTTTTAAAATTTTAAAGGGAAAAGACACTTAGTTGTCTAAGTATTAAGAGGGATTTTTGACTTTAAGGAGAGAATTTTTTCACAACTATTGTCCGACAGTAAACATATATATTATTAAGAATAAATTATAGTATTTATGAGAATAATAAACTTTAACCGTTTTCATTCCTGAGAACGGACCTTTTAGGGTACCTGTCTCCTCGGACCATCCAACGTCAGGTACCCCAACGATTCTCAGCCTGTGCTGACTCGTTGAAGTGAAAATGAAAAGTGAAAGTACGTAACCTCTTCCTTTACCGTTGGGCGAGGTCACAAGAACGGACCTCTTAGGGTCCCTACCGTCTCGGACCACCTGACGGCAGATACCCCAGCGTGTCTCAGCCTGTGCTGACTTCGCTGAATCGTCGTCGTCGTCGTCGTTACTCTCTAATTAAAAGAGGTAAGTATCCTAAATCCCTTTTGTACATAAAATACCTATCTTTTTACACAAATATATCCTGATGATACAAGGATAAAAAACTAGTCAACCATGACCTTCGTTTACTAATAAAATTCTCTAGGACCCTTTTATAGAGAGTGATAGTGAATCTGGGAGCAAAATTAAAATAAAAAAAAATTCGTCTTTCCAACGATTGTAAATTTTGTTGGAGTTAAACGACTTAAGAAGTTATCCTTTTATAAACATGACCGAGGTCAGAAAGAGAGTTTAGTATAAGAAAAGTGTAAGGACACGTATCGATGGATGTTTTTTTATTGAAAAAAAATTTATCTAGTAATTTTAGAAGGGAGAGTGTATTGTTCTTACAAAAGGGTCTCTTTCTTTTCGTAGAGTCAGTTTTTTTTCGTGTCTTCGTCTCAAGTGACACATATGACTAAGAACCGTATCCATGTGAATGAGGGATCATTTCTTACAAACGGTGTTTGACCGAAATTTAAACACACTACGTTTACCTGACAGAGTCTTCTCAATGTTTAATGAAATGAAGTATAATCGTGTCAAACTAGTACGAATTGTCGACGTTTGATCTCAAGACTTAGTCGTTTAACGGTTGTAGATGATTCCTGGATGTTTATAATCATTTTTTTTTTTAAAGAATACGTTTTGTTAAAAACTCCCATTCTAATTTTAATCGTTGACATCGTTATAGTATCCATTTCATGTTTAGAGGACCGAGGAAGAGTTCATAGTAGGGACCTTTGACAAAAGATGTTCCCCAAATCACACCTAACCCCTCTTTATTGTACTATATAAGAGGTTCTGTCGAAGTTGTTATGTACTTGACACTTGAAAGTCTACAAGTTCGACCAAAATCTTTGACGTCTCCTTGGTCTCTAGTTTAACGGTTGTAGGTTACCTAGTAGTTTTTTCGTTCTCTCAAGGTATTTTTGTAGATAAAGACGAAATAACTGATACGGTTTGGGAAACTGACACACCTAGTGGTGTTTGACACCTTTTAAGAAATTCTCTACCCTTATGGTCTGGTGGACTGGACGGAGAACTCTTTAGACATACGTCCAGTTCTTCGTTGTCAATTTTGACCTGTACCTTGTTGTCTGACCAAGGTTTATCCTTTTCCTCATGTAGTTCCGACATATGACAGTGGGACGAATAAATTAAATATACGTCTCATATAGTACGCTTTACGACCTGACCTACTTCGTGTTCGACCTTAGTTCTAACGGTCCTCTTTATAGTTATTGGAGTTTATACGTCTACTGTTGTGGGAATACCGTCTTTCGTTTATTGATTTCCCGGAGAACTACTTTCACTTTCTCCTCTCGCTGTTTCAACCGAATTTCGAGTCGTAAGTCTTTTGATTCTAGTACCGTAGACCAGGGTAGTGAAGTACCGTTTATCTACCTCTTTGTCACCTTTGTCACAGTCTGGAATAAAAAAACCCGAGGTTTTAGTGACGTCTACCACTGACATCGGCACTTTAATTTTCCGCGAGTGAGGAACCTTCTTTTCAATACTGGTTGGATCTGTCGTATAATTTTTCGTCTCTGTAATGAAACGGTTGTTTTCAGACAGATCAGTTCCGATACCAAAAAGGTCATCAGTACATACCTACACTCACGACTTCTTAATTACGAAAACTTGACACCACAACCTCTTCTGAGAACTCTCAGGGAACCTAACGTTCCTCTAGGTTGGTCAGGTAGGATTTCCTTTAGTCATGACTTATAAGTAACCTTCCTGACTACAACTTCTACTTTGAGGTTATGAAACCAGTAGACTACACTTCTTGACTGAGTAACCTTTTCTGGGACAACGACCCTTTCTAACTTCCAACCTCCTCTTCCCCTGATGTCTCCTACTCTACCAACCTACCGTAGTGGCTGAGTTACCTGTTCTCAAACTTATTTGAGCTCCCAACCACTACCTGTCCCTCCGGACAGTACGACGTCAGGTACCCCAGAATCTCAGTCTGTGTTGACTCACTGACATGACTTACTCTTATATGACATATCGTGTCCCCTGAGATAAGTCACGAGACACCACTTGGATTTCCCTTTTCCTTTAGACTCTCTCCCCTTCAGACTCACTTACTTGACTTGTCTTGACTTGTACCATATAAGTCAAGTTAAGTTATTCGTTTTTACTTCACAAACACAAAAGAAGTGTTTCTTAAATTCATAGAAGTCTATGTTAGGAGGAATTAACAGAAATTGTTTCGAAAAATTACGATAATAGAGTTTTTATTCGTTAAATGTCGTTTGGAGGGTTCCGAAATCTATTATATAACATAATGTCACGAAAGTTTTAATGGTACTAAAAAGAAATTACCCTTAAAAGGTTGAAAGATTTTTACAGTGACCGAAATTAAGAGTATTCAGTCTTGTATTTATGATGTAGGATTTACCCTTTTTATATAGACACACGTACCCCGACCCCTCACACTCATACCCACACATAGATACAAATACTTACGGTATTAGGGAAATTTATTCTTTCCTATATAACGTTTCGTTTTCAAGTCATCAAATGGTGGTCCTAACATGTGAACACGTATTTAAATGATTGTCCTTAAGACATTTGGTGAAGTAAGACGACAACTTTAGAATCATTTTATGACTTGACCGTCATTGAATAAACCCACTGAGGATTACTAATACAAAAGATTATCTCCCATTGTCTACAACTGACCTTAAAAAGAACATAAAGACTTTAAGGTTGATTCCGGGTTTCGACTTTTGTTCACTATGATTCAAGGAGGAGTACGAATCGAGTCTCGAAGGTCATTTAGTGAGAGTGATCCCAGTTTGGGAAGAGATGTTTCCAATGAGTACTTCACTGTTCGATAAGTGACAGAGACTTCCCCGTCCTCCTCCAAGAAAGGTAAGGGGTTTCGTTCCACTTTCCCTCGAGGCTTTAGATCCTACTAACACACTTCCCCTCCTATCGTAGATCGGGAGACAGTACCTCAACGTCTCAACCTGTGTTGAATCGTTAACTTGTTGTTGTTGTTATCCCGGTAGGAACCGACGGTCACCTTCTCTTACAATCGACTGTTACGACCCTTCACGGAAAACTTTCGACTCCATGTTTCTTACTGTAGAAAAACTTTAGTTCGTCCTGGACAGCCCGAGGACCCATACCTTCGGAAGGTAAAGAACAAACATTTCTTGTCTGAGGGTGGAGGTACTGGACAGGACTCAAGGTTTTAACGTTTAAAGTGTCAACGATTAGTACCTTCACTTCCCTACCTTTCTGTCTCCTCCTCGTCGGTTCTTTGTTATCACTTCGGAACCTCGTCCCATGACTAAGGTGAATTGTTGTAGTAATTCGAGAAATATCTTCATTTTAAGAGTTGTTTACCTTCTACAAAAAGGGTCTCTTCTGGTGGGTTCCGGTCTGATCTCCTTGATCTCTTCGTTTAGTTCTCTAATGGACTCTGGTCTAATCTCTCATGTCCGGGAAGTGTGTAGGATTAGAATAATTGTGTGTGGTGGGAACTCGGTAACGATATTTTAAGGAGTGGTTTAGAAGGGTCCTATCCTGTGTTCAAAAGTTCTCGTCCTCGGACGACACAGGGGGAAACGGTCCGTTTCTTTATTTCGGTAAAAAAAAAAGATTAAGTAGGTTTTGATATAGAGACTCTAAACTAAATCGTGACCAACGTGTTGAAAAATCAAGGAGGAGGTGTTACTCCTCCTGTCTCACAAACTATACATAGGGGACTCCGGTCATGTGCGATTCCGACTCCAAAAAGTCTTGTATGCTCTTTCTGTGTGAATAGACGAAGGGTTGAGGGGATGGAAAGACGATAGGGTTGGGAGAAGAGAGAATATTCATCGATACTGTCATAGAGGTTGATTCCCCTCTCTTTCGTTTCTCAAAACCTAATTCAAACTCTAATTTCAAAATTTTACTTATGATATATTGATAATTGTTTACTCTATCAAGATTATATGTTTCACTGATTTTGCAGTACGTCAATCTGGAACCGTAACAATTCTACTGTGAATTGGTTGACCTCTTTGACTTTAACCATCACAACCCTATTAATAACCTTCTTTATTTCCTTGAATAAAAGGGAGTTTTACAACTCTTAGAAGTTTTTATCTAACGTTATTGTTATACGTAAGGTATTAATAGTCAAGTCAAGTCAATGAGTCAGTACAGACTGAGAAACACTGGAGTACTTGACGTCGTACGGTCCGGAGGGACAGGTAGTGGTTGAGTTTGGGTACAAGTAACTCAGCCACTACGGTAGGTTGGTAGAGTAGTAGACAACAGGGGAAGAGGAGAACGAGAGTTAGAAAGGGTCGTAGTCTCAGAAAAGTTTACTCAGTCGAGAAGCGTAGTCCACCGGTTTCATAACCTCAAAGTCGAAGTTGACTTAAAACTATTAAGGTATTAATAGTGGTAAGTAAATACTTCCTCCCTTTGGTAGATGACATCGAGTCTACCATTTCTTAAACGGACTTTACACCCTCTGGGTCAAGTTAGGGACCCAGTCCTTCTAGATCTCTTCCTTTACCGTTGGGTGAGGTCATAAGAACGGCCCTTTTAGGGTACCTGCCTCCTCGGACCATCCGATGTCAGGTACCCCAGCGTTTCTCAACCTGTACTGAAGTGCTGAAGTGAAAGTGAAAGTGAAAAGTGGGTTCAGTTTAAATCTGGACATTGAGGGAACAACCACATGGGTTTACCTTTTTAATCTCGTATTCATCAATACATACTAAAGAGTATAAGAAGTCTTTTATGATGTATGACTTTGTCGATGGGTGTAAAGAACGAGTCACTATTGACAAGATAGTTATTATTTCAAAAGTTAATGCTGTTGTTCCTCTTAATATTTCATAGTTATGATAATATGTACATTGTTAATATTGTTTTATTTACTTACGGTTTCAAATACTGAAATAGACACTATTTCTTATCGTGACACTATTTTGTATCGTATTATTGTCTTTCGTACAGAGAACTTATTGTGTAGTTTAGTTTGTCCGTCCTCTTAAAATGTTGAGTATCGACTGTTTGATTGGAATTTTATAGAGTTGGTTTAGTGGTATTATTATTAAAACCTAATTAGTCTTGAATGTCCTTAAACCCGGTCACGACGGTCTTTATATGTAAGTAAGTAAAAGAGACAGAAAGAGAGACTATTGTTAAAGGGTAGTCGTAAGTCAAGTCAAGTCAAGTCAGCGAGTCAGCACAGGTTGAGAAACACTGGGGTACTTAGTGTCGTACGGTCCGGAGGGACAGGTAGTGGTTGAGGGCCTCGGATGGGTTTGAGTACAGGTAGCTCAGCCACTACGGTAGGTCGGTAGAGTAGGAGACAGTAGGACAAACGGAGGACGGGGGTTAGGGAGGGTCGTAGTCTCAGAAAAGGTTACTCAGTTGAGAAACGTACTCCACCGGTTTCATGACCTCGAAGTCGAAATTGTAGTCAGGAAGGTTTCTTTAGGGTCCCGACTAGAGGAAGTCTTACCTGACCAACCTAGAGGAACGTCAGGTTCCCTGAGAGTTCTCAGAAGAGGTTTGTAGTGTCAAGTTTTATGGTTTAGAAGTCACGACTCGAAAGAGGTGTCAGGTTGAGAGTGTAGGTATGTACTCGTGACCTTTTTGGTATCGGAACTGATCTGTTTGTCGTAATTTTCAATTGATTCTTTTGGAGGACTTTCGGTAAAAGTTTGGAAGGTATTACACGTTAACTTTTCGAAGAAAAGTTATTTTTTTATATTTAAACATTTTAATTATATTTCCAATTATTTTTTGTCAAGACTTTTGGTGAATGTAGATTCACCAACAGGTTAAATCTGATAACATAATAAGTTGTGACAACAAGGAAGTCTTCCGGTACGATGACACTCTTACAATCCCATAAAGGCAATCACGAGACTCACTACATCCAACTCTGACAACAACGACAACGACAAATCCACGATTCAGTACAGGCCGAGAAACAATGTGGTACCTAACATCGGATGGTCCCAGGAGACAGGTACTTATGACCGTCATGCAACGGTAAAGGTAGAGATTCCGTAGAAGGGTTGGGTCCCTAACTGGGGGTAGAGGACGTAACCGTCCACCTAAGAAATGGTGACTCGGTAGTCCCTTCGGGGTCCAACCCTAATGACCATTAAAGTAACTGAAGAAATAGGAAAAGAGTAAAGGGTGTAAAAGACGTTACTTATAAAAAAGGAGCTTCGTTGTGTAATTACTCTGTTTTACATTTTTGATTAGTTAATCCTTGTTACCTATTTATCCATGAGTATTGATCTCTTTCTACTAATGTGATGAAAAGTGTAAATAAATCTATCTATACCATCTTTTTAGTGTCACAATTTCTTTCTTTCGAACGAGAGTGTCCAACATATGAATATATTTACCTATTAATCTTCTTTAACAATCAAGTCAAGTCAAGTCAAGTCAGCGAATCAGCACAGACTGAGAAACGTTGGGGTACTTGGTGTCGTGCGGTCCGGAGGGACAGGTAGTGGTTGAGGGCCTCATGTGGGTTGGATACAGGTACCTCAGCCACTGCGGTAGGTTGGTAGAGTAGGAGACGGCAGGGGAAGAGGAGGACGGGAGTTAGAAAGGGTCGTAGTCCCAAAAAAGTTTACTCAGTCGAGAATCGTAGTCCACCGGTTTCATAACCTGAAAGTCGAAGTTGTAGTCAGGAAGGTTACTTGTGGGTCCTGAATAGAGGAAATCCTACCTGGAGGAACATCAGGTTGCCTGAGAGGTCTCAGAAGAGGTTGTGGTATCAAGTTTTCGTAGTTAAGACGTGAGTCGAAAGAAATATCAGGTTGAGAGTGTAAGTATGTACTGATGTCCTTTTTGGTATCGGAACTGATCCGTCTGAAAACAACTGTTTCATTACAGAGACGAAAAACTATACGACAAATCCAACCAGTATTGAAAGGGAGGTTCAATTTCACTATAGTTTTTATCACGTATTTGATTCTTTTATATAAACAATAAAAGAACTATTAGAAGAGGCCCATAGGGAAATAGTCCAGAATTAAAAGACTTACAAATTCTCTAGTATATTTTAAGTTTATTATAATGAACTGAGTTTAAAACTTTAATTGGTTGATGTAAGTTTTCAAATATACTACGAACTTACGGGTCAGTAAGTCAACACAGGTTGAGAAACACTGAGGTACCTGACATTAGGTGATCCGAAGAGACAGGTATCCTAATAGGACCGTTCATATGACCTTACCCAACGGTACAGGAGGAGATTGACTACGAATAAATTAATGAAAAATGTTGTACGACAGTGTAAAGTTTGTAATACGTTAGAGATACTCTTTATGACAAACAAAAAAAACCTTTATTCTTTTTTAACTTCTTCAATTTTATATAGTAAGTACATGTGACGAAACCATGAAAGAAATAAGAACAATGTGATACTATTTTATTATGTTATGACAGGTAAGATTAGTTTGTATGAAGAAAGGATGTATAAGGATGAAAACGTATCAATCTCATCTATATAAGATAACAATATAAGTCTCATTTCATCTTGTGAAGTTTGTATTATGAAAGTGAACAAAATCTATTGGTTCTCCTTTTAATTTTAA
This sequence comes from Capra ibex, assembly GCA_006410555.1. Taxonomy (NCBI): domain Eukaryota; kingdom Metazoa; phylum Chordata; class Mammalia; order Artiodactyla; family Bovidae; genus Capra; species Capra ibex. The sequence goes on along the minus strand of SJYO01018757.1, from coordinate 30,599,458 downwards.
TGTATCAAGTCCGTAATAAATGAAAGGTAATTCAAAAACTTTAAGTCGAAAACGTGGTAATTTAATATTTGATAAAGTCCGTACGTGAAACGACCACCAGGTTATCAATTCTTAGGTGGACGGTTACGTCTCTTGTACTTAAACTGAGGACTAGGTACTTCTAGGGTGTACGGTACCTCGTTGATACGGGCACGTGTTTTTAATGACTCGGATACGAGATCCTGGACGTACGGGGTGTTGAGGGTTCAAGTGTACGGATCTCGAGATGTCCTTCTCTTCGGTGGCGTTACTCTTCTGGTGTGTTGGTGTTGTTCCTGATCAGGGCTGAGTGGTGTTGATCGCTTTTGGGAGTCCATCGTTTCTTCTGGGTCCTGTTGGTTTTCATTTATTCTTTCTGTCAACCAAGACGGTTAAATGTTTCTTCTATTTTTTTAATTGATAAAAATACGTTTTAAACTGAGATATAACCTTTCGAGTCTGGGAACTCGTACAGTTCAATTTGGAGATAGGTCCAGAACCATAAGAGAAAATATTGTTACCCTATTGAGACGGAGTCTTTAAATAACCAATTTAGATAAATGTATATAATTACTAAGATGATGTTTGACATTTATTATCGTCATCATAATGATAGTATGTGGTGTAGAAAAACAGACCATGAATGTCTTGAATGTATGATTGGGAGTTTGATGTACTCAAAGATATTAATAAAATCGAATTTTTATTGACCTTCTATAATCATTGTTTGTATAATTAGGTAGGTTAGTAAGAAGAGAAGATATGAAGGTAATCACTCACACAACTTCAAAGCAAAAGAGAAAAAAATTTTGAGGGACTTAGTACATGTCAGTTCAATTTGTTATAATGACTAAATACTGTTTTATGATCTCTACATATAATTCAAGACAGTTACGGGATTGAAGGAAGGATGGAAATTCCGAAGGAACAGGTACGATTCCTATGGATCCAATCGGACAGTTTGTACCATGTTCATAGACCACGAAGGATTTGGATTATATAAGAGTAAACTCAGTAATTCAACACTTTCATTGAGAACTTTGCGTGTATTATAAATTTACTGATTAGTTGTGACTTAAGTCACTTCAAATAAAAGAATGACCTTTGAGGAATTTTAGGTAATCGAAGGAAGTAGAGTGCAAGTCATCTCTACTCGTACACTAGCGGTAGACACAAGTCCATTTAGTAAGAAATGGATGAAGAAAGGTCTTGCTCGACGGGTCGAGAATTTAAAACGAGAGATCAGATGACTGCACGCAAACTAACGATAGTAGGAAAACTCTGGTTGTAAAAGGAAGAAAAGTAAGATGAGTATGTTAAGATATTATCGGTGTTAATACTTACAGTTTACTGTACTTGAATTCTTTGGTTATTTTCCCCCCCGTTTTACTCTGTGACACTTTTTTACTCACTCATCTCAGGGGACCGTCGTCGACGAGTACTACTACTGTCCCCGGACTACTATCTGTCATAGGTTTTCTTTTGTCTTCCTGCTAAGATTTTTAGTCTCGTTTACAGATCTGTTTCTCAAATTTCTTGGTTGTTTCGTGTATACTAGAAATTCTACCAGAGTTTCCAATCTTCGTCAGAACCGGTATAGCAAAGTAGAATTTTATACTGACTCATTATATATAAGACTTTTCCGTTCTTTTGTCGTTTGACAAAGACATTTTTTATGAATGACGTCCTAATGTACATTGTCACTTTTATCTTGGTCGGTTTTACAAGTAGTCATTTACAGACCTATTCATTTGACGTAAAGAAACTTATTACTTTTAATACGTTGGTAATTTTAATTACTTTCTTATAGATACATAAATCACCGTATCTTTCTATAGATTTATTATACTCATTGATCTTTCATAAACTCTATCATTTTTATAACTCTAAGGTACATGTCCACATATAAATTTCTTTTCCCTAGACGTTTCCGTAAATGTCAAAACCAACAAACACGTATACACATACAAAACCACGACCCCAATGTCCCTTGAAAGTGAAATATTTACGGACATAATAAATTTCAAATATTATTACGTAAAGAGAATTTACGTTCTTTTATTATGTCTGTTAACTCTTTCTCTTATTTTCTCTTTCCTTTTATTTCTTACTTTTATTTTTTAGTACTTTATGACTGATTGAATATTATTTCAATCTAGACTTTCATTGACCATTTTTAATTCCCTCATGGTAAGACTCTTTCTTCCTTTAAAGGATTTTTGCTAAGGATGTCTCCGGAACTCGTTACCTTCTTACTTTGATACAAGACATACTAAATATACGGACAAAAATTTATTATTGTGACATACGTTAGTGGTACTATTTGTTCCACTCCCTTAGTAATGTAAGGTGAAAATTCAAAAAAGAGTCCTTGGAGTAAAAATAATAAACCTTTTCACAAAGTTCCTTTATTTTGGTTTACCCCGTATTATTTAAAACAAACTATTTTACTATTTATGAATCTTGAGGATATCGAGTACTCCTTTCCCTCACCAAATTCTAAGAGGAAAAAATTTTATCTTTGTGATGTCCAATAAAATAACATGTGTAAAATCTCCTTTTACTCTTTCTAAGGATTGTCGTTTTTTGAAAACAAAAAGTAATCCTCCTTTTAATATCGTAAAAGTTTATTCTGTGACTATCGAAAACAATAGTTTTTATAGATATTTGACAATGTCGTACATATGACATAACAAAAGTCGATGAATTCTGTAAAAAGAAAAATTTATGAACACTACAAGTATTTCAGAGACCAATAAAATATATATTTCGTGTATGACACTATGTACAATATCAAAAGGGAAAGTTAACTAAAAGAAGTTGTCGGTGGTGTCAAGTGTAGACCCCTTGTTTTCACATTATTGAGTCAATATCTGACTGAGGTCTAAGAGACACCTGTTCCTCAACTTAAATTTCTATTATCGAATTGTACGGACTAAGTCATAGTTTTATTGTTCTTATAATTTTTAAAATCGAAACCGTCGGATTCGAATCTTTATACTCAAGTACTTGTTTATTTCCCTCGGTATTAATCCATTTCTAGGTACATTATACCCCGACGGGTCCACCGAGACAACATTTCTTAGGTGAACGGTTACGTCCTCTACATCCTCTACGACCAAGTTAGGGATCCAGTCCTTCTAGGGGACCTCCTCCCTTACAGTTGGACGAGGTCATAATAACTGACCCTTTAGACTACCTCTTTCCTCGGACCGTCCGATGTCAGGTACCGCAACGTTTATCAGTTCTGTACTGACTCATACGTGTGTGTTTACATGTGTGTGTGTGTGTGGTACATGATATGTTTCTTTGTTGACTCTCTTTAGATTTCGAGACTCTTTCAGTCGGTACCTTTATATACTCCTAGGGGGACCTCATATACGTCTTAAATATTCTGTGGATAAGGTGTCCTCCTAAACTTTCTTACGGGTATATAGGGTGGGTCGTAAGGTTGTTCCATTTCATTAATGAAATATATAAAAATTATTTATCGTTTATTAGATATTATACGTTTCGTCACGACCCCTGTCACGAGTCCGGTATGAGATTTGTCTAAATTAGACTAAAGGACTATCATAGATAAATCATGTTGGCATCGTGGGTTGTAGTACAATACTTACATCAGAAATTTGCAGAAAAAAAAAAAAAGAGTTTATGTTCAAAAGGACCTTGAATGTTTAGTTTTGCTTCTAAGAGAAAAAGAAGTTTTTTCATCAGGTCTTATTTAAAAGAATGTTTTAGTCCTAAATTTCATAATAGTTAATGAAGTCAGGAAGGTTTGACAAGTCTTTTTTTTTTTTTTTTTCTGTCCAATTTTCGTTCGAAACGTACCAATGAATAACGTCATATCTTGAATAATAATTATCTAAAGGAACTTTTGTGTTATTTATAAGTTTACGAACTATTTCGGGAAGTCTTTTCTAAAATTTCTAGTTTAGTAGGGAGAAGTTGTGAGTCCCTTAAGTCTTTTACTCGGGACTCAAGTATGTTTAAAAAATCTTTTCGTCGAAGACTTTTAAGTGTATTGTTGACATGTGAAGGAGGTGAAAAAGGGGTGAACTTTCGGTTTAGGAAAAGGTAAGTTTTCTTCAATAAAGATGGAAATCAAATAGTGTTTATAAAAAGAATTGGATCACGTATTGATTCGGTTGGTTACGTATAAGAATGTTGGCCTCCCATGTCAACATTCTTATACACAAGTATAAGTCAAGTATTAGTTCATCAGAAGATGTATCTTATCAAAGAATCGATACAAGACCCTTCTTGAAAGACTATTATATAATGTGTGAAGTCAGTAAAACAAAAACAAAAGAAGAGAAAATTAAGAATTTCATAGATCTGTCAGTTTTACTCTGGATACGAAGAACGTACAAAAATTCGACGACATGATAAAAACGAACTTTTTTATTCAAAAAGTAGAATCCCCTTTACCTTTGGTTATTTATTTTGAGGTATAGATCATGAGAAAGGAACGTTACACTTCCTTCCAGTAGACGTGACGAAAATTTCTACTAGTTTTTATGTTTAGAGTATAGAGAAAAAAACATAAACCGAAAGGAAGAAAGGGAAGATTTCTAAGATTTCTCCCTTTGAATTGGAAATCAAGACTTGTTATAATAGTCAAGTGAAGTCAAGTCAATTCACCGAGTCAGTACAGGTTTTGAAACACTGGGGTACCTGACGTCGTGTGGTCTGAAGGGACAGGTAGTGGTTAAAGGGCTTCGAACGAGTTTGAGTATAGGTAGGTCAGTCACTACGGTAGGTTGGTAGAGTAGGAGACAACAGGGGAAGAGGAAGACGGAAGTTAGAAAAGGTCGTAGTCCCAGAAAGGGTTACTCAGTAAATAAACGTAGAACTCTTGGTGTACTTTTATAATACGTACGACAGAATAGTCTCTTGATTGAATGATTTCAAGTTTCTTTTTGAAAAATAATCCTTATTATTTTGTTGATCTTAGGCGGACACTTACGTTTTCTACGTCCAAGTCAGGGACCCGACCTTTAGGGTCCCTCTTCTGACTTAGGGTGCAAGTCAGGGGACCTCTTCTTTTACCGTTGGGTGAGGTCATCTTATGACAGACCCTTTAGGGTACCTGTCTTCTGGGACCATCCGATGTCAGTATCTTAGTGTTTTCTCAGGTCGTGTTGAATCGCTGATTTGTTGTTCTTTTAATAGTTCGGTAGTATTTCGTTTCCAGTACTCAAATAGTGTATTTAACACTATTATTTTGATACTATCTTTTATAACTACTACTTCTAAGTAATACCGATAATGATTGATAGGTTTTTTCTTGATCCAACGTCTTCGAATACGTAACCCGTTACAAAACATAGAGCCTGGTTTTAGTATTTCCGTTTGGTATTGGGTCCATTGATTAAGTTGTAAAGTTTTTATAATTTGTAAATAGACTTGTTATTATCATTAATGTCAGTGGTAAATAACTCATGAGATGAAACAAGAAGGGACCACCGAGTCTGCCATTAGACGGACGGTTACACTCTCTGCATTCTCTGTACCCAAACTAGGGACCAAACCCTTCTACGGGACCTATGACCTTACCGTTGACATAACGACTACGATGAGTGTCACGGTTGACAGAACGACAAGTGTGACAGACATGACAACCGACTTGGGTGCCGTCTGTTTCGTGTTTCATTTTCCGACCTTCTTCCGGACTCCTCTCCATCCTTGACGTCTGTGTAAATAAGAGAGGACCGACTGTGTCTTCTGTTTCGTCGTCGGTGTCGTATTGGATTGTGTTGTGTTTGGAGAGAGAACCGACCGTGTCTCCGGTATTGTCGTAAGTGAGGACCGACTTCGTCGTCGACATCGTCCTCTGTGTGATATAAGAGAGAAGAGCACCGACTGAGTCGTCTGTGTCGACACTCCGTCGTCATTACGGGCGACGAAAAATCCATCTCGAGTATATAGTCACACGTATATAATGTCGGGTTTCATCGGACACTGGTTTGTTCATGGAGTACAACGTATACACGTCACGATGTTTACTGGAGTCGACATTGTGTCATAAATGTTTTACACTCCACTCACTCGGACTTGTCGGAAGAACCGATTAAACGAGAGAGGGGTGTCGTCGGAGAACGTCAAAAGAACGGACCTTAAGGGTAACTGTCTGATACCAGGTACCCCAGTGTTTCTTAGTCCGTGTTAACTCTCTGATTGCGAAAGTGAAAGTGAATGAAACAAGATTCGTGAACAGTGTGTAATGAAATTTAGAAATAGTATTGAGGTATTCCATCCATAATCATAAGAACAAATTTCTACTCTTTTAACTACATATCACAGGGTTGGATTAGGTGGAACCAATGTTTTAGATGAAAGTAAGAAAGATCCTGAGAAGAGATAAAGTCGTATCTTATATAATCCGGGACCCTTCTAAGTTTTTATTCGGATAGGAACCAGTAATTAAAATTTCTTTACCCTTATCCTGTACATGGTTTATTGAGTCCTCTTGGGTGCGTGGGTTGTTTTCGTCACGTCTCCAGTTCTTCATTTTTAGACTTAGTCTGTCTTAGTCCCGGGAGGGTCGGAAACAGGACGGTCCTCCGTTCTACCAGAAGTCTGGTTTCGTTTTACATAGTTTACTCGTTTACGTATTGTGAGAGTTTCTCTTTGAGTCGGTCATGGGTATAAGGAGTCGTGAGCTTAGGAAGAACACCTAAAATTGTGTTTGGAGTGAGTCTTCCTTCTGTTATCTCACCTTAAGAGTACCATTCCAAATGACTCAACGTACATCCGGTCGTTAAACCCGGTGTCGAGTTAAGTCAAGTCAAGGAGTCAACATAGACTGAGAAAGGCTGGGTACCTGGTGTCGTGTGGTCCGATGAGACAGGGAGTGGTTGAGGGTCTCGAACGAGTTTGAGTACAGGTAGCTCAACCATTACGGTAGGTTGGTAGAGAAAGAGACAGTAGGGGAAGAGGAGGACGGAAGTTAGAAAGGATCGTAGTCTCAGAAAAGGTTACTCTGTCAAGAAGCGTAGTCCACCGGTTTCATAACCTCGAAGTTAAAGTCGTAGTCATGAAGGTTACTTATAGGTCCCGACCAAAGGAAATCCTGACTGACCAAAGTAGACGAACGTCAGGTTCCCTGAGAGCACAGAAGCAGTTATGGTACCAAGTTTTAATAATTAAGAAGTCACGAGTCGAAAGAAATACCAGGTTGAGAGTGTAGGTATGTACTGGTGACCTTTTTGGTATCGAACTTGATTTATCTGAAAACAACGGTTTCAGTTCGGAGACGAAGACGAAGACGAAAAATTATAGGACAAATTCATCCAGTATCGAAAAGAAGGTGTCTCGTTAGTAGAAAATTAAATTACCGACGTCAGTGGAAGACGTCACTAAAACCTCGGGTTCTTTTATTTCAGACAGTGACAAAGGTAACAAAGGGGTAGATAAACGGTACTTCACTACCCTGGACTACGGTAATAGAATCCAAAAAACTTACAACTCAAAATTCGGTTGAAAAAATGAGAGGAGAAAGTGTAAGTAGTTCTCCGAGAAGTCGTAGAAAAGTGAATGACTATATTCCCACCATAGTAGACGTAAAGACTCCAATAACTATAAAGACGATCGTTAGAACTAGGGTCGAACACGAAGTAGGTCGGGTCTTAAAGTGTACTACTTTCAATTCAATATATTCAATTTGAATATATTCAAATACGTATATTCAATTTATTTATTCCACTGTTATCTGTCGGAACTGTATGAGGAAAGGTTTAAACCTTGGTCAGACAACGAGTTACAGACCAAGATTGACAACGAAGAACTGGACGTATGTCTAAAGAGTCCTCCATCCATTCCACCAGACCATACGGGTAGAGAACTTCTTAAAAGGTGTCAAACAACACTAGACGTCAGTTTCCGAAACTGTATCAGGTATTTCGTCTTCATTTATAAAAAGACCCTGAGAGAACGAAAAAAGCTACTAGGTTGTCTACAACCGTTAAACTAGAGACCAACGACACGGAAAAGATTTAAGTCGAACTTATAGACCTCCTTTCCGGAGACTCGGTAATTTTTTTCAAACAGAATTCCCTGTTACTGAAAAGTCGTTATACCAACCGACTCCTATGAGACGATAGAGTTGTCTTCTAATTGTACTTCGGTAATTTTAAAATCGATTCGTAGATAATTTATACTTGTAGATTATACGGAGGACTGTGTGTCGGGACTTTAACGAAAATTGTCATCGTGATCACTGGAAGTATAACGATTTAATTCACCAGTGTAAAGTCGAAAGTAATATAGTCTGATAGTCATCGTAACTTGTCTCAACGGGTAAAGGAGGAAAAACTTCGTCGGAGAAGGCTAAGAAACTGTGGTGTAAGGGGCCAAAAAGAGAAGAATCTAAGAGTCTATACGTTGGAGAGCAGTCATGTTAAAGTCCGGAAGAAGTAGACGGATATAAGTGAGAAGATAATCTAATGAATGAGACAAGAAACCGAAATTTAGGGTAGATGTACTACTATTTAAGGTCTACACATAGTAGTTGAGTCTAAACGGAGATTCATTTCTACCTACTTAGTATCGTCCCTCGAGACTGTTTTGCACTAGGTAACCTCTTCCCTTACCGTTTGGTGAGGTCATATGATTGGTACTCTTGGGGTACTTGACATATTTTTCCGATTTTCTATACTGTGATTTTCTACTCAGGGGGTCCAACCTTCCGTAGGTTATACGACGACCCTTTCTCGTCTCTTGTTGTTGATTATCAAGGCCTTTCTTACTTTACCGTCCGGTTTCGTCTTTACTGGGAGTCAAAACCTACACGAATCACTACTTTCATTTTAGGTTACGACTTTTCTTCTCAAAAGGTATCCTTGAACCTTACAATCCTAGTATTTAATTCCATTTAACCTACACCAATTCGTCCTCTACTGTTCTCATTTATTTGTAACTGTATAATCCTTAGTCACTTGATTTTATCTACCCTTATCCACTTAAATTGAGTCTACTGATAATATAGATGATGACGCCCGTTCTTAGGGAATCTTCTTTACCTCATCGGGAGTATTAATTGTTTTCTCAGACTTTACGTCATGAACACACGTTGAAACTTTTACTGTCTTACTAGAGTCAAGTAAAGGTCTCGTTGGGTAAGTTATAGGGTCATTACGTTGAGATGCGAGGTTGGTATCTACATCTTCTTCGACTTCAAATATTCAAGATACTTCTGGATCTTCTAGAGGATCTGATTATCGTTTTTTTGTACAGAATAAGTAGTATCCCCTGACCTTCCGTTTTCATCCTTCAGTTCTCTAAGGACCTCATTGTTCGTTCAAACCGGAGTTTCATGTTTTACTTTGTCTCACTTTCGATTGTCTTAAGACGGTGCTCTTGTACGACCAGTATCGTTTGTAGGAAAAAGTTGTTATGTTCTCTATTGAAATGTGTACCTAAAGTGGTTTACCAGTATGGTTTTAGTCTAACTAATGTAAGAAACATCTGTTTCTACCTCTTCGATATAGGTCAGTCGTCTTTGTTCTGGACCTCGACCGACACCCAGTCTAGTAGTAGTGTCGTTTTTAGTCCGAATTTGATTTCTTCCGTCCCTTTTGGTGATCCGGTCAGTCTATACTGAATATACTTTAGGGGGTATTTATATGTCACCTCTACTGTTTATCTTACTTCTATAATCTAGATCATTTGTCTCACGGACTTCTTGATTCCTGTCTCCAGGTAGTATAACATCTCCTCCGTCGCTTGTTGTGGTAGGGTTTCTTTTTCTTTACGTTCTTCTGTTTCGCCAACAGACTGTTTCTTCTGTTTGATCAACAGAAATGTTTCTCGCCTCCTTTCTTCTCTTCGTTTTTCGTTCCCTCTTTCCCTTTCCATGTGAGTGATTCACGTCTCAAGGTGTCTTATCGTTCCTCTCTGTTACGGAAGAAGTTACTCGATACGTTTCTTTGTCTCTTTTTGATTTCTTTCCCATTCTGATCATTATAGAAGTTCCTTTGACCTTTTTAGTTTCCTTATAAAGTACGTTTCTACCCGTGTTATTTCCTGTCTTTGTCATTTCTGGGTTGTCTTCGTCTTCTCTAGTTCTACTCTACCTTTCCTATGTGCCTTCTTGACATGTTTTTCCTAAAGTTACTGGGTCTATTGGTGTTACCACTAGAGAGTGAGTCTCGGTCTGTAAGACCTCACACTTCAGTTCACCTACACTCCTTCGTGTATTTCGATCACCTCCACTACCTTGAGGTCGACTCGATAAATTTTAGAATTTTCTACTACGATAATTTCGTGACGTGAGTTATACAATCGTTTAACCTTTCGGGTCGTCACCGGTGTCCTCACCTTTTCAAGTTAGAAGTAGGGTTAAGGGTTCTTCTCGTCATGATTTCTTACAGGTTTGGTGACCTGTTAACATAAGTAGAGGTTCCGATGATTCCAATACGAGTTTTAGGAGGTTCGATCCGAAGTCGTAATGTGCTTGGCTCTTCAAAGTCTGTAAGTTCGATCCAAATCTTTTTCGTCTCTTTGATTTCTCGTTCAACGATTGTAAACGACCCAGTATGTTTCGTTCCCTTAAGGTCTTTTTGTAGATGGAGACAAAGTAACTGATGTGATCTCGGAAACTGCAACACCTAGTATTGTTTGACACCTTTTGAGAATTTCTCTACCCTTATAGTCTACTAGAATGGAGAAAAGGACTCTTTGAACATACGGCAATTTCTTCGTTGTCAATCTTGGGACATACCTTGTTGACTGACCGAGTCCTGACTCTTTCCTCATACTGTTCCGACAAATAACAGTGAAACAAATCTATAGAATATACGTCTCGTGTAGTACGTTTTTACGGTCCGACCTACTTCGTCTTCGACCTTAGTTCTAACGTCCCTCTTTATAGTTGTTGGAGTCTGTACGTCTACTATGGTGAGATTTCCGTCTTTCGTTTCTCCTTGATTTCTCGGAGAAATACTTCCACTTCCTCTTCTCACTTTTTCAACCGAATTTTGAGTTATAATTTTTTTTTTTTTTTGATTCTACTACAGTAGACCAGGGTAGTGAAGTACCGTTTATCTCCCCCTTTTCCACCTTCGTTACTGGTTAAAGAAGAAGAACCCGAGATTTTAGTTAAACCTACCACTGAACGTCGGTCCTTTAATCTTCTGACGAAGAACCGTCCTTTTGATACTGTTTGGATCCGTGACACACACTTTCGTCTCTGTAGTGAAACGACTGTTTTTAGGTATATCAGTTTAGATACCAGAAAAGTTATCAGTACATGTCTACACTGTCGACCTTTTATTTCTTCCGTCACTTCACTTTCAGTGAGTCCACACAGACTGAGAAACGCTGGGACACATGATATATTATCAGATACCTTAAGAGATCCGGTCTTATGACCTCACCTATCGGAAAGGGAAGAGGTCCACTAGAAGGGTTGGGTCCCTAGTTTGGGTCCAAAGGGAGTCATGTCCTTCTAAAAAATTGTCGACTCGGTGTTCCCTTCCTGTTTTTATGACCTCACCCATGAGATAGGGAAGAGGTCACTTAGAAGAACTGGGTCCTTAGTTTGTCCCCAGAGGACGCGACGTCCAGTTAAGAAATGGTTGACGTGATAGTCCCTTCGGTTTCTTCCGTCTTGTGACTTCTTGACTACGAAAACTTGACACTAAGACCTTTTCTGAGAACTCTTAGGGAACCTTTCGTTCCTCTAGTTTGGTCAATTAGGATTTCCTTTCGTTGGGGCTTATGAGTAAGAATCTTGACTACAACTTCGACTTCGAGGTCATGAAACCGGTGGAATGCACTTGTCGTCTGAGTAATCTTTTCTGGTGCTACGACCCTTTCTAACTTCCGTCTTTCTCTTCTCCCACTGTCTCCTACTCTACCAACCTACCTTAGTGTCTAAGTTCCCTGTACTTGAACCCGTTTGAGGTCCTCCACCACTCCCTGTCCCTTCGGACCGTACGACGTCAGATACCCCAGTGCTGTACTGTAACACCGACTTGTTGTTGTTGTTTCTGAGTACGTATGTTGATAGAATAACTGAATATGGACACCAAAAGAATACCCCAGGAGTGTTAATTGTAAATTTGAATTCATAAATAAAATATGGTGTCGATGGTAGGGGCACGAAAGACTGTATCCCACCACAGTAGCCGTGTAGAATCCAATGACCATAAAAAGGGCCTTAAGAACTAAAGTCGAACACGAAGTAGGTCGGGCCGTAAAACGTACTACATGAGACGTATATTCAATTTATTCGTCTCACTGTTATATGTCGGAACTGTATGAGGAAAGGTTTAAACCTTGGTCAGGTAACAAGATACAGGACAAGATTGACAACGAAGAACTGGACGTATATCTAAAGAGTCCTCCGTCCATTCTATCAGACCATAAGGGTAGAGAAATTCTTAAAAGGTTATGTTAGGGTTTCTTTCCATTACTGTTTCTTACAAACCGTAAGGTTAGGGTTTCTTTCCGTTACAGTTTTCTTACGAGTTTGATGACATGTTAACGTGAGTGGAGTGTGTGATCGTGTCATTACGAAATTTAAGAAGTTCGGTCCGAAGTTGTCAAACACTTGGCACTTGAAGGTCTACAAGTTAGACCTAAAATTTTTCCGTCTCCTTGGTCTCTGGTTTTACGGTTATAGGTAACGTAGTAGTTTTTTCGTTTCTCTCAAGGTTCTTTTGTAGATGAAGACGAAATAACTCATGTGGTTTCTGAAACTGACACACCTAGTGTCATTTGACACCTTTTAATACTGTGGTGAGAATACCGTCTTTCACTTCTTCTTGATTTCTCGTAGAACTACTTTCACTTTATTCTTTCACTCTTTTAACCGAATTTTGAGTTGTAAGTTTTTTGATTCTAGTACCGTAGACCAGGGTAGTGAAGTACTGTTAATCTAACCCTTCATCACCTTTGTCATTGAAATAAAACCCCCGAGGTATTAGTGACGTTTACCACTGACCTTAGTACTTTAATTTTCTACGAACGAGTGACCTTCTTTTCAATACTGGTTGGATCTGGCGTATAATTCTTCGTTTCTGTAATGAAATGGTTGTTTCCAGGTAGATCAGTTCCGTTACCAAAAAGGTCATCAGTACATATCTACCCTATCAACCTGATATTTCTTTCGACTCACGACTTCTCAACTACGTAAACTTGACAATACAACCTTTTCTGAGAACTCTCAAGGAACCTGACGTTCCTCTAGGTTGGTCAGGTAGGATCTCCTTTAGTCAGGACTTATAAGTAACCTTCTTGACTAAGATTCCGACTTTGAGGTTATGAAACGGGTGGACTACGTTTCTTGACTGAGTAACCTTTTCTGGGACTAAGACCCTCTCTAACGTCTACCCTCTCCTTCCCTTACTGTCTCCTACTCTACCAACCTACCGTAATGACTGAGCTACCTGTACTCAAACTCGTTCGAGACCCTCGACTACTATCTGTCCCTTCGACCTCATTAAGACAGATACTCCAGTGTTTCTCAGCCTGTGCTGACTCTAAAAGGTCAAACGACACTGGCGTGTCAGATTCCGAAAGTACATCAGTTATTTCGTCTTTATCTACAAAAAACCAAAAACAAAAAAAAAAAAAGAAAAAGCCTTAAGAGAACGAAAAAGATACTAGATTACATACAACCGTTAAACTATAGACCAAAGAGACGGAAAAGATTTAGGTCGAACTTGTAGACCTTCAAGAGTCAAGTGTATGACAACTTCGGTCGAATCTCTTAAAACTCGTAATAAAACTATCACACACTCTACTCACGTTAACACGTCATCAAACTTGTAAGAAACCGTAACGGAAAGAAACCCTAACCTTACTTTTGACGGAAAAATGTCAGGACACCGGTGACGTCTCAAAAGGTGTAAACCACCGTATAACTCACATCTTGAGAGTCTCGTATAAAAAATCCTAATCTTTATCAAGTCGACCTTATAGTAGTGGAGGTGATCGAAACAAGTATCACTACGAAGGAGTCCGGGTGAACTGAAGTGTAAGGTCCTACAGACCGAGATTAACTCAGTAGTGGGGTAGTACCAATAGACCCAGTAATACTATAAAAAAACATATGAAAACACATAAGAACGGTGACAAAGAATTATAGAAGACGAAGACAATCCAGGTATTGTAAAGATAGGAAATAACACGGACAGAAACGTACTTTAAAAAGGAACTATAGAGATGAAAAGTACTTCTCTAGAGATCAGAAAGGGTAAGACAACAAAAGGAGGTAAAGAAACGTAACAAGTGAATCGTTCCGAAAGAAAGGAAAGGAAAGATAAGAAGTCTTAAGGAATAGTCTACAAATATAGAAAGGAAAAGAGGGAACGGAAAATGAATAGAAGAAAAGAGTCGATAAATATTCCGAAGGAGGTTGTTGATAAAACGGAAAAACGTAAAAAAGAAGAACCCCTACCAAAACAAGTGATGGAGGACATGTTACAGTACTTGAAAACAGGTATCAAGAAGTCCGTTAGACAGATCGTCTAGATTAGGGAACGTAGACAAACAGTGAAAGTGACATATTAACATTCCTTAAACTAAATCCAGCATGGACTTACCGGATCACCAAAAGGGATAAAAGAAGGTAAATCCAGACTTAAACCGTTATTCCTCAAGTACTAGACTTGGTGTCAGTCTAGGACCAGAACAAAAACGACTTACATATGTCGAAGAGGTAAAACCCGACGTTTATTATTTTAGTTAGACTAAAATATAACTGGTAGACCACTACAGGTACACATCTCAGAAGAGAACACAAAAACTTCTGTCACAAACGATACTGGTCACACAAGAGAACCGACAATCGGAAACGGGACGAAGTAAGACATGAAATTCTGGTTTAAACGGACAATGAGGTCCATAGAGAACTGAAGGATGAAAACGTAAGGTCAGAGACTACTACTTTTCTTGAAAAAAAAAAAAACTACAATCTAGATCTTTTATAATATCCAGTAATACCTTGGTAAACTGAAGTCGAAGAAACCGTAATCACCAACCCCCTATCTGAACCTAATGACACCATGACTTACCCAACAGAACCTTTACTTGTCTCTAATAAGACAGTAAAAACTCTGACATGGGTTCATGACCTAAAACTTGAGAAAACAAATGATACTCACGATGAGGAAAAGAAGATTGACTAAGAACGGGTGTCATCACCTACATTACCAGTAGGTTTAATTTAAGTGGGTTAGGTCAGGTAAAATTAAGTGACTAAGGATTTTAAAGTTACATGTGAGAACGGTAGAGGACAGACTGGTGAAGGTTAAATGGAACTAAGTACTTGGATTGTAAGGTAAAAGGATACGTTATGACAAGAAATGGTGTAGCCTGAAATGAAGGTAGAGGTTAGGTAGAGGTGTAGGTGTTGACCCGTAACAAAAGTGAAACCAAGACAGAGAAGTAAGAAAGACCTCAATAAAGAGATGAGAAAGGGTCATATATAACCCGTGGATAGTTGGACCCCTCAGTCCCACTATAGTAAGACGGAAAAGTATGACAAGTACCCCAAGAGTTCCCTTCTTATGACTTCATCAAACGGTAAGGGAAGAGCTCACCTGGTGTAAAACAGTCCTGAGAGGTCGTACTGGGTAGACAGAAGCCACCGGGATGTATCGTATCGAGTATCAAAGTAACCTTAATCTGTACCGACACTAGGTATACTAGTCAAACCAATCAAAAGGTACTAATACCAAAAGTAAGAGAGACGGGAGATTCTTTATTCCTATTCTCCAAACACCTTCGAAAGAGTATTCTTCACGTTTGACCGTATTATTCTTTAAATATCTATTTAATACTGTCAAGTGGAGTATCTTTTTTACGATTAAAAATGGTCTCCCACCTTAATAATTGATAGTTGGTTCACTAATTAGAAGAACTGAATTTATTTTAAACACAACAACAACAACAAAACAGATCAACGATTCAGTACAGACTAAGAAACGTTGGGGATACCTGACGTCGTATGGTCCGAAGGGACAGGAAGTGATAGAGGACTTCAAACGAGTTTGAGTTCAAATCCAGAATCGACTATGGAATTTAATATTTTATTTTAAAAATATTAAGAAACCTTTTACGTGTCAACGTTATAATAAGACACGTCCGACAACCCCAGGAAATTACCTGGTCCTGGACCACCAGGCCGCCGCTACTATTCTTTCACTTTCTGTCTTTCTCCGACTATGAGGGACCAAATCCGTCTTTTGGTTATCAGGAACTGTGTCCTGAACGTAGAGAATGTTTCCATGGCCCACGGCAGAGCTCTCTCAGAATCTTCGGGCCCGTCCTCTCACTCGTTCTGTTCAGAGACGCGAGGTTCCTTAGTCGACTTCTCTCTCTCTTTCTCTTTCTTTCTTTCTTTCTGTACCCCTGGGTTCGAGACTACCTCGTTTCCACGAAATTACTAAAAAGATTCTCATATATATTCGACGCCATGTTCTTCAAAGAATACTGATACTATTTCTAGTCTTTTGGTTCGTATATCATTGGCAATGGTTCCCTTGTTCCCTAATTATTACCAGTGTTCCAGTCTTCTGGTAGGTATAGAGTTCTTTCCCCTACCTCTGATTCGTCAAAACAGCATTTCTCTTACAAATGATTTCCTCTGAGTTCGGACAGAGTGTGTTGCTGGAACCAAGGACCCTCGTCACACGACGAGGCGAACTTTTCTTTGTTTCCTGAACACTCTTTGTCGTACATCCTAAGGAGGACAATTTGTGAGGGGTTGTCGTCCGATGTTTCACAATGTTAAAACTCCTTTCTCTTTATAATTATAAACCATTAACATATGTGGGTCTTTGTCGATGAAATTTTTTTTTCAACGTTGGTCATAGGATTTTGTAGAAAAAGACTTATAGTTGTTATGACTTAAAAATCTTCATGGATGTGTGCTGACTCACTGACTTAACTTGACTTGTGTGGGTTAATGTTATTAGAGACCGTGTTCCTTGTATATATTTATACACCTGTTCTCTTACGAAATTGTGTCAATATATCGTAATTTACAGGAATAGAGTATTTATTTTTTGACAATCTTTTTTGTTAAAAGAGGTGTTTACACTTTCAAAATTCAATAAACTTTTTCATGTATTTGACAATTAAAATAGTCTTTTGTTTTGTGACAAACAACATTTTGAAATGTGTTTTTTTATTTTATGTTAAGTGTTAGTTCAGTAACCTTCAAAAGGAAACAAAATATGAACTCGATTGACCTATTTATAGACAAAAAAGGGACATCCTTATTTAGAACGACTTTTATTGTCTTACCTTTATCAGAACTAAAAATTTAGTTGATTAACAATTTGACGAGGTGTTCTCGATATGACCTTTCTTGTAAGTAGACAACTAACATGGTTCGTTTACTTGAGACAATACTCTTTTTACAAGTACTTCCAAATTATATAACACCTTCCGGTCTTGTTAGTGAGATAGAGTGTAAGTAAACAGATTTACTTTTAGTACTTCTTTTTCTCGAGTACACCTGATGTCGTGTAAGAAATATAGTCAATAATTTAATCTTAATTTGGACTCATCGTCACTATACCTGACTTCGGATGGTCCTCCTCGGACCATCCGACGTCAGGTACCCCAGTGCTTCTCAACCTGTGCTGACTCGCAGAAGTGAAAGTGAAAAGTGAAAGTACGTTACCTCTTCCTTTACCGTTGGGTGAGGTCACAAGAACGGACCTCTTAGGGTCCCTGCCCCCTCGGAGCACCCGAAGGCAGATACCCCAGTGTGTTTGAGTCTGTACTGACTTCGCTGAACCGTCGTCGTCGTCACTATATGTCTCCTTTCAGAGGTCCCTAATCTGTTCTTCTAATCTATTTGACTTATGACGTCTGTATTACAATTCTATTTAAATCCAATTTTTTTTCTTTCAAAGTCAAAGCCTAGTATGTATAAATTGGACGTATTTCCTACGGTTCACATTCATACCCGTTCACGTAACCAAACGTGTACGTTTGTGTGTGTTTATGGTACGAGTGTATGTGTGTGTGTGTATTTGTTGGTTTTAATGTCTAAATGCAACCATTTGTTGAGGATGACCCTCAATTTGTTGCTCTAATGGTCTCTTAGGTACCTAGAAAAGCAGACTCCCATTTTGTATTCTCATGACTAAAAAAGGTTTAGTTACTAAAGTTTAAGTAAATCAATATTCTTCTGTGTATCTTTTAGACTTCTAAAACAGATCTAGAATATAGTAATATATACTTACTCTACCAATATCTACATGTATGTTTATGTGTGTGGTGTTTCTCTTCATTTAAATGAAGGTTATAAGAATCAATTCTGTTTCATAAAGTATATTCCCCTAAAGTAAGTAAAACCCCCCCTAGGAAACAAAAATCCTACTTGGATTTAGGTAATGGTATTTTTTCTTGTTATTTACGACCTCTCCCACACCTCTTTTCCCTTGGGAGGATGTGACAACCACCCTTACGTTTGATCATGTCGGTGATACCTCTTGTCACACCTCTAAGGAATTTTTTAACGTTTATCTTGATGGAATACTGGGTCGTTAGGGTGAAGACCCGTATGTGTGGCTCCTTTGGTCTTAACTTTCTCTGTGTACATGGGGTTACAAGTAGCGTCGTGACAAATATTATCGGTCCTGTACCTTTGTTGGATCTACAGGTAGTCGTCTACTTACCTATTCTTTCGACACCATGTATATGTGTTACCTCATAATGAGTCGGCAATTTTTCTTAAGTAAACTTAGTCAAGACTACTCTACCTACTTTGACCTCGGTTAATATGTCTCACTTCATTCGGTCTTTCTTTTTGTGGTTATGTCATATGATTGTGTATATATACCTTAAATCCTTCTACCGTTACTGCTGGGACATACGTTCTGTCCTTTTTTCTGTGTCTACACATATGGCCTGAAAACCTGAGTCTCCCTCTCCCTCTCCCACCCTACTAAACCCTCTTACCCTTAAGATTGTACATATGACAGTACATTCTTAACTTAGCGGTCAGGTACAGACTGCATCCCACGTCGAACGAACCCCGACCACGTACCCCTACTGGGTCTCTCTACAACACCCCTCCCTCCACCCTCCCCCCAAGTACAAACCCTTACGTACATTCTTAATTTCTAAAATTTTAATTTTTTTTTATTATTATTATTTTTTTATTATTTTTTTTTCTTGTGGAACTAATATAGAGACATTGATAGTGTGTATTTTATATCTGTTGATTTGTGGTAGTTAAAATTTTTAATTTAATATCAATAAAGTGTGGAATTAATTTTGTAAATTATAATTTAGTATTAATGGTTTTATTGTTATCAAATTCCTTGATGAAATTGGTACAGTAACGACCGATAAGTAAGACACTAATCACTGTTCAAAATAGTACACTTCTAATTTTTTTCTCCTGATTTAAATAAGTCCTCCTGAAATGATCCTTTATACCCAACTATAGTCACTGTAAAAGGAAATACACTCTGTTTGTAATTGAAAAAAAAAAAACTGACCTCTTTTTGGTGGAATTTTACAACACAACGTATAGTCAGTATTAATATATATCTATGTATATATTATATATATAGAATAAATATAAAATATACATCTATATATCTATAGATTAATATAGATTAATATATATCTATATAATATATCTCTATAGGAGGAAGGACTTGAAGGAGAGAGGGTTTAGGGAAAGGAGATCCAGTAGTGTCTCGTGGTCCGACCCGAGGGACACAATGTATCGTCGAAGGATGATACTATGTGTATTATCACATATATAGTTACGATGAAAGAGTTAAGTAGGGTGAAGGAGGAGGACAACACAGGTGTTCAGACAAGAGACACAGACTCAGAGGTAAGGAAGAGTTGTTTTAGTCATGGTAAAAAGACTGAATGAAGTGAGACATATTATCCGAGATCCAAGTATGTAGAGTGATTTTGACTAAGTTTAAGTAAGGATAATACAAACTCTTCATAAGGGAACGTATTTACGTTTTATAGAAATAAGTAAGTTGACGACTACCTGTAGATCCAACGAGGTTACAGGACCGATAACTTTTATCTCAACAAGACTTATGACCGATATATACAGAAAAACTTAACACCAAAAGAACCCAATATGCATCTCGTCACTCTAACGACCCCATATACCATCTAAAGTCAAGTCAAGTCAAGTCAGTGGTCAGTACAGACTGAGATACGTTGGGGTACTTAACGTCGTGTGGTCCGAAGGGACAGGTAGTGGTTGAGGACCTCAAGTGAGTTTGAGTATAGGTACTTCAGTCACTACGGTAGGTTCATCTAAATAAGGATCTAAAAATTCTTAGAGGTATGACAAGAGATATTACTGACATAGTTAAATGTAAGGGTGGTTGTCACGTTTCCCTTAGGGAAAAAAAGGGGTGTAGGAGAGGTCATAAATAACAAACATGTAAAAAACTACTACCGGTAAGACTGGTGTTATATCAAAACTAAACGTAAAGAGATCATTACTCGTTATAACTCGTAGAAAAGTGTACAAATAACCTGTAGAGACACAGAAGAAATCTATTTCCATACGAGTCAAGAATACGGGTAAAAAACCTAACTCTATAAACAAAAGACTATAACTCAACATACTCGACGAAAAAAAGAACTACTCAGACCGATTACCAAAGAGTCAAAATAGAAGTGTTTCTTGGTCGAAAATCCAAATGACTAACAACGATAACAAAGGAAGTAAAAAAAAAAGTTAATAAAGACGAGACTAGAAATACTATTGAAAGGAAGATCATTGAAACAAAAAACAACGACAAGAAGGAGAAGAAAAAAGAATCAACAAAATACACATTCTAATCCAACAAACAAACTCTAAAAAGAGTAAAGAAACTCCACCTGAACATAACGATATTGGAAGGGAGAAACGTGCCAAAAATGACGTAGGGTGTACAAAACTCAACACAAAACGACAGTAAGCAAAGATCCATAAAAAATTAAAGGACAAACTAAAAATTTTATTAAAGAACCAATAAATCTTCGTATACCAAATCGAAGGTCAACAGACACAAAAAATGTCAAAATAAAGTACATCAACTATAGATTAGAATACAGTGACACCAGTCTTTTCCATGAACTATGTTAAAACCATAAGAATTTAAATGGTTCTATATTAAATATTAGGTTCTACACTAGATAGGACCTCTTACAAGGGACACGTGAACTCCTTTTTTTTTTCCATATAAAGATGACGAAAACTTACCTTACAGGGTATTTATAGTTAATCCAGGTAGACGACGTTATACATTAAATTCCGATGACAAATGAATAATTGAAAGACAGGTGTACTAGACAGGAAACCACACTTTCACCACAATTTAAGGGGTTGATAATGACACAGTGAGAGTTAAAGTGGAAAATATTAACAATCATAAACGGTATATATAACTCCACGAGGATACAACTCACGTATATATAAATATTAAAAATACAGAAGAAGAACCTTACTAGGGAACTAGTAATAAATTACAAGAAGAAACAGAGAACATTACCAGAAATAAAATTTCAGATAAAACAGACTATACTTATAACGATGGGGACGAAAGAAAAGTAGAGTAAGAGTCGTACTCTTCTATCGTAAAGGTCGAGTTCTTCTCAAGTTTTAAGTTTCAAGATTCATTGTCAAAGATGACCTATGTCTAATTGTGACCACATTTTTTTAGTGTCTTAGTATTCAGTTTAGTAAATTCGTCCTTATCACCACTCTTAATGAATGTCTTGATTCCAAATTAATCCAGATTTACTCACATACGTTACCGTTATACTAAACTGTTACAACTATATTTTATCCTATTAAGGTTGATCGTTCACTTTTAGGGACTAATAAATACATTATTTGTAGTTTCCTATGATTGTCGTTTTTTTTTTTTCACGGAGGATTACTTGCAAGTGTAGTAGTTGTTGTCTAAACGATTTTCTTGACTTGGACACAGACTAGTGGGAAAACTCAGTCAAACAGTTTGACTTCTATACGTACGGTTAAGGAAAATTCACACGTTTTGATTTAATATTACAGTTCCCCATGTGTGAACCTATTATTTTGGTATTTCCATGTACGTAATTGTGTACACAGTAATAAGAAACTTTTGACTCACGAGACTAATCCTCCCCGTGTACCTTCCTTTAAGACCCACCGTCCATTTCCACATAAAAACTGGAACGATTACCAATGTTTCTGTAAACGGAATACTATTAAGTAACACAAAAGATGAAAAACAGAACAAAAGAGATAAAAATTGTTATTTTTTCTCTTTCTTTTTGTGTTTTATTACTAAAGGAGTGAATTTTTGTTAATTCTTTTAAGTGACTATCAGATTGACGTTTTAACATGTTTGTCTATAAAATTGTCCTAAAGAAGTATGTCCTACTTTTTACTAGGAACTTCCTTTGTATGTTAATGTACTTCTTTACTCCTCATGGACTATCCTTTGTGTCCCTTTATATACATTTCAGAATTTTAGATAACTACTATTTTTTTATGATTTCACGGAACACACAAGTACAATATATGTTTTGATTGTTACTATTCTCTTATCCTCAACTCTATTACTCAATTTTACAAAACTTCTGGTTCGTGAAAACTCTTAAACAAGGTTTTGATCAAATATTGTCTAAGATTTTATAGGTAATACATACAACTTTAGAAATCCCGTTGATGATTCTATTATTCATTTCTTTCATTTTGATTGTTCCATTATTACCTTTTATATATTTCTCTATCTATCTATCGATACTTCTTTCCTCAAGTCTACTATCTACTTATAAGTTTAGGTGTTCTCCTTTCCTTTCTATTTCTAAACTCTATACACTTATTTTATTTTCTTTATCATTTTACTACAAAATGGTCTATATTAATATTTAATAGATTTATGAGGGTTATTTACTGTTTCTAATGTTTAAATTCAAATGTAAATTCGGTTTGATAGATTAGAAAAACTCTATGTACAGTTCATATTTTGTACTCTTTCAGTTTTCGTTTAGATACTCTATTCTATTTACTATATTCGTAATGTGTTTACGTTTGTCAAAATTAATAAGTGAATTATTCGTTTCATCTTAAATTCCGTTCTTTGTAAAGGTCTTTTCTTATTTTTGGAACTTGTAGAAAAAAGTCCTTTATTCCTATTCGATTTTCTTACTGTCCCATTGAA
The DNA here is from genome assembly GCA_006410555.1 of Capra ibex. Taxonomy (NCBI): domain Eukaryota; kingdom Metazoa; phylum Chordata; class Mammalia; order Artiodactyla; family Bovidae; genus Capra; species Capra ibex. Next base: position 30,576,290 of record SJYO01018757.1, on the reverse strand, counting down.
AATTGTCTGTGGTTTCCACAAGGGTGACCCGTTTAAACCTTGTTAAATTCGTGGGGGGTTTTTACTATCATAGTATACTTTTTGATCACTTATTGTTTTCTTTAGGATTCGGGTGTTAATATTTTATTAAGATTGACAATTCGAATTACTCCTTCCTCTGTAAGTATATTAGTTTTTTAGATGGGTTTATAAGTAGTTGATGGTAGACATATATTGATGGTAGACATATTGAGAATCTTACGGGAGGGTTTTGATTATAATTGATCTTTTACTCTGTCATTGAAAACTATCCCTTTTAATCGTATTTTGTGAAACTAGTTCACTACTTTTAATTGGATTAGTCTTTACCCTGTTTAGTTTTAAAATACGGTGGTCTATGGGATGTTATTCTTCTCGTGTCATGGTGAAGACACTACGAGATGAGTTTTTACGGTAGTACTGCCCTTTTTTTGTTTAGGGTGTTTCGGTATTATTTTCTTTAAGACTTTTCATCGACTGTAAGGTAGATGTTTTCACAGTTTTTATACTTCAATTGTTTTTGACTCTTTGATAAAGTCTAGTTCGTCTTTTGTTGTTGTAGTTGTCGTTTTGTTGTCTCTCCTCTACCAATGTAAGTTAAGACTTACCCTGGGTAAACGATTTTCTATAATAAGCCTGTTAATCACTTTAACTCACCTCAGAATTTTAATTTACCATTTTTTTACAGTTGCGATTAAAAAATAATAATGTAATACTGAAAGATCCTCTTATGTTATCTCATTGTGTGACGAGTATCGTTTTTTGGAGAAGGTTGTTGTGTTTTCTAGTGAGATGTGTACCTGTAGTGGTCTACCAGTTATGACTTTAGTCTAACTAAGATAAGAAACGTCAGTTTCATCCTCTTCGAGTTATGTCAGTCGTTTTCGTTCTGACCCTGGACTGATACCGAGTCTAGTACTTAAGGAATAACGTTTTAAGTCTGAATTTAACTTCTTTCATCCCTTTTGGTGATCTGGTAAGTCACTTCACTTCACTTTAGCGAGTCAGCACAGGCTGAGAAACGCTGGGGTACCTGACATCGGATGGTCAGAGGAGACAGGTACCCTAAAAGGTCCGTTATCATGACCTCACCTAACGGTAAAGGAAGAGATCCCCTGGAAGGGTTGGGTCTCTAGCTTGGACCCAGAGGGTGTAACATCTGTCTGCGAAATGGTAGACTCGGTGGTCCCTTCAGGGATTTGGTAAGTCCATACTGGATTTAGTTTAGGGAATACTATATGTCACCTTCACTGTTTATCTAAGTTTCCTAATCTAGACTATCTATCTTACGGACTTCTGGATACCTACCTCCAAGTACTGTAACATGTCCTCCGTCACTAGGTCTGGTAAGGGTTCTTCTTTTTTACGTTTTTCCGTTTTACCACCAGACTCCTCCGGAATGTTTATCGACTCTTTTCTGATCTGTGATTTCCGTTTCCTCTTTTCCTTTCTATACGGGTAGACTTACGTCTCAAGGTTTCTTATCGTTCCTCTCTATTCTTTCGGAAGGAGTCCCTAGTTACGTTTCTTTGTCTCCCTTTTTTATTTTACCCTTTCTGATCTCTACAGAAGTTCTTTTGATCTCTATGGTTCCTTTATATAGTACGTTTCTACCCATGGTATTTCCCGTTTTCGTCTTACCTGGATTGTCTTCGTCTTCTATAATTCTTCTCCACCGTTCTTATATGTCTTCTTGATATGTCTTTTCTTGAATTACTGGGTTTATTGGTACTACAACACTAGTGAGTAGATCTCGGTCCGTAGGACCTCAGACTTTAGTCCACCCGGAATCCTTCGTAGTGATGTTTGTTTCGATCACCTCCACTACCTTAAGGTCGACTTGATAAAGTTCAAGATCTTCTACCACGACAATTTCACGACGTGAGTTATACAGTCGTCTGAACCTTTTGAGTCGTCACCGGTGTCCTGACCTTTTACAATCAGAAGTAAGGTTATATAGTACTTAGACAACCTGATAAGGACTTTATATAAACAAAATTTTGACTTTTACTTCGTATATTAAGTGATGAAAATGTTTGATTTCTTTTTAGTATACTTGTAGAGTATCTAGGTTTATATACTTTTAAAATGGGAATCACAGTCCTTGTTCTGTTCTTACGAAAGATGGAGACGAAATTAAGTTGTGACACGTCTCCATCAACAGTCATGTTATTTGTAGTACTAATCTTTCCCCTTTTTTATTCTGTCTATGTCTAATGTTCTCATATACTTCTTTTGAAAAAATTTAAGTGTTTAATGATAATCGCTCAATTCGTTCCACTGGAGTTAATAAGTTTTTTAGTTATTATAAAATGAACGGTGATATTATTTGTTTTCATTTTTTACTGTTCAATGTAATCTTATTTTTTATAGAATTAGTGATCCCTGTTTATGTTAATTTCTACATGTTCTGGGAGGGTGTCTTTGATATTTTATAATAAGTCTTTTTGATTTCTTTTAAGTTCATTTATCTCGTTATAGGTATAAGTAACCAATGTTTCGTATGATAAATGTATGAAGTCAAGAGACTTTAATAATTATTAGATATTATGTTTGAGTTTAGAGTTCATACACACACACACGCGGTACACACATATGCGTAAATACGTACATACACACATATTTGACTGTTTAAGGTTTTGAAAATACCACTACATTTTTCGATTCTTATAGGATACACAAGTCTTTTGATAACAGAACATTCGGTTTAGACCGGAAGGTGAGTAAACATTTAATTCCAAGTAACCCCGTATCGGGATTAATCGGTAAGTATATAACAGACACCACGAAAATACGATGTTATCGGAATCTCTTGTATCCCCGTTGGATCAAGGGTCAGGGATAAACATAGAACAAGAAATATAGAACTGGAGACTGGATCTTTTAGAACTTTTTTTTTTTCTTTTATTGATGTTTTATGTATGTTGATGAATAATTCTATTCTATCCTATTTGTATTTGTCTTAGGATTTGTTCCAGAAGTGTATAAATCAGTAAAGTAATTACAGTTTACTGTATTCTAACAAGTTATTTCTTTCTTTTATAGAAGTTGTTTACGGGGACCTAGTTTCATTTAGAATGGAGTTTAGTATGCGTTTTTAATTAGGGTCTCCTTAGCATCTAGATTTATACTTTCAAATTTGTTATTTTGAATATCTTATATTGTGACCTTTGTAGTAGTACCCGAAGTTTATTGTTTATAAGGAATTTGTCTTGTTTTCTCTAGTCTTTCCTTATTTAATGATAATGGTGGATTTAATTTCAATACTTGGAGACAAGTTGTTTTATGTATCAAGTTTCTCATTTTTTCAGTACGATTAGGTCTCCTCTTCTATAAACGTTCTGTATTATTCCTTTCTTCATTCTTTTATTCCCTTTGTGGACTTGTATGTGAAGTATTACCCTATTGGTTTACCGATAATCCGATGGTTTCACACGAGTCGGTATATTTGATAGTCCTTCGATTATAGGTTTTCCTTTATATAAAAAATTTAATTATTATGTTTCATGGTTGTTTCTGTATGATGTCACTCTTACCGTACACTTTTTAAGACCTTTTGTTAATTAGTAATAGATGACTTCTACTTTTATGTGTATGGGACACCGAGTCTTTAAAATGAGGATGTACATGTCTGTTATGGTTTAATGTTGACATTATAGATTTTGTGTACATGACCTTATAAGGTTAGTCAATTAGTATTATAAGTCGTTGACCACTGTTAGGTTTTTAGACAGGACTCATCTTACCTATTTATTTAACCCTATATAAGTTTTTTATCTTTTAGTATGTCGTTGTTTATATTTTTTGAAACAGTGTACGTACCTATCTAAGGTATCTGTATTAAGACTCTCTATGTTTGATCTATGTTCATTTATATACTAAAATAAATGAACTTCGAATTTTTATACGTTTTGAGAAAATGTCACGATCTTCCATCCTAAGTCCAAATTAGACCCTCCTTCCTTCCCGTGTCAGTCTTAAGGACTTACGATCACTATAAGATGAGAAGTATACCCCCACCAATGTACTACATAAACGTAGATTGTTTAAGTTACACGACATACTACATATGAGTAGTAGAGCCACGAAATAAAGTTAACTTTCTATATGATGTTAATCTTGTCCTTATGTCGGTAATTTTCCATCCTTTAACACGATAAATGTTGTTACACCTATTTAGAACTCCCATAATCCGGTCACTTTTTTCTACTTGTCTCCGTTTTTGACATACTAGAGTGAATATGCACCTTAGATTCTTTTGGTTTCAGTGTCTTTGTTGACTAACCACCAACGGTCCCTAGTCGTCCATCCTCTTTACTCACTTCGACCAGTTTCCCATTTTAGAAGGTCAATATTATGTTTATATTTATTCAAGGACCCTACATTACATGTAGTATCACTATTATGATATGGTATGACATAAAGACTTTCAACGATTCTCTCATCTAAAAATTTCAAGAGTAGTTTGTGTTTTTTCTTATATATGTGTTTGGAATTTGAGTGTGTGACAAAATATAGTTAATGAAGAGTTGTTTCGACCTTTCTGTTTTTCATTTTCAACTAGTTTTTTTGTCAAGTTCTCTTCTTTTAATAAGACCTAAACTAAAAGTTGATTGTGAGTCTTTTCAAGTCAACTTTCGTACTAAGCACAAGTCAACCTATATTTTATGACTATCTCGACACGACACGAACTTTCACTTTCACTTCAACGAGTCAGCACAGGCTGAGAAACGTTGAGTACCTGACATCGGATGGTTCGAGAAGACAGGTACTATAAAAGGTCCGTTATCATGACCTCACCTAACGGTAAAGGAAGAGGTCCCCCAGAAGGGTTGGGTCCCTAATTTGGGTCCAGAGGGTGTAACATCTGTCTGCGAAACGGTAGACTCGGTGACCCCTCACGACACGAATCAGTGAGTTAGTACAGACTAAGAAACCCAGGGGTGCCTGACGTCGGGTGGTCCGAGAAGACAGGTACCCCTAAGAGATCCGTTCTTATGACCTCACCCAACGGTACGGGAGGAGGTTCCCTCGAAGGGTTGGGTCTCTACCTTGGGTCCAGAGGGGATAACGTCCGTCTAAGAAATGGTAGACTCGGTGGTGGTCCCTTCGGGTTCTTACGACCTCACCCATAAAATGGGGAAGAGGTCCCTAGAAGGACTGGGTCCTTAGTTTGGCCCCAGAGGACATAACGTCCACCTAAAAAACGGTCGACTAGATGGTCCCTTCGGGTGAATGCCTCGATTGTTTGAAGTTTAATCAAAATATTTGTACTTTTTTAATGTAATTCTACTTTGTAGACTAAGAGAGTTTGATCTTTATAAACATTTTTGATGAAATACAGGGAAAGTTTCGTCTTTTTAAAGTTCTGGTAAGGCGTAAAGACAAACTTTTTGACCCATACCGACTACAATCCTTAAGTTTCCTCATATTATACCATAACAAAAAATCCATGTGTGTAACGATTTTGTTAACAACGACAACAAGCAGTGAGTCAACACATGCTGAGGAAACAGTGGGGTACCTGACGTCGTGTGGTCCGAAGGACAGGTGACAAAGGACCTCAAACGAGTTTGAGTACAGGTAACTCAGTCACTACGGTAGGTTGGTAGGACAGGAGACAGCAGGGGAAGTTGGAAAGGGTCTTAATCCCAGAAAAGGTTACTCAACCGAGAACCATAGTCCACCGATTTCATAACCTCGAAGTGGAAGTCGTAGTCGGGAAGATTACTGAGAAGTCTCAACCAAACGAAATCCTAACTGACCAAACTAGGGGAAGGTCAGGTTCCCTGAGAGTTCTCAAAAGAGGTCATGACGTCAAGGTTCCGCAGTTAATAAACCGTGAGTAGGAAAAAGTGACAGGTCGAGAGTGTAGACATGTACTGATGACCTTTCGGGTATCGAAACTGATATACCTGGTAACAGTCGTTTCATTACAGAGACGAAAAATTATGCGACAGATCCAAAGAGTATCAAAAAGAAGGTTCACCGTTCATAGACTGACATATCGACGTTAGTGGTAGACGTCACTAAAACCTCGACTTCTTTTATTTCATACAGTGACAAAGGTAAAAAAGAGGTAGACAAATGGTACTTCACTACCCTGGTCTACGGTACTGGAATCAACAAACTTACAACTTAAAATTCGGTCGGAAAAATGAGAGGAGAAAGTGAAAATAGTTCTACAAGAAATCAAAGAGAAGCGAAAAACGGTAATCCCACCACAGTAGACGAATAGAATCCAATAACTATAAGGAGGACCATTAGAACTAAGGTCGGACACGAAGTAAGTCGGGTGGTAAACGTACTACATGAGACGTATATTCAATTCATTCGTCACAGTGTTATATGTCTGAACTATATGAGGAAAGAGTTAAACATTAGTCAGGTAACAAGATATAACCTGATTGATAACGACCAAGATTGATAACGAAGAACTAGTCGTGTGTCCAAAGTTTTCTCCGTCCATTCCACCAGACCATACGGGTGGTGAAATTCTTAAAAGGTCAAACAACACTAGGTGTGTCAGTTTCGGAAATCGGATCAGTTACTTCGTCTTCGTCTACAAAAAGACTTTAAGAGAACGAAAAAGACACTAGGTTACCTACAATCGTTAAACTAGTGTCCGAGCAGACGGAAAAAATTTAGGTCAAACATGTAGATCTTCAAGAAGCAAGTGTATTATGACTACGGTTCGAACTACCTAAAACTCGTAATGAAACGATTGTACACTTTACTCATGTCAACACGTCATCAAACTTGTAAGAAACCGTAATGGAAAGAAATTCTAACCTTACTTTTGACTGGAAAAGGTCAGGACACCGGTGACGACTCAAACGGTTTAAACAACCGTATAATTCACGTCGCGAAATTATTGTAGTATAAAATCCTAAACTTTGTCGAGTAGACCTTAAGATAGTGGATGTGATCGATTCACTGAATCGTCGTCGTCGTCGTCGTCGTCGTCGTCGAAACAAGTAATCATCACGAAAAATTCCGGGTGAACTGAAGTGTTAGACACTACAGACTGAGATCCACTTACTAGTGTGGTAACACCAATAGACCCAGTAATGTTGGAAAAAACATATCAAAAAGACACCTAAGAACGGTGGAGAAGAATTATAGAAGACGAAGACAATCCAGGTATGGTAAAGACAGGAAATAACATGGGTAGCAACGTACTTTACAAGGGAACCAAAGAGGTTAAAATAAGTTCTCTAGAGATCAGTAATGGTAAGATAACAAAAGGAGATAAAGGAAAGTAACTAGTGAATCCTTTTAGAAAACGTAGAGAGAAACGATAAGAAACCTTTAGATGTAAGTCTAACCAGATAGAAAGGAAAAGAGGAAACAGAAAGTGAAGAATAAAAGAGTCGATAAACATTCCAGAAAAGTCTGTTGGTAAAACGGAAAAAAGTAAAGAAAAAGAACCCCTTTTTCTTCGATTTTGTCATTACGGAATTTTGAATGACATAGAAGGTATCTTTTACAAAAATACTTTAAGAAAGTTGGTGTACGGTGTGTTGAAAAGTAGTTAAGAGAAGACAATTCTAGGGGAGTCAGTGTCATTACCTCTGTACTATGTATGTAATTCTTTGGAAGTTTATAGATGATATCCTTATCTCATAACCATCTGACTTACGAGACGTCATATAACATTAATTTTAGAGAAAATACTCATCTTTTATTTTCGTTTGGTTTGTTTTTATAAGTCAGTGAGATGTCGTACTTAGGTTATCACTTCTGTCACAGTCATTTTTACGTCCTGGGAATTGTCAAATCGTTGTACACTAACGGATTTCTGATACCCCTTAAAGGAGAAAGGACATAGTTATTGAAGTCTACGAAGGGAGATATTAAAAGTATCTTGTTTTTCTATCTTACTTTACTCGAAAGTTCGGATTCGAAATTCTACATTCTTCGTACGAAAAGTTATCTACGATATTAAGTTTAAGGATTTATACATCAATTTCAATACTGTTTTTCGTAGTCTTATTCGTGACCCGAGAATATTAAAAAAATCGTACGCTGTGTTTACAAGAATAGACTGTTTACATTGTGACCTTGTTTTAATAGATGTCTACTAAGGACGTTGAGTATTAAAGACTTTCCTGCCAACAATTCACAATCGGGTATAGACTCCCATAGGAGTTTAAGTAGGAAAATTGTTTAGAATTGACTCGTAGAAGATTCTTGTTTTCGGCATAACATTTACGAGATCGTCTCTTTGAACTGGAAATTTGTCGTGACTTAATTGTTCACTTCAATTCTGTATTCCCTTTTATTCAAGTTTTTTTCGGAAACTATAAACAACTTACTATATTTCATCTTCCACTGTTCCTGGTATTCTTTCAATAAATTCAATACCATAAAGTATTTCCACTTTCCTCCTGTAAGATCAACATTTTCAATCTTTTCTGATTTCCCATTTCATTGTGTATTCCACTCGACACTTACTCAAAGATTAGGAAAGACTTATACACACGCAAATGTATAATATGTACATAATAAGTCGTACCTGTACTTATTTATAATTTTGTCGAGTTACAGTTACCTTACCACGTCTTGTCTCTGTTACAGTTTTAAGTCATTAGTCGTAAACCGTTATCTAAAGGGAGGTTTGACGAGAGTGTTTCACACATTATTTGTTGAAGTCCAACGAAGTAATGTGTGATTGGATCCATTAACTCTTGGTTGAAATATTAAAATTTACAAATTTTCTTAAGTTTTTTATGTACTGGATACCTACTGAGTTTAAATTGAGTTTCTTCAATTAGAATTGTAAAAGTCTTTGAGAGTTTTGGTGTATACACACATAGAAATCTCTATAAAACGATAAAGGTAAACAGTGATTCTCAAAAGTATAAAAATTTTAGGTACAGTGAAGTGGTAAAGATCGAGGTTTTAATAATAAGTGACTTTATTGTAAAATCAAAATCAAAATTTTCTAGTTAATGAAACTATTGAGTATTAGTAATCTTAAATAACTTCTATACATCCATTAACATTATTATATTTTATATTAAAAATTGAACGTCTAAAGTTGATGTCTAATTAAAATTCATTAAAACGTTGAAATAAACCTCGTAAACAGAGGTGTATAAAATTCGAGAAGAAAAAGAGGAATAATATATTTTCATTAAGTAGTGTCTTTTATTTTAGTACACGGATCAATTATGTATTAAAAGGTCTATGTAGATTTAAGTTTATTTTTGTACTGGTGATATAATGACTGTATTATAACTATGGATTTAGTCATTTACCTGACATATCCGTATGACTTTAACGACCATTTTGAGAAGTTGATATGACATACGAGAACTCTATTTTTACGATAGAGAAATTTAAAGAAAGGTTGTGTTGTCGATATACTATCCGTCTGTTATCTTTGGTCAGTTTAACTATTTACCTATAAAATTTAATAAATTGTTTCATATTATAATAAAATGAACAGATTGAGGTTTATATGACTGTCATTTATAATCTCACCAAAAAAACACACTAATTAAGAGGAATTCATTGGAACTTATTTACCTAAAGAAGTAAATACCACGGTCGATAACCTTTACCAGAATTTTACATTACCTAAATAATTGTGTACAACTTGAGAAGGACACTGTGTATCTCTCCTTCAGTGACTATCTACGTCTTTCAGGAGACCGAGTCTACAGTCTTTTACAAACTTCATCTTGTAGATGTCAATAAGGTATGGAAAAAAGTTGAAGTAAGGGAGATTTAAGATCGACAAATAAAACAAAAAATTTATTGAGGAAGTACTCTCTTTATTTATAAAATTCTAGTTTTCCCCAGAAGGGTCCTCCGTGATCACCACTTCTTTACCGGACGGTAACGTCCTCTGTTCTCTACGTCCAAGTTAGGGACCCAACCCTTCTAAGGGGACCTCCTCCCGTACCGTTAGGTAAGGTCATAAGAACGGACCTCTTAGGGTACCTGTCTCATCGGACTGTTAGATGTCAGGTTTCCCACCGTTTCTCAGCCTGTGTTTGACTTCCCTGAATCGTGTTTGTCTGCTAGTCTTTTCCCACCAAGAACGATAATCAGATATTTTATTACAAGTTATGAATTTTCTATTACTCTTTTAACTATTATTCTTATGTTTTGATACTGAAGATATCGTAGTATTATAGTCTGAACGTTCATTAATCTTGATCTGTTCAAGTCAATAAAAAAGGACTACTTAATAAGGTTGGGGTCTGACTTGTGTCCCGTGGGTGATATCAAGATCGAGGTCTTATGAGAGTTTCTTTAGGTAAGATGGTACTCTATGAGATTTACAGTGTTTACAGAAGGGACATCACTTGTTTTATTACGGAGAGACAGAGAAGTAGGAAACTCGGAGATAAAATAAAAGACGAAAGAACAGAGTTGACAAGGGGGTACAGATCTCGTTTTATGAAATTCTTAAACTTCTGTTAATAATACTGATAAGTCTCTGAAACGTAAAAAGTCCAATTTGTAAGGAAGGAAGTAAGTATACTGTATCGTAGATAGTGAAATAAGTTCTACCATCGGTAGGAGTCTATATATCAACCGTAAGTTATTAGAGTTTATCTCTTTACTTTTGTTTGTGAGGTCTAAACGAAGATGATCTCGTTTTATGTTCTCATAAATTAACTTTAGTGTACTTTAACGTTTGTGAGTTAAAAACTCGATGTTATTACTGTCAAAGTGTATCAAGTTGTATTATCGTAATAGAAGGAATTACATTCATAACGTATAAGGAGTTATTTAAGAGGTTAAGGTAATCGAAAAGATTGTTGATACATTGTGGTGTTGTAATATAACCCAAACTTCGGTTTATTTAGGTGACCGTTAAAAGGGTAACTGTCGACCAGAAGACGTTTTTTGAAATGTCTTATAATATTACATCCTCAAATGAATGGTCGGTGAATGGTCAAAAAATAAGAATTTCTCCATAAAAATAGAGAATCTCTTGGTGACATCGGAATTAGCATATCATAGAAGGATATACAGTCAGTATATCATTCACCTTCTATTCATTTAAGTTAAACTAATATGTCACCTTCACTGTTTATCTAAGTTCCCTGATCTAGACTGTCTCATAGACTTCTTGATGCCTCTCTCCGAGCATTGTAACATGTCCTCCACTACTAGTTTTGTTAGGGGTTTCTCTTCTTTACGTTTTCTGTTTTACCTACAGTCTCCTCGGGAATGTATCGATTCTTTACTTCTGTTCGCTTTCCGTTTCCTCTTTTCCTTTCTATATAGGTAGACTTACGTCTTAAGGTTTCTTATCGTTCCTCTCTATTCTTTCCGAAGGATTCACTAGTTACGTTTGTTTATTTCTTTTTGTTGTCTTACCCTTTCTGATCTCTAGTGAAGTTCTTTTAATCTCTATGGTTTTTTTTTTAAAGTACGTTTCTGTTCGTGTTATTTCCTATCTTTACCATACCTAAATTACCTGGATTGTCTTCGTCTTTCACTTCTCCTTGATTTTTCGGAGAACTACTTTCACTTTCTCCTCTCACTTTTTCAACCGACTTTCGAGTTGTAAGTCTTTTGATTCTAGTACCATAGACCAGAGTAGTGAAGTATCGTTTATCTACCCATTTGTCCCAGTCTGAAATAAAAAGACCCGAGGTTTTAGCGACGTCTACCACTAACGTCGGTACTTTAATTTTCTGCGAATGAGGAACCTTCCTTTCAATACTGGTTGGATCTATCATATAGCTTTTCGTCTCTATAATGAAACGGTTGTTTCCAGGCAGATCAGTTCCGATACCCAAAAGGTCACCAGTACATACCTACACTCTCAACCTGACACTACTTCCGACTCACGGTTTCTTAACTACGAAAACTTGACACCACAACCTCTTCTGAGAACTCTCAGGGACGTTCTACTAGGTTGGTCAGGTAAGATTTCCTCTAGTCAGGACCACAAGTAACCTTCCTGACTACGAATTCGACTTTGAGGTTATAAAACCGGTGGAGTATGCTTCTCAACTGAGTAACCTTTTTGGAACTACAACCCTCCCAAACCCGCGTCCTCCTCTTCCCCTACTGTCTCCTACTCTACCGACCTACCGTAGTGGTTAAGTTACCTGTGCTCAAACTCATTTGAGGCCCTCGACCACTACCTGTCCCTCCGGACCGCACGACACTAAGTACCCCAACGTTTCTAAGCCTGTGCTGACTTGCTGATTTTACTTGACTTGTCTTCGTCTTCTATAATTCTTCTCCACCGTTCTTATGTGTTTTCTTGACATGTTTTTTCTAGAATTACTGGGTCTAATGGTGTCACCACACTAGTGAGTAGATCTAGGTCTTTTGAACTTCACACTTTAGTTCACCCGAAAACTTTCGTAGCGATACTTGCTTCGATCACCTCCACTACCTTAAGGTCGACTCGATAAAGTTTAGGATTTTCTATTACGACACCTTCACGACGTGAGTTATACGGTCGTTTAAACCTCTTGTGTCGTCACCTGTTTCTGACCTTTTCCCATCAGAAGTGACGTTAGGTTTTCTTTCTGGCACGGTTTCTTACAAGTTTCATGGTGTGTTAACGTAAGTAGACTGTGTGATCGTTTCATTACGAGTTTTAAGACGTTCGATCCGAAGTTGTCATACCCTTGACTCTTTAAGGTCTACAAGTTCGACCTAAATCTTTTCCGTCTCCTTGGTCTGTGGTTTAACGGTTGTAGACAACGTAGTGTAATTTTTCTTCTCTTAAGGTCTTTTTTTGTGGATGAAGATGAAATAAACCATACGGTTTCGGAAACTGACATATGACAGTGGGACGAATAAATTGAATATACGTCTCGTGTAATACACTTTACGACCCGACCTACTTCGTGTTCGTCCTTATTTCTAACGACCCTCTTTTTAGTTATTGGAGTCTATACGTCTACTGTGATGGGATTACCGTCTTTCACTTCTCCTTGATTTCTCGGAGAACTTTCACTTTCTCCACTTACTTTTTCGACCGAATTTTGAGTTGTAAGTCTTTTGTTTATAGTACCGTCGACCAAGGTAGTTAAGTCAAGTCAACGAGTCAGTACAGGTTGAGAAACGTTGGGGTACCTGACGTCGTGTAGTCCGAAGGGACAGGTAGTCGTCGAGAACCTCGAATGAGTTTAAGTACAGGTAACTCACCCACTGCGGTAGGTTAGTAGAGTAGGAGACAGTAGGGAAAGAGGAGGGCGGAAGTTAGAAAGGTTCGTAGTCCCAGAAAAGGTTACTCAGTCAAGAAGTGTAGTCCACCGCTCTCATAACCTCAAAGTCGAAGTTGTAGTCAGGAAGGTTACTTATGGGTCTTGACTAGAGGAAATCCTACCTGACCAACCTAGAGGAACGTCAGGTTCCCTGAGAGTTCTCAGAAGAGGTTGTGGTGTCAAGTTTTCGTAGTTAAGAAGTCTCGAGTTGAAAGAAATATCAGGTTGAGAGTGTAGGTTTGTACTGATGACCTTTTTAGTGAAGTACCGTTTATCTACCCCCTTTTTACCTTTGTCACTGTCTGAAATAACAGAAGCCGTGGTTTTACTGACGTCTACCACTGACGTCGGTACTTTAATTTTTTGTGAACGAGGAACCTTCTTTTCGATAGTCGTTGGATCTGTCGAATAATTTTTCGTCTCTGTAATGAAACGGTTGTTTCCAGGTAGATCAGTTTCAATACAAAGAAATGTCCTTAACACATACCTACAGTCTCAACTTGGTATTTCTTTCAACTCACGACTTCGTAACTAAGAAAACTTGACGGTACAATCTCTTCTGAGAACTCTCAGGGAACCTGATGTTCCTCTAGGTTGGTCAGTTAGGATCTCCTTTAGTCAGGACTTATAAATAACCTTACTGACTACGACTTAGAGGTCATGAAACCGGTGGACTACGTTTCTTGACTGAGTAATCTTTTCTGGGACTACGACCTTTTCTAAATTTCGTCCTCTTCCCCTGCTGTCTCCCACTCTGCAAAACTACCGTAGTGGCTGAACTACTTGTACTCAAAATTGTTCGAGGTCCTAAACGACTACCTGTCCCTTTGGACATCACGACGTCAGGTACCCCAGTGTGTATCAGTCAATTGGTTTTTTCCTACGTGTATCGAGAGAGTCTCCTTTCGGGATATCGTTTGTACAACCCACTGTTTTCTCCTTACACGACGACCCCTTTTCTACTGTAGACGATGTATTCCGGATTTTATACTAGGTCAATTTCATAATGTAACTTATACAGTCGTTTAAACCTTTTGAGTCACCACCGGTGTCCTGACCTTTTCCAGTCAAAAGTAGGGTCAGATTTCTTCCCGTTACGGTTTCTTACAAGTTTGATGACACGTTAACACGAGTACAGTGGACGACTGTTTCATTACGAGTTTTGGGAAGTTCGATTCGAAGTCGTCGTGTGATTGGTTCTTAAAGGTCTACATGTTCGACCCAAATCTTTTCCGTCTCCTTCGTCTCTAGTTTGACGATCGTAGACCACGTAATAACTCTTTCGATTCGTCAAGGTCTCTTTGTAGATGAAGACAAGTAACTGATGTAATTTTGGAAACTAACACACCTAGTGTTGTTTGACTTTTAGAGAATTTCTCTATCCTGGAAATTCTACCATGTGGAGGAATGGACAGAGGACTCGTTTGACAAACGTCAGTTCTTCGTTCTCAATTCGGTCTGTAGCTTGTTACCTGACCAAGTTTTAACCCTTTCCTTATGTTGTTTTTCCGACATACAACAGTGGGAGAATTAATTGAATATACGTCTCATGTAGTACGTTTTATGACCCGACCTACTTAGGGTTCCGTCTTAGTTCTAAAGACCCTCTTTATAGTTGTTGGAGTCTATACGTCTACTATATTGTGATTACCTTCTTTAACTTCTCCTTGAATTTCGGAGAACTACTCCACGTTCTTCTCACTCCTTTTTTTCGACCGAATTTAGAGTTGTAATGTTTTGGATTCTAGTACCGGAGGTCAGGGTAGTGAAGTGTCCTTTATCTTAACCTTTTACACCTTTGTCACTGTCTAAAATAAAAGAACCCGAGGTTTTAGTTACGTCTACCACTGACGTCGGTGTTTTAATTTTCTGTGAACGAGGAACCTTCTTTTCGATACTGTTTGGGTCTGTCACATAATCTTTCGTCTCTGTAATGAAACCACTGTTTCTAGGTATATCAGTTTCGATACCAAAAAGGTCATCAGTACGTACCTACAGTCTCGATCTGGCATTTTTTCTGTCTTACGGTTACTTGACTGTGAAAGTTTCACACCATGATCTCTTCTGAGAACTCTCAGGGAATCTGTCGTTCCTCTAGTTTGGTCAGTCAGAATTTCCTTTAGTTGGGACTTATAAGTAACCTTCTTGACTACGACTTCGACTTCGAGGTTGTGAGACCGGTGAACCACGCTTGTCGGCTGAGTAATCTTTTCAGGTACTGCGAGTCTTTCTAACTCCCGTCCTCCTTTTCCCACGGTGTCTCCAACTCTACCAACCTATCGTAGTGGCTGAGTTACCTGTACTCAGACTCGTCTGAGGTCTTCTGTCACTTCCTGTCCCCTCGGACCTCACGACGTGAACACTGTACCCCAGTGCTTCTCAACCTGTGCTGAATCGCTGACTTGTTTTTGTTATTGTCGTTGTATTCCGGAGAAGAGATTCCAGTCCTTTGTATCGTCTTGAAAGTCAAGGCAAGTCAAGTCAAGTCAAATCAACGAGTCAGCACAGGCTGAGAAACGCTCGGGTACTTAGTGTTGTACGGTCCAATGTACTTTTATATTTATCGTGGAATCCTTTAGACTCCTTTATCTCCTTATACATACTCTACTTCCTTGTTTTCATTTCTTTTTGAGGTATTCTTAATTCACTCTATCTCTATCCGTTAGATCAGTTCTTTCACAAGTCCATCATTACCATTTCTACCAGTGTCTTAAGTCTTCTTATCACTCTTTAATCTTGGAAATTTCTTTCTCAAGTATTATGAATCATTTTATCTGATATTTTATTAATGACGATGTTTTCTGTTTCTCTCTGTGATGTATTACTACTTCGTTATCTAGGTTCTCCTACATTGTTGACATTCATATATATAATTGTCTGGTATATATATATATACTTGAATAATAACGATTTGACGTTTATTCATATATACGACTTGGATAATTGTTTAATGTATTCCGTTTACAATTGTCTGTATCTTCTCCTTCAACTGTCGTCATTGTGTTATCATTCCTTGAAATTTGAGGCAAATATAAATACCTGTCTAGTAGGTATACATTTTAGTTATTCCTTTGTGAACGGAATTTACTGTGTAATCTGGTCTACTTAGTATATATATATATATATATATAGTATAAGGTGGACTTTCGTTGTCTTATATGTAGGAAAAATTCACGTGTATCTCGTAAGAGAGTCTGTGTAGTGTGTCATCCGGTGTTTCGTTTGGAATAATTTAAATTCTTTTAATTTTATTATAGTTTGTAGAAAGTTTGGTGTTAGTCGATGTTCTTTTCTTGACGGTTTTTTTGTGTTTTATGTACCAACGATTTGTTATACGATGATTTGTTGGTTGTCTAGGGACTTCATCAGTTTCTCCTTTATTTTTTTCTATGGACCTCTGTTTACTTGTGTTTTATGTTACTAGGTTTTGGATACCTTGTGTCATTTTCGTCAAGATTCTCTCTTCAGATGTCGTTATGTTCGAATGTAGTCCTAAATTCTTATTCAAGTTTATTTGTTAAGTTTGAATGTGGATTTCTTGAACCTCTTTCTTGTTTATTTTGAGTTTTAATAATCCTCTCTTTCGTATCTAGTCTCGTCTTTATTTACTGTATCTCATATTTTTTGGTAATTTTTTTAGTCAATTTGATTTTCAACATAGAAACTCTTTTGTTTGTTTTAACTATTTGGAAGTCGGACTTTCCAAGAAAAGATTTTTCTTTTCTTTTCCCCCCTCTCCTTATTTTAGAGATGTTAGTCTATGTTATTTCCTCTTCAATGTTGGTTATGGTCTCTTTACAATGATTTTTTATAGTGTTCTTCTGATGATGTTTGTCGATTTACGGTTATTTTATTTTTGAACCTTTTTTGTCTGTTTATATATTTTTGTATATTAGAGGGTTCTGACTTGGTTCTTCTTTATCTTTTATACTCGTCTTGTTAATGGTCATGACTTTAAATTAGTCATTAATTTTGTGAGGGTTACTCGTCTTCAGGTTCCTTTCTACTGTAGTCTCCACATAAGATGGTTTGTAAATGTCTTCTCAATCGTGGATAAGAAGATTTTTATATAGTTTTTTAACGTTTCTTTACTTATAAAGATTTCAGTAAGATACTTGGATCGTAGTGGAAATATGATTATAATCCGCTTTTTTTTTTTTTCCTTTCTTTCTTTTATGTCCAGTTATAGTCACTATTTGTCTAAGTTTTTAGAAGTTGTCTTATGATCGTTTGACTGAGGTTACTATATAATTTCCTGTTATGTAATACTGGTGGTTACTCTAAATACTGTTCTTACGTTCCTAAAAAGTAACAGGTGTTTAGTTAGTAACACTATGTAGTGTAATTATTTGACTTCTAATTTTTGGTGTACTAGTAGAGTTATTTGTGTCTTTTTTCGAAATTTGTTTTAAACTATAGGTAATTAATATTCTTGAGATCTCTTTCACTCGTATCTCCTTTATATGGTGTGGTATTATTTCCGGTATACACATTTTGGTTGTCGATTATAGTATGAGTTGTCATACTTTCTTAATGGAAATTCCAGTCCCTGTTCTTTTACCACGGGTGAGAGTGGTCAAAACTAGTTGTGTCATAACCTTTAGAATTGGTGTCGTTCATTTGTCCTTTTTTTATTATTTTCTTTAGAATTAACCATTCTTTATTCATTCTAACAGTGACAAAGATCAACTTTACTATGATAGGTGTCTTTTCATATTCTACGACTACTTTCTTTGACTTCTACTTTGCACCTTTTTATGTGGTACAAGAACTTGACCTTCTGTACTATATCTATATATATCTAGAGAGAGAGAGAGAGAGAGAGTGAGAGAGAGAGAGAGAGAGAGAGATATATATATATATATATATATACATATGTGTGTGTGTGTGTATTCATATTACCGTATAATCGGTATATTTTTACTATTTTAAAATGTAAACGTTGCTGTACTTACCTGAACCTCTTATAAAACAATTCACTTTGTTCGATGAAATATACACCTTATATTTTTTTATGTTGTTTGATCACTTATATTGTTTTTCTAAGTGTCTCTTTTTTCTTTGATCGTTACTGGTTACCCCTCTCTCTCTCACCCTCCCCGTATACCCCATCTCTTGGTTCTGATTCCACTTTTCCAGGAATGCTTCCTGATTCCATTTTTGGCAATACGCACTTTATTCGATATTTCTATAAGATGTATTCTTCTCTTAAATCAGTTATGAAGGTCATCAGTACATACCTACACTCTCAACCTGACACTTCTTCCGACTCACGACTTCTTAACTACGAAAACTTGACACCACAACCTCTTCTGAGAACTCTCAGGGAACCTGACGTTCCTCTAGGTTGGTCAGGTAAGACTTCCTCTAGTCGGGACCCTAAAGAAACCTTCCTTACTACGACTTCGACTTTGAGGTTATGAAACCGGTGGAGTATGTTTCTCAACTGAGTAACCTTTTCTGACACTACGACCCTCCCTGACCCCCGTCCTCCTCTACCTCTGCTGTCTCCTACTCTACCGACCTACCGTAGTGACTGAGCTATCTACTCACTTGAGATCCCAACCACTACCTGTCCCTCCGGACCGTACGACACTAAGTACCCCAACGTTTCTCAGCCTGTGCTGACCCCCTGACTTGACTTGACTTGAATATTATTGATATTTACCTCATGTTGGAAATTTTAGCCGTTTAGTCACATAACGTACACATATTGAATATGTTATAATGTGTAGTTGATATGACTTTATTTATTGTTATTTTATTAATTGGTACTTTTTCATATTAAGACGGAGAAACGAAAAGAGGTAATAAACATAAAGTTTATGTTTAAAGTTTGAGGTCATAAACATGGAGTCAAGTCAAGTCAGTACAGGCTGAGGAAGGCTGGGGTACCTGTCGATCCGGAGTGACAGGTAGTGGTTGAGGACCTCAAGTGGGTTTGGGTACAGGTAACTCAGCCACTACGGTAGGTTGGTAGAGTAGGAGACAGTAGGGGAAGAGGAGGACGGGAGTTAGAAAGGGTCGTAGTCCCAGTCGGGTTTACTGTCGAGGAGTGTAACCCACCGGTTTCATAACCTCAAAGTCGCAGTTGTAGGAAGGATGGTTACTTGTGGGTCCTAACTAGAGGAAATCCTACCTGACCAACCTAGAGGAACGTCAGGTTCCCTGAGAGTTCTCAGAAGAGGTTGTAGTGTCAAGTTTTCATAGTTAAGTAAACACGTGTCAAAAGAAATATCAGGCTGAGAGTGTAGGTATGTACTGATGACCTTTTTGGTATCGGAACTGATCTGCCTGGAAACAACTGTTTCATTACAGTGACGAAAAGTTATACGATAGATCCAACCAGTATTGATAAGAAGGTTCCTCGTTCGTAGAAAATTAAAGTGCCGACGTTAGTGGTAGACGTCACTAAAACCTCCGGGGGTTTTATTTCAGACTGTGACAAAGGTGACAAAGGGGTAGATAAAAGGTACTTTACTACCCTGGCCTACGGTACTGGAATCAAAAGACACAACTCGAAATTCGGTTGAAAAAGTGAGAGGAGAAAGTGAAAGTAGTTCTCCGAGAAATCAAGAAGAAGTGAAAGACGGTAGACGTATAGACTCCAATAACTATAAAGAGGTCCGTTAGAACTAAGGTCGAACACGAATGTCGGGTCGCAAAGAGTACTACATGAGACGTATATTCAATTTATTCATCTCACTGTTATGTGTCGGAACTGCATGAGGAAAAGGATAGACCTTGGTCAGACAACAAGGTACAGGTCAAGATTGACAACGAAGGACTGGACGTATGTACAAAGAGTCCTCCGTCCAGACCACCAGACTATAAGGGTAGAGAAAGTCTTAAAAGGTGTCAAATAACACTAGGTGTGTCAGTTTCCGAGACCGTATCAGTTATTTTGTCTTCATCTACAAAAAGACCTTGAAAGAACGAAAAAACTACTAGGTGACCTACAACCGTTAAACTAGTGACCAAGGAGACGGAAAAGATTTTGGTTGAACTTATAGACCTTCAAGTGTCAAGTGTATAACGACTTCGGATCGAACCTCTTAAAACTCGTAATGAAATGATCACACACTCTACTCACGTTAACACACCATCAAACTCGTAAGAAACCGTAACGGAAAGAAACCCTAACCTAACTTTTGACTGGAAAAGGTCACGACACTGGTGTTGACTCAAAAGGTTTAATCGACCGTATTACTCACGTCGTGTAAGTGTCGTAGTAGAAAATCCCAAACTTTATCGAGTTGACCTTAACGTAGTGGAGTGATCGAAACAAACATCACTACGAAGGATTCCGGGTGAACTGAACTGTAAGGTCCTACAGACCGAGATCCACTCCCTAGTGTGGTAACACTAATAGACACATCACTTCTAGAAAAACATGTCAAGACACATAAGAACGGTGGAGAAGAATTATAGAAGACGAAGACAAGTCAAGTCAAGTCAGTGAGTCAGTACAGGCTGATAAACGCTGGGGTACTTAGTGTCGTGTCGTCCGGAGGGACAGGTAGTGGTAGAGGGCCTCAAGTGAGTCTGAGTGCAGGTAGCTCAGGCACTACGGTAGGTCGGTAGAGTAATAGACAACAGGGGAAGAGGAGGACGGGAGTTAGGGAGGGTCCTAGTGTCAGACAAGGCTACTCAGTTGAGAAGCGTACTCCACCGGTTTAATGACCTAAAAGTCGAAGTCGTAGTAAGGGAGGTTTCTTTAGGGTCCCGACTAGAGGAAGTCTTACCTGACCAACCTAGAGGAACGTCAGGTTCCCTGAGTTCTCAGAAGAGGTTGTGGTGTGAAGTTTTCGTAGTTAAGAAGGTACTAGTTGAAATAAGTGTCAGGTTGAGAGTGTAGGTATGTACTGGTGTCCTTTTTGCTATCGGAACAGATCTGCCTGGAAACAACCGTTTCATTACAGAGACGAAAATTTATACGATAGATCCAACCAGGATTGAAAAGAAGGTTCCTTATTCGCAGAAAATTAAAGTACCGACGTCAGTGGTAGATGTCACTAAAACCTCGGGTTTTTGTATTTCAGGCTGTGTTAAAGGTGACAAAGGGGTAGATGGAGGGTACTTCACTACCCTGGTCTACGGTACTAGAAACAACAGTCTTACAACTCGAAAGTCGGTTGAAAAAGTGAGAGGAGAAGGTGAAAGTAGTTCTCCGAAAAATCAAGGAGAAGTGAAAGACGGTATTCCCACCACAGTAGACGTATAGACTCCAATAACTATAAAGAGGGTCGTTAGAACTAAGGTCGGACACGAAGAAGGTCGGGTCACAAAGAGTACTACATGAGACGTAAATTCAATTTATTCGTCCCACTGTTATATGTCGGAACTGCATGAGGAAAAGGATTGACCTTGGTCAGACAAAAAGGTACAGGTCAAGATTGACAACGAAGAACTGGACGTATATCCAAAGAATTCTCCGTCCAGTCCACCAGACCCCAAGGGTAGAGAAAGTCTTAAAAGGTGTCAAATAACACTAGGTGTGTCAGTTTCCGAGACCGTAACAGTTCTTTCGTCTTTATCTACAAAAAGACCTTGAGAGAACGAAAAAGGTACTAGGTCGCCTACAACCGTTAAACTAGAGACCAAGGAGACGGAAAAGATTTTGGTCGAACAAGTAGTCCTTTAAGTGCCAAGTACATAACGACTTCAGACCGAACCTCTTAAAACTCGTAATGAAATGATCGTACACTCTACTCACGTTAACACGCCATCAAACTCGTAAGAAACCGTAACGGAAAGGAACCCTAACCTTACTTTTGACTGGAAAAGGTCAGGACACCGGTGACGACTCAAACGGTTTAAACGACCGTATAACTCACGTCGTGAAAGTGTCGTAGTAGAAAGTCCTAAACTTTATCCAGTTGACCTTAAGGTAGTGGAGGTGACGAAGACAATCCAGGGATGGTAAAGACAGGAAATAACTCGGGTAGAAACGTACTTTACAAAGGATTAAAAATAAATCCAACCACGTCTACATTAATACGAAAGTCCGACACTTAAAATTTAGTAATATTGATCCGAGTTTTTGTGGAATAATTAGTTTTATCCTTGGTGATGTTAGTTGTACAAAAACGGTTAGTCTTTATTCAAAAGAATAAAAACATCGTATTTTTAGGTACAAAAACCTAAACTGTTTAAGAACCTTTCTTAAAAGATATAGGACGACCAACACTTTCACAAAAGGGACGTTTTACAATATCTCCACGAAGTTCTTCACCAACCATTCCACAGTCCTCTTATACCACCTACTCCATTTTGAAGTATAGGATTAAACGAGTTGAAAACTTCGAAACCAACACGTTGTACGGTAGTCCAAACGGTACCTCTTCTTAAACTATAAAAGACAACTGGTCTCGGTCAACGTTCGTAATATCAAAAATTACGTAAAGTAGTTAAACGACTCGTATAAGAATCTACATTACTAAAGTGACCCTAAGTCTTTCGACATCACCTACTCTGGTCGTCGTCTGGTACTCTAAAAAAACCATATTCAAACCAAAACCTTTCACGATATCTCGAAGAAGAGACAGGTTGGTGACTCGACCAGTAACGGTCAGTAGTATTTTTATAGGTGAAAAACAGTGTCTAGTGTTAGGTCAATTCTTTACGGAGTAATAATAACACATCTTATTCTGTAGTGAAGTTTTTACGAACAAAACTAAAGACCAGTCGAGTACTCCGTACTATTTACATAGTTCGAAAAAGTGGAAAGGTTAAACGAAGTTTACGGTTTACTGGTATCTTACCAACTATAAAGCAAGAACCCGTTGAAGAGTAAATCAACATTCTCCTAACGAAATTACTACCGAGAGTTAACCAACAAGAGTTGAAGGCTACCGGTTACTAATGTGAAGAGTTGAAGTTCTGAGAACGGAGGAGACGTCTTGAAGAACTTGGTGGTGACGTAACCTGTAAACAATTTTTAAGGGTCCGGTTTATGTAACAAGTACAACACTCGACGAAATGTTGGGTAAAACATGAGTTTATTCTTTTAACGGGTTTAAACGTTAAACAGATCGTAGTACATGTATCAAATTTTATTTATATTTTATTTGTTCATTATTATAATGTGGTTCGTTATTCAGTAATCGTTTTTTTTATTATTTTCTGTTTACAGGTAATTTTACTACATACTGTATTGGAAGATACACAACTTACATAAGGTTATAGTTTATCGGTTAGAGTTGTTATGTTTTGACCTTAATGAAAACGTTGTTGGATTATTATCCTTTAACTCAAAGATGAAATAAAAGTTTATTGTTCAATGATGGACAGTTTCTCGTCTATTAACCATAGTTAGTGGTGTGAATTTTAGTAAATTTCGTTATAAAATATTTTAGTCGTCAACTGGAGTTTTTCACTCTGACTCCTTTTGTGTATAGTTCCGATCTAATAAGTGTCTTTCCAGTATTCACTCGATTTGTAACTTCTGATAATTTTTGTTTTGTGTTTTTAACGAAAGTAGTTTAATTTTACTTTATTTTAATTTTTCTTTGAGTTAGAAACTTAACTTACCAACTTCTACTGAATTTTATTGATTTTTGTCCTTTCATAGTAGAACTAATGTAACATTGAATATGATACAGAATGTCGTATTTTTAGTATAAAAATTTTAAGGTTAAGAATGGAGAGAGGTAAGAAATAAAGGTTGAGGAACATATATATTCTGTGTTTGACGTTTTTCTACTCTTTTTTTTAGATTTGTAAAAAATATTTATAGTTCCTTTGTTTGGGTTAAATGAAAAGTCGACAGGTTTTCCATCCAACTTTAATCAAGAATTATGGAGTGGAATGAGACCGTCCTTTTAACGATTATTTAGTAACGTACTAATTTTAAAAACATTTATTCCTTTTTTTGATATTGTCCAGAAATCTGGAATTGTACATATCCAGAACCGTGTTTTTATATTATCAATAAATGATTGTAGAAGTTAAAGTAATACGATGTTTACATCTACTAAAAAAAAAATTTGATTCAAACTTGTCAAAACAGCCTCTTCAGTTACCGTGGGGTGAGGTCATGAGAACGGACCTTTTAGGGTACCTGTCTCCTCGGACCATCCGACGTCAGATACCCTAGCGCTTCTCAGCCTGTGTTGATTCGCTGAAGTGAAAGTGAAAAGTGAGAGTACGTAACCTCTTCCTTTACCGTTGGGTCAGGTCACAAGAACGGACCTCTTAGGACCCCTGTCCCCTCGGACCACCCGACGGTAGATACCCTGACGTGTCTCAGTCTGTACTGACTTCACTAAATCGACGTTTGTCAAAACACTTAAAAGACGAACGAGTCGACCATTTCTTAGATGAACGTTACGTCCTCTGGTCCCAAGTCAAGGATCCAATCCTTTTAGGGGATAACTTCCCTTACCGTTGGGTGAGGTCAAGAGACCGGACCTTTTAAGGTACCTACCTCCTCGGACCACCCGATATCAGATACCCCAGAGTTTCTCAACCTATGTTGACTCGTTGATTGTGTGTGTGTTTGTCAAAACTTCATAAAGTCATACAATGGTTAGTATCCAGTGCGAGAAGGATCCTATGAATATTAGGAGTCTTCGTAGTATCCCTCCTGTTAGACGTGGTTTAGTTTACAATTTAAATTATAGACGTTGAGGATAGGAGTTACAAACATTTGTTCTTTAGAACAGTTGGTGTTTGCCTTCAGGTTTTTTCCATCTAATTCTCAGATCTCATCTCTAATTCCCTATTTTTATAGGGTAAGTGTATGATTACCCAGGACCCTTCAAAATTATGGGTGTTTGACATTACGGAAAAGAGGTCACTATTAGAGTTAGAGGTCACTGTTGAGAAAGTTGTTGACTTTTGTAGGGAGAGGGAAGTAATTTGGTGTATCAAAGTATGTAAACATCTCTACCTCTCGTTGACCTATAGTTGAAGAAAAAAACTAAATATGTAATAAAGACAACAAAAGATTGATTTTAACCGAAAGTAACATGTTACATAGAGGTTAAAAGTTATATATGTATCAATCATTATTTTTTTAAGTCGAGTAAGTTCTATAATATATTAAATGAACCAATATGTACTGAAATATATGAAGAAAATAAGTGTTTTTTTCCTTTTAACAATGAGATACTGAACTAGTGAATCTTAATACCGGGTAATGTCGACAGAAAGTTTATATTAAAGATAGTATACCGAAATATTACTCCAAAATTAAAGTTTTACTTAACAGGACGTAACCTCATTAAACACAAAAGAAGAATCAGAGATTTACGATTCGTTAAGGGAGAGAAATCGATCTCATGACGGGTCCATCTATTCTTACGTCCCGGACTCTGGTATAAGGAGGAATGAAAGATTAGAAATTCTGTTATAAATTCATTTTTAATATTAAAAGTATGTTGAAAAATGTTTTCGTTCATTCATTTTATTCAACAACAACGAGTCAACGATTCAACACAGGTTGAGAACTGGGGTACTCGGTGTCGTGTGGTTCGAAGGGAAAAAAAAGTGATAGTGGGTCTCAAACGAGTTTGAGTACAGGTAACACAGTCACTACGGTAACTTGGTAGAGTAGGAGACAACTGGGGAAGAGGACGACTTATCTGATAAAGTTTTTCGTTCAATTTATGAATGAACCTAGTCTAAATCTTTTGCACAGAGACAGGTCTTCTAAAGACAACTTCTTTTTTCTTTTATGATCTATTTACGTTGTGGTTTTATAAATATATTTACATATTTGTGTATTTACATTACTGAATCTTCAAGATTTTAAGTTTAAACACGACTTATAAGTAGGAGGTGATTGGCCATTAATAAATATTTTCGATATAATGTAAAAATATAAATTATGAATGTTATTTTTAGAGTACAAATAGGACAGGATAAAAAGATGGTTCTCATGGTTGGTATTCGTAAATAGTCATGGTACGAATTATAAACTTTACGAAAAAAATATAGTTGGACTATGTGAAAGTATAAGGTCCAAAAATTTTTAATGAGAAAGGTACCTTAGTACTATGTGACTCTTTTATGTTTCTATCAGTTGTCTTGTCGTATGTGGTTTTTTTTTTTTTTTTCTTTTAGTCTGATGTAGAAGTTTATAAGAGTTTTTCTTTTCTTTAATAGTCTTTACAAATATAAACCTTGACAGTCAAAGTTTCTGATGATCAGTCTTTAATTTAATTTTATTAGGTGAACAGGGAATTCGTCTGTGATACTGAGGTCGTTACTAACTTTTTTGTCATTTAAAAATTTTGTAAAGGTAAACTCTTATATGAAACAATATATAAATATTTCCTTCACGAGGTGAATTCACCTTTAAAAGACCAAAAGGGACACAGATCAAAACGAGTAATTCACAGGAATTTTTTACATTAAGTCGAGAAAGAAAGTCTCAAGTATTTTTAGTTCCTCTCTGTCATGTTTATAACGTCACTGGAACCTTGAGTTTTTGATACAATATGTGTATATTTACTTTTATTACACTAGGATCATGGAATGAATAGAAATTTTTTTTTATGTTGAAAATTGTTGTTTATCTTTTATTACCTAAAGATTGTTACTATTTATTTATAAGAATTCGTATTTGAAATAAACTTGTAATAAATAAGATCGGTAATTCTAGGTATTGTATATCACTATTCCAGTTTTTGTTTGTTTTTAAATCTAGGAAATATTATACTCTTTTTTTTTTAAGGTATTTGAGAAGTATTGAATCAGGGATTTGAAAAGTTAAATTTAAAGAGTAACGAGAAACTATTTTTTAAAGTCGATATGTAACTAGTATACTTGTTGTATCTTATCTGATGAAGACTGATCTTATTAAGGGGTTTCTAATTAAATACGTTACCGATTCTCCACGACCTCACCGCTCGCCACCGACACGTCGTCACCTCACCGTTCGTCGGTTCTCCTCTATGGGGTGTAGGTTCCAGTCCTCTTGCCACCCCTCCTCTATGGGGTGCAGGTTCCATTCCTCGTCACCGACGGGAAACGACCTCGTCGACACTTCTCTATGGGGTTCAGGTTCCATTCTCTTTGGGGTCATTCTGTCATCCGCAACTCTCTCACGTAGTCTCCCGTCTGTCTGACTTTGGTACTAGTGTCTTTTGATCGGTTAGACTAGTGTCCCTGGTGTCGGAACACATTGAGTCACTTTAATTCGGTACGGTACATCCCGGTGAGTTCTACCGACCCAGTACCACCTCTCAAGACTGTTTTACACCACGTGACCTCTTCCCTTACCTTTCGGTGAAGTCATAAGAACGGAACTCTCGAGGTACTTGTGATACTTTTCTGTTTTTCTCCTGTGACTTTCTATTTTGAAGGGTCCAGCCATCCACAAGTTATACGATGATCTCTAGTCACCTCTTTATTGAGGTCTTTCTTACTTCCCTGCCTCGGTTTCTTTTTTTGTTGTGGGTCAACACCTACACTGACCACTATCTTCGTTCCCGACTACGACATTTCTCGTTATAACGTATCCTTGGACTTTACAATCCAGGTACTTAGTGCCGTTTAACCTTCACCGGTTTGTCCTCTACCGTTCTTACTTGTTCCTGTAAAATCCTTAGTCGTTCGATTTTACCTGCCCTTATCCACTTAAATTGAGTCTACTGCAATATAGATGATGACACCCGTTCTTATGGGATCTTCTTGACCTCATCGGTAGAATCAGTTGTTTCTCAAGTTTTACGTCTTGAACCTACGTTAGAGTTTTTTAGAGACAAGCAAAGGTTCCGTTTGGTAAATTATAGTACCATTAGGTTCAGATAAGGGGTTGGTCACTTCCTCGACTTTAACTTACCAAGATACTTCTGGATGTTCTGGAAGATCTTGATTGTTGGTTTTTCCTACAGGAAAAGTAATATTCCCCTGACCTTACGATTTCATCCTTCAGTTCTTTGGACCTTATTGTCCGTTAAAACCGGAACCTCATGTCTTGCTTCGTCCCATTTCCGATTATCTCAAAACGGTTCTTTTACGTGTCCGTTTGTGGGAGAAGGTTGTTGTATTCTCTTCTGAGATGTGTACTAGTAGTGGTCTACCGTTTGTGGCTTTAGTCTGAATATTATAAGAAACGTCGGTTTCTACCTCTTCGAGATATGTCAGTCGTATTTATTCTGGTCCTCGACTGACACAGAGTCTAGTACTTGAGGAATAACGGTTTAAGTCTGAATTGAACTTTTTTCACCCCTTTTGGTGATTCGGAAAGTCCATACTTGATTTAGTTTAGGGAATACTAATGTGTGACCTTCACTCTTTATCTAAATTCCCTGATCTAGACTATGTGTCTCACGAACTACTTAATACCTACCGTCAAGTACTATAGCATGTCCTTTGTTCCTCGTTCTAGTAGGGGTTCTTTTTCTTTTCGTTTTACCGACAGACTCCTCCGGAATGTTTATCGACACTTTTCTTCTCTTTACTTTTCGTTTCCTCTTTTCATTTCTATATGGGTAAACCTTAGGTTTCTTATCGTTCCTGTCTATTCTTTCGGAATAAGTCACTAGTCACGTTTCTTTATCTCCTTTTATTATCTCACCCTTTCTGATCGCTAGAGAAGTCCTTTTGATCTCTATGGTTCCCTTGTAAAGTACGTTTCTATTCGAGTTATTTCCTGTCTATACCATCCCTGGATTCTCTTCGTCTTCTATAATTCTTCTACACCGTTCTTATGTGTCTTCTTGACATGTTTTTTCTAGAAGTGCTGGGTCTATTAGTGCTACCACACTAGTGAGTGGATCTCGGTCTGTAAGACCTTACACTTCAGTTCACCCGGAATCTTTCGTAGTCATGCTTGTTTCGATCACCTCCACTACCTTAAGGTCAACTCGATAAAGTTTAAGATTTTCTACTTCGACACTTTCACGACGTGAGTTATACGGTTGTTTAAACCTTTTGAGTCGTCACCGGTGTCCTGACCTTTTCCAGTCAAAAGTACGGTTAGGGTTTCTTTCCGATACGGTTTCTTACGAGTTTGATGGTGTCTTAACGTGAGTAGAGTGTACGATCATTTCATTACGAGTTTTAAGAGGTTCGGTCCGAAGTCGTTATGTACTTGGTACTTGAAGGTATACAAGTTCGATTAAAATCTTTTCCGTCTCCTTGGTCTCTAGTTTAACGGTTGTAGGTGACGTAGTAGTTTTTTCGTTCTCCCAAGACTTTTTTTGTAGACAAAGACAAAATAACTGATACGGTTTCAGAAACTGACACACCTAGTTTTATTTGATACCTTTTAAGACTTTCTCTACCCTTATGGTCCAGTGGACTGGACGGAGAACTCTTTGGACATACGTCCAGTCCTTCGTTGTCAATCTTGACCTGTACCTTGTTGTCTGACCAAGGTCTATCCTTTTCCTCATACAGTTCCGACATATAACAGTGGGACGAATAAATTGAATTTACGTCTCATGTAGTACTCTTTACGACCTGACCTCCTTGGTGTTCGACCTTAGTTCTAACGACCCATTTTATAATTATCGGAGTCTATGTGTCTACTGTGGTGGGATACCGTCTTTCACTTCTTCTTGATTTCTCGGAGAACTACTTTCACTTTCTCCTCTCACTTTTTCAACCGATTTTCGAGTTGTAAGTCTTTTGATTCTAGTACCATAGACCAGGGTAGTGAAGTACCGTTTATCTACCCCTTTGTCACCTTTGTCACCGACTGACATAAAAAACCCAAGGTCATAGTGACGTCTACCAATGACGTCGGTACTTTACTTTTCTACGTACGAGGAACCTTCTCTTCGATACTGGTTGGATCTGTCGTATTATTTTTCGTCTCTGAAGTGAAACGGTTGTTTCCAAGTACATCAGTTTCGATACCAAAAAGGTCATCAGTACATACCTATACTCTCAACCTGAGGTCTCTTTCGACTCGTGGCTTCTTACTACGAAAACTTAACACCAGGACCTCTTCTGAGAACTCTCAAGGAACCTGATGTTCGTCTAGGTTGGTCAGGTAGTATTTTCTCTAGTCAGGACCCACAAGTGACCTTCCTGACTATGACTTCGACTTTGAGGTTATGAAACCGGTGGACTACGTTTCTCGACTGAGTAACCTTTTCTGGGACTACGACTCTTTCTGGCTTCCACCCTCCTCTTTCCCTACTCTCTCCTACTCTACCAACCTACCGTAGTGACTGAGTTATCTGTACTCAAACCCATTTGAGACCCTCAACCACTACCTGTCTCTCCAGACCACAAAACGTCAGGTACCCCAGTGTTTCTCAGTCTGTACTGACTCGTTGACTTAATTAACTTGACATACTAAAATTTTCAAACCTTTTCTGTTTATAAGAATTTACTATATATGTGACGTTTTCTGGTCACTAATAGTTTTACTTAGTGTTTCAAACCTAACTACTGTCTTTACGTTCTAAAAAAGGAGGGATTATATCTACGGTTTGTGGGTGTAATTCAACTTGTTCTTCATAATAAGGTTACCGATAAAATGATTTTTTTTTTTTTTCCTTTATCTTTGATTCGACTCCGAGTTTCTTCAACTCATTTACTTATTCTCGTGTGTCGGGACATACTTTATAAGGTTTCTTCAGTTGAAAACCTTGGGTTAAAGAGAGTTGAAATGTTTTACGATGTAACAGACCTCTTCAGACTCTCTTTGTGGACAAAAGGATGTTCACAACCTTTACACTTTCCTTTCCAAAGTAGAATATGGACAACCAACACAGTTTTCTCATATGTATTTTATAACAAATAGCTGATTACTCTTCTCTTTACGGTGGATACGTTACTTGTTTTTCTTGATCCTATCCTTCGATTTGTATTGACATAAATGAGTGTCTTTTTATAATAAAAAACATGTATTTTGTCAAGAATTCTTTTTTATTGTGTGTGTGTGTGTGTGTGGTGAGGAGTAGTAGAGAATATATCCTTCCGATTTATGTGAAGGAAGGTACCACAACAGTAAACGAACTCAATCCTACTGAAATTATATTACGGATGTTAAAATATTACACTCCAACTTGACTTGTAATTCAATTTTAGAAGTTGTCGGGGAAGATAAGATATTTAGAACTACATCTATTTGGTTCCTTCTCTTGTTTGAGGACCTTTCTTTAATACCTTTTTATGTCACATACTCAATCTTTCGAACGGACTTCATTATTGGATAAGTTTTGAAAGTAGACACTTAACGTACTCAACAAGGTCATTGGTGAGTAAAGTTTGACGTTAATTTTACTCACCTGAATTCTCATACTAACGTTGTCGTGTTGGTTTCGACTTCAGGTCACTTAATTTAAGATTGGACATACTTCTTCATGATCCAATCACGTTCTCGTATAAAACGTACTTCCGACTTTATCCTTTTCTATTCGTTCTCAAATTATTGTAGAAAGGTCGTAGTAGGTCCTCTTTTCGAAGAGACTGAAGAGGGAAATAATAAGTTGGTAGTGACTATGATCAGAGAATTTTGTCTGGTTACGTATATCGCTGTAAGGGAACTACGGTTATCGGTCAATGGAGTAACCTGTTGGAACGAATGAGAATGTTCGGTGAACGGTTAAAATTCTATCGAAGAGTATATCTATAATCGTGTCTTGACACGCCTCACCGGTTCTCTACTTATAATGTCAAAAGAACTGGTAATCTCAAAAATAAGAATTCACCGTATGGTTCTGACTTGTCGGTTAATCGGAGATTTTCGCTGTAGAGTCCGAAGAGAAAGAGATTATCCTTTTATCACTAGGGTAAATTTGAAGTTTCGTTAAAAAGTTCATAAACAGTTCGTTTATAACTGAGCTACGGGTTCTGGATTTTTTTGTGTTTCGTGATTAAACAGTGTCACCTTCACTGTTTATCTAAGTTCCCTAATCTAGACTATCTGTCTCACGGACTTCTTGATACCTGTCTTAAAGGACTGTAACTTATCCTCCGTTACTAGTAGTGGTAGGGGTTCTTTTTGTTACGTTTTTCCGTTTTACCAACAGACTCCTCCGGAGTCTTTATCAACTCTTTTCTTCTCTTCGATTTTCGTTCCCTCTTTTCCTTTCTATAAATGTAAACCTTACGTCTCAAGGTTTCTTATCGTTCCCCTCTATTCTTTCGGAAACAGTCTCTAGTTACGTTTTTTTTATCTCCTTTTGTTGTCTTACCCTTTCTACTTTCTAGGGAAGTTCTTTTAATCTCTATGGTTCCCTTATAAAGTACGTTTCTACCCGAGCTATTTCCTGTCTTTACCATGCCTGGATTGTCTTCGTCTTCTATAATTTTTCTCCACCGTTCTTATGTGTCTCCTTGATATGTTTTTTTCTTTAAGTGTTGGGTCTATTCATGTTACCACACTAGTGGGAGGATCTCGGTCTGTAGGACCTTACGTTTCAATTCACCCGGAATTCTTCGTAGTGATACTTGTTTCGATCACCTCCACTACCTTAAGGTCAACTCGATAAAGTTTAGGATTTTCTACTACAAAACTTTCAAGACGTGAGTTATGTGGTCGTTTAAACCTTTTGACACGTCACCGGTGTCCTGACATCTTACCGTCAAAAGTAAGGTTAGAGTTTCTTTCCGTTACGGTTTCTTACGAGTTTGATGGTGTGTAAACTTGAGTAGAGTGTACGATCATTTCATTACGAGTTTTAAGAGGTGTGGTCCAAAGTTGTCTTGTGCTTGATACTTTAAGGTCTACAAGTGAGACCTAAATCTTTTCCGTCTCCTTGGTCTCTAGTTTAACGGTTGTAGGTAATCTAGTATCTTTTTTGTTCTCTAATACTCTTTTTGTAGATGAAAACGAAATAACTCGCTCTGACGATCCTCTTTATAGTTAATGAAGTCTATACGTCTATTGTGGTGCGAATACGGTCTTTCGCTTCTTCTTGATTTCTCGGAGAACTACTTTCACTTTCTCCTCTCACTTTTTCGACCGAATTTTAAGTTGTAAGTTTTTTGCTCCTAGTACCGTAGGTCAAGGTAGTAAAGTACTGTTTGTCTACCCCTCTGTTACCTTTGTCACTCTCTAAAATAAAAAAATCCGAAGTTTTAGTGACGTTTACCACTGAAGTCGGTAATTAAATTTTAAAAAGTATTTAATTTTTTTAAAGAGGAGGACGGAAGTAAGAAAGTGTCGTAGTCCCAGAAAAGGTTACTCTGTCAAGAAGTGTAGTCCACTGGCTTCATAACCTCAAAGTCGAAGTCGTAGTCAGGAAAACCTGAAAATTTCAGGTTAAGGTTAGGTAGTTTACGAGATCTGGGTAGGCAAGGTACAGTATCTGAACATGTTCTAGTTCCTACTTCTCGACGACTATGGATCTATTCATCGTGTAATCTGGAACCACTCACGTACCCTGAACGGAGTCGTTAGGAAAGACAACCATGTCCTGTCTGTGATTTCCAATTATTGTGGACTAGTGGAAGTGGGAGTCCCGAAAATCAGTTTGTTGATGTCTCTTGTGGGGGGAGACTGTCTCGTCACTGTCTATCACCGGTCGTGTAGGATTCCTTTCTGTACTGTCCGTAGGTATAGTTTTGGTGGGTAGTATACTTTCTGTCACTAGTGTGTGTCGGATGAGTCCCTACGACGATGTATTTTTGTGTAAAATTCTGGTGTTTTCTATTGACAAAGAAGACTTAAGTGTCTCTTTCTCTTTCAATTTATTTTAATTTTCCGTCTCTTTAATAAGAGTTGACTTTGTCGTTTTCTTTTGGGGACTTTTTTATAACTTGTCTCTATTAGTCAGATGGTCTGTTACTCAAATTTTGCAGTCATAATTTTTACGATTCACTTAACTCTTTCAAATAACTATATTTCTTTCCGTTAAAATGGTTCCTTAATTTTTAATATTTCGACTGTATTTTTCTCTATGGAGTTAAAGATTCTATCCCTCGTTACTTACCGGTTGATATTTATTTACTGTGTTTTCAAAAGTTTTCACTAAACCTTCTGTCTTATTACCTTTAGTGGGTTTGTCTTGTCGTTTATCTTTTTATTTTTGTTTTGTTGTATATTCTAATACCTTATTATATTTTATATGGTTTGATGTATATTGTCTCTAAGGTCTTTCCCTCTGTCTCCTTATTTTACATACACTTAATTAATACCGACTTTTGAAGAGTATGGATTTCTTCCTTTGTCTATAGGTTCAAGTCCTTCGTGTCTCCGAGGGTTTGGTCTTGTTGTTGTTGTTGTCTTTGGGTGTGGTTCTGTATATTAATTTTGACGTTTTCGATTTTCAGCTCTCAAGATTTCCTTTGTACTCTTTTGGTGAGTATATCCCGTAAGAGATATACTTTCCTATTCTGATAATCTATTAAATAGATATCTTTGAAAAGTCCGGTTTACCTTCAGTGTCTTATATCAGTTTCGGAACTTTTCCTTTTCGGAAGTTGGATCCTGTGAGATGGTGTTTTAAAATAGTAAATCTTATGTTTCTTTCCTTTTCTTAAGAGTCCGTTCGTTATTGATTTTCTTAAGTCGTTAAAGTTTAGATGGGATTTTCTTTAGAACTTCTCAGAAGGGATTGATCTTTCTTAGGGTTATCCTTAGATGTTGTTCTTCCGGTTCATATATCATTCTTAACTTTTCGTGAATTTATTCGGTCAAACTTAACAACAAATCAACGATTCAGTACAGGTTAAGAAACACTGGGGTACATGACATTGTTCGGATGAGACAGGTACCTTAAAGGTTTCGTTCCTATGACCTCACCCAGTTATAAAGGAAGAGTCCCCTAGACGGGTTCCGTCACAAGTTAGGGATCAGAGGACGTAATCTCCGTCTAAGAAATAGTATCTCGGTACCCCCTTCTTGTTTTATTCGGGCATGTGTCTATTTTTTTTTTTTTTTTTTCTAGCATTTTCGTTACTATCGATGTCATTTGTCATTTTCCTATTCGTACTTCTACTTTTGTACTGTAGTTTGTGTTTTACACGTCTTCACCTCAGTATTTACATCTTGAAATTCTTACACAACTTGTAGTCTCTATTAGTTAAATTTCTTCATGTATAGTAATATCCAGTTCTATGTACTTGAGGTACCATTGGTGTTTAGCTTTTGGAGTTATAAGTTCTTTTGGTTTTTCTTTCCTTACGTTAGTATGATGGTGTCTTTTAATACTTTGATATTACCCCCCTTTTTTTTGCTTCTTCTTTACTGGTTTCTTGATTTTTTTTAGACGTTTTGTCCTTATATTTATCATTATTTATGTTTGATAGTTATCAATGAAATTTATAGTTACTTGATTTACGTGGTTAGTTTTTTATATCTTACAGAATAATCTAATTTTTTTTTTTTGAAGTTGTACGATAGATATTATTGAGTGGAGTCACACTTTTTGTCTTTATCTTACTTTTCTATAAAGTACTTTGCCATTATTGTTCTTTCGTCCCTACGAACATGATTTGTTGTGAACATAGTTTGTTTCTTCTGAAACTTTAATTATGACATTTCTTTTTCTTCTCGAAACATATTACTATTTTTCTATCGATTTTCTTCTCTTTTACTGTGAATGACTGTATACATGTGGGTTATCTCCTCGCAGATTTATATATTTCGGTTATGACTGTCTGTATTTCCCTCTTTAGTTGTTATGTTATTTTCGTCCTCTGAAGTTGTGGCATGACTGCAGTCACCTCTCTAGTAGTTCTATTTTTAGTCAATCCGTAGAAGAGGACGGTCTCGTGGTTTTAACGTTGATCGACAACCTGTTGGTAGTTGTCCTTCTGTCAGTCAAGTCAAGTCAGTGAGTCAACACAGGCTGAGAAACGTTGGAGTACCTGACGTCGTACGGCCCGGAGGGACAGATAGTGGTTGAGGGTCTCAAGTGGGTTTGGGTACAGGTGACTCAACCACTACGGTGGGTTGGTATAGAAGGAGACAGTAGGGGAAGAGGAGGACGGTAATTAGAAAGGGTCTTAGTCCCAAAAGAGTTTACTCAGTCAAGAAGCGTATCTCACCGGTTTCATAACCTCAAAGTCGAAGTTATAGTCAGGAAGGTTGCTTGTGGGTCCTGACTAGAGGAAATCCTACCTGACCAACCTAGACGAACGTCAGGTTCCCTGAGAGTTCTCAGAAGAGGTTGTGGTGTCAAGTTTTCGTAGTTAAGAAACCACGAGTCGAAAGAAATACCAGGTTGAGAGTGTAGGTATGTACTGGTGACCTTTTTGGTATCGGAACTGATCTGTCTGGAAACAACTGTTTCATTACAGAGACGAAAACTTATACGATAGATCCAACCAGTATTGAAAAAAAAGTTTCCCGTTCGCAGATATTAAAGTACTTACGTTAGTGGTAGACATCACTAAAACCTCGGGGGGTTTTATTTAAGTCGGTGACAAAGGGGTAGATAAACGGTACTTCACTACCCTTGTCTACGGTACTAGAATCAAAAGACTTACAACTCGAAAATCGGTTGGAAAAGTGAGAGGAGAAAGTGAAAGTAGTTCTCCGAGAAATCAAGAAGTGAAAGACAGTATTCCCACCACAATAGACGTATAGGCTCCAATAACTGTAAAGAGGGTCGTGTCACCTTGGGTAGGTGTGTGTGTGTGTGTGTTTCTATAAGGTTTAGTTCCTTTTTCCTCTTCGGTGTTGTTTTACCATCCTTCCTGTCTTTTCTAATTTAGTTTAGGATGTGGACGGTTTACCCACTGGTTGTTTGACCTCTTGTTATTATGGTTTCTTCAAGAACGTGACAATACTTCCAAGATCAGGGGTGTAGTCCGAAGGGTCGGATCCCTAGGTCGGTTACCTGACCCTTAGGGGTTCCTTAGACTGAAATTTCCGGTTACCCTAAACTAATATACTGAAGGAGTCATGACCCCTTTTTTCTCTGAGGTTTGATCGTCCCGTGTTTGTTTTAGAATGCACGTGGTCCTGGTTCCCCTTTCGTTGTCACTGAGGTGTTCTCTGACTTGATCTGGATGGACTCACAAACTTCCAGAGGACGTTTCCGTACCTAACCGTCACTGGGTGGTACCTCTGTCCCCGTGACCGTCGGTGTCAGGACCCTCCATAGATAGTCCGGGTTCGGGAGAACCTAAATCGTTGAGGTTTTGACCCAACGGAGTCCCATTTGTTAATTGTCCCTTCTTTGTGTCGAGATGGGTAGTCGTCTGTTAACCTAATTTCAAAAGGACTCGTATCGGAACGGGTGTTCAAAGGGGTGTCGTTCATGGGGGGTAGTCTTTCGGATGTGTCCGGTGAATAGGAGTAGGTCTCTACCGTCTTCTTTGTTCTTGATGTTAGGTTCGTCGGAGGTCGTCATTGTGTTAGTGTCTTTGGAATGTCTTTACTTTTCTTTCTTCTAATACGAGGTCTACTTCCTTGTTCTATTTAAGGGTCTTTTTGTTAATTTACTTCACCTCTATCCGTTATAAGGTCTTTTTCTTCAGTCTTATTACTATTACTTCTACTAGGTCCTACCTCTACAGTCTTTACAAATGTCTTTACAAATGGTTTCTAGATCATTTTGATTTCTTGTTTGTTTGTCTTTACTTGTTATATGATCTTCTGTAGTTATCGTCTTATTGACTCCGTTTTTTTACCTATTCACTGGACCTTCTGTCTTACCACCTTCGTATGTGACTTTTTGACTTATATCTTTTTTTTTTTCACTTTTCTTTCCTTCTGTCGAGACCCTACTGTAATTTACGTGTAAGTGTTATATCTCCAAGGTCTCCCTCTTCTCTCTTTCCTGGGTTCTTTTATACACTTCTATATTATGGACTTGTAAAGGGGCTATATCCTTTCCTTTATCAGTTGATTCAGATCCTTCCGTCTCAAGTTTCGTCCTATTTCGGTTCCTCCCTGTTTGGGTCTGTGTGTCATTAGTTTTACTTTTTTAATTTCTGTTTGTATTTTATAATTTTGGTTGTTCCCTGTCTTTCTGTTGTATGTTCCCTTTGCGGTATTCCAATAGTCTGTTAAAGAGTTGTCTTTGATGTACGGTCTTCGTCTACGATACTATATAAGGTTCACTACTTTCCCTTCTTGGATATTGGTTCTTAAGAGATGGATTATTCTGAGAACAAGTCTAAAGTACCTCTTTAATTTGTGAAAGTTCTGATCGTTTTCAATTTTCTTAAGTTGTGGTGATTTGGTCGAAAAGTTTCTTACGATTTCCTTGAAGATACCCGTCCTTTGTGTTCTCTTCCTTTTTTAGATGTATTTGTTTAGGTTTTGTTACTTGTCTCAACGTTATCCAAGTATGTATAGCTATTAATAGAATCTACATTTACCTAATTTACATCGTTGTTTTCAGTATCTGACC
Organism: Capra ibex; assembly: GCA_006410555.1. Taxonomy (NCBI): domain Eukaryota; kingdom Metazoa; phylum Chordata; class Mammalia; order Artiodactyla; family Bovidae; genus Capra; species Capra ibex. The sequence continues at coordinate 30,537,856 of SJYO01018757.1, read as the reverse complement.
TACCCACCTATGTTTTTATTCTGAGTATGTATATAACAGATGTTATCTGGGTGGAGTCCGGACACCTGTGAATGTTTGATTTTCATTCCCCTACCATCTTCCATGAAGTAAGTTTACATTTAGTATTCTTTCGACCTCATTGTCATGAGCATACTCTGTTTTATATGAAATTTTGTTTCTGACAATATCTTCTGTTTCTTCCTGTAATGTATTACTAATTCCCAAGTTAGGTTCTTCTTCTATATTGTCAATATTTAGGTTTAAGTGGGTTTTATCCTCGTGGAGTCATACATTGCATTTATGACTATTTGTATTTCCTGTTTTAGTTATTATTGTGTTATTATCACCCTTTGAAATGGTGAAAGTAATTACCTGTCTATTAAGTCTTTCTTTTAGTTATTCCTTTGTGTTCGGAATTTACTGTGAAATCTACTCAACCTGAATTGACTATAAATATCTCGAAAGGTAGGTTTTCGTCGTCTTATGTGTCAGAAGAGTTTACTAGTACCTCGTAAGAGGTTCTGACTGGTGTTCGACCCGGTGTCCATACTTTTTTAAACTTTTTTTAGTTTTAGTATAGTTCGTACAAAAGACTAGTGTTAAGATACTCTAATCTTTATTTAACGTTCTTTTTTTTTTTTGTGGAGATTCTTTGTGTTTGTACATCGTCGATGTGTTATACTATGATTGGTTGGTGACCTAGTGACTTCTTTAGCTTTTTCTTTAAATTTTTAATGGATCTCTGTTTGCTTTTACTTTCGTGTTGTCAGGTTGTGAATACCCTACGTCGTTTTCGTCAAGATTAGTCCGAGGGACTGAAGTCTCATATGATGTCTCGGTGTCAACAGTGCTGTCATACCAGGACCGTGTTTTTGTCTTTATGTCTAGTTACCTTGTCCTATCTTTTGGGTCTTTATTCGGGTACGTAGATACCAGTTAATTAGTTACTGTTTCCTCCGTTCTGTTACAACCTTTTTGTCAGAGAAATTGTATATCACGTTCCCATTTTTATATCACGTGGATATCACATGTTCATTTTTTTTACTTTAGTTTATTAAGGAATTGAGGTATGTGTTTTTATTCGAGTTTACCTGATTTCTGGATTTACACTCTGACTTGTGATGTTTTAAGGATCTCCTTTTGTCTCCGTCTTGTTAGAGACTGTATTTAGTGTTGTTATTGAAAAAACTAGGTAGAGGTATTATTACCTTTACTTTAGTTTTTAAAAAATTTTTTTCCTAGATGAATTTGAGTTTTTGAAAACGTGTCGTTTCCTTTGTTGTTGGGTGTCTACCTCTTTTATAAACGTTTTTTACACTGACTATTCCCTAACCAGAGGTTTTAAATGTTTGTCGAATACTACTATCGTAGTTTTGTTTGTTGGGTAAGTTTTTTACCCGTCTTGTGGTCTTATCTGTAAAGAGGTTTCTCCTGTATGTCTACCGGTTGTCCGTTTACTTTTGTAGTGATCCGTGTATAAATTGTAGTGATTAATGATGTCTTTACATTTAGTTTTGATGTTACTCTATAGTGGAGTGTAACCACTTTTAGGTGTTTATTGTTTACAATATCTCCTACACCTACCTACCCTTGAGAGAACGTGATAACCACCCTTACAATTGACCATGTCCATGATACCTCTTTTCATACCTTTAAGGAATTTTTTGATTTATATATCCATGGTATACTGGGACGTTAGGGTGAACACCCATACATAGATATCTTTTTGTACCGGGTTTTATATGTACGTGGGGTCACAAGTAAAGTCATGACAAATGTTCTCGGTTTTGTACCTTCGTTGGATCTACATGTAACTGTCTTGTCGGTAATTTTATTTGCTTTATTACATAAACGTCGTTGTACCTGTTTGGATCACCTCCACTACCTTAACGTCAACTGGATAAAGTTTAGGACTTTCTACTACGACAGTTTCACGACGTGAGTTATACGGTCGTTTAAACCTTTTGAGTCGTCACCGGTGTCCTGACCTTTTCCAGTCAAAAGTAAGGTTAAGGTTTCTTTCCGTTACGGTTTCTTCCGAGTTTGATGGTGTGTTAACGTGAGTAGAGTGTGCGATCATTTCAGTACGAGTTTTAACAGGTTCGGTCCGAAGTCGTTATGCACTCGGTATTTGAAGGACTACAAGTTCGACCAAAATCTTTTCCATCTCCTTGGTCTCTAGTTTAACGGTTGTAGGTGACCTAGTACCTTTTTCGTTCTTTCAAGGTCTTTTTGTAGATAAAGACGAAATAACTGATACGGTTTCGGAAACTGACACACCTAGTGTTATTTGACACCTTTTAAGACTTTCTCTACCCTTATGGTCTGGTGGACTGGACGGAGAACTCTTTAGACATACGTCCAGTCCTTCGTTGTCAATCTTGACTTGTACCTTGTTGTCTGACAAAGGTTTATCCTTTTCCTCATGTAGTTCCGACATACAACAATGGTACGAATAAATTCAAGATACGTCCCATGTAGTACTCTTTACGACCTGACCTTCTTTCTGTTCGACCTTAGTTCTAACGGTCCTCTTTATACTTATTGGAGTCTTTACGTCTACTGTGGTGGGAATACCGTCTCTCACTTCTCCTTGATTTCTCGGAGAACTACTTTCACTTTCTTCTCTCACTTTTTTCTACCAAATTTTGAGTTGTAAGGTTTTTGCTTCTAGTACCGTAGACTAGGGTAGTGAAGTTCCGTTTGTCTACCCCTTTGTTACCTTTGTCACCCTCTGAAATAAAAGAACCCGAGGTTTTAGTGACGTCTACCACTGACGTTGGTACTTTATCTTCCTACGAACGAAGAACCTTCTTTTCGATACTGATTGGATCTGTCGAATAATTTTTCGTCTCTGTAATGAAACGGTTGTTTGCAGGTAGATCAGTTTCGATACCAAAGAGGTCATCAGTACATGCCTACACTTTCAACCTGACATTTCTTTCGACTCGCGGTTTCCTAACTACGAAAACTTGACACCACAATCTCTTCTGAGAACTCTCAGGGAACCTGAAGTTCCTCTAGGTTGGTCACTTAGGATTTCCTTTAGTCGGGACTTATAAGTGACCTTCCTGACTATAACTTCGACTTTAAGGTTATGAAACCAGTGGACTACGCTTCTCGACTGAGTAACCTTTTCTGGGACTACGATACTTTCTGACTTCCCTCCTCCTCTTCGACTACTGTCTCCTACTCTACTAAACCACCGTAACGACTACGCTACCTGTACTCAAACTTATCCGAGACCCTCAACCATTACCTGTCCCTTGCCGCACGACGTCAGGTACCCCAGAGTTTATCAGTCTGTGTTGACTCACTGACTTGACTTGAATATCCTTTACATCACACTCTTGAGTTTCTTCCTTTTAATAAAGGTCAAAGTCTTTAGGTCATCTTGTAGTACTCAATGGGAACTATTCGTTCCTATCCATGTCTTTAACGGTCCTTCTTCCACTTCAGAGTGGGGTTTCCTTTCATGGCTGTTATCATCCTTTACTCTCATGTGTGTTCTCTAAACCGTAAATCGCTTATGAGGTGAAAACGTTCTGGAGTACAAACTCTGTACTGACCATCCCCTATACACCAGTCCTACTCCTTTCTAAAACGTGTCGTACAATTCCACGATCTTAGGGTAAGACATTCGTTTCCCCTTTGTGAACTTTCAAAGACATTTCTTTTTAGTGTGTTAAGTTACAAACGAACTCTTCGACTGATGTGTTGTACACTTTTTATATAGTTTCTGTACTTAAGACAACAGTGTCTCTTATTAAGTCTTTTGTAAAATTATCAGACCCCATTCCACTGTTGAAGGACTTGTACTTGCTACCGGTGTCTTTATCTTTCCCAAAGTCACTGACTAGTCAGTCATTTAGTTTCCAATTGTTATTTTTTCATTATCAAATGTTCGGTGTAAATGAAATGAAGTTTTCAATTGATAACGTAAAAGAAGGGTGTTTCGGGTCTATGAGGGAGTTTTCGGGAGGATCCACGTTGAAGTCCCTCGGTCATAAATGATTGTTGATTGGTCAATTGTGTTCTAACTTATGTAAACGGAAGAGGTGGTATTCGGGATCTAAACCGTGTCTCTATATTTACCACTCCCCTCTCTCTTTTACCATTGTATAAAGTTTTCATTTAACGTTTTTCCATGTCTATAGATAATTATAGTTTGTAAGTAAAAGTACTACTTCGTTCGATCGACATCTAGGGATAACTCTCCTTTTTGATCTTGTCGTTGTTGTCTTGAACCGTAGGGACTCCCTCTTATAATTCATTTTACTCCCGAGACTTCATCTTTCATCAATTGTAAGAAGATTTAGATGGTTTTATAAGGAGATTTTTGAGTCTGTGATCTTAATCTCGGATTCAAAAGTTTACACGTAACTACTAGTGTAAAGGAATTTTGTCTCGTACAAATGTGAAATAAAGTTCCAAGAGAAGACCGACTACGGGGGTTCACCGAGTGTGACATTTCTTATGCGAACGTTAAGTCCTCTGGACCCAAGTAGGGGACCCCTCTAGGGGACCTCCTCACTTTACGATGGGCGAGGTCATAAGACCGGACCTCTTAAGGTACCTGTCTCATCGGGCCACTCGACAGACTATGTACCCTAGTGTTTCTCAGTCTGTCCTGACTCACTGATTTGGTATGTTAAAGGGTGTAGATTTTAATGTCTACGATAATAATAATTCGTACACTATAATAATAATTATTAATAATTCAAGGTCCACTGTATAGTTTAGTTGATCTTTTACTTAAGTTGGAAGGTACCCTTGTTTACGGGTTCTTCACCATTCTAACAGTTTCCAGTATTTTGGTCACAGTCTCTGTATTACTTTTGAGTCTCTAAAGGTGACATTACCGACTGTATAAGACACTCCTTTGTTTCAGTATATTTCCTGTAATTTTACCGTTTTACTGAATTCACTTTGTTTCTTTGACTTTGGTAAATTAAATTTGATACTCCGTTTAAAACGCCAACGACAAGTCGAGAAGTCAATGAATCAACACAGGCTGATAAACGTTGGGGTACCTGACGTCGTACGGTCCGAAGGAACAGGAAGTGGTAGAGGACCTCGAACGAGTTTGAGTATAGGTAACTCAGTCACTACGGTAATTTGATGGGACAGGAGACAACAGGGTAAGAGGAGGAAGGAAGTTAGAAAGGGTCGTAGTCCCAGAAATATTACTCAGTCGAGAAGTGTACTCCATCAGTTTCATAACCTCGAAGTCCTAGTCAGGAGGATTACTTATAAGAACTGACTAAAGAAAACTCTAACTGACCAAACTAGAGGAACGTCAGGTTCCCTGAGAGTTCTTAGAAGACATTGTGGTGTTAAGTTTTCGTAGTTAACAAGTCGTGAGTCGGAATATATACCAGGTCGAGAGTGTGGGTATGTACTGATGACCTTTTTGGTGTCGAAACTGATCCGTCCGTAAACAACCGTTTCATTACAGACACGAAAAATTATTCGACAGATCCAATCAGTATCGAAAAGAAGGTTCCTCGTTCGTAGAATTAAAGTACCGACGTCAGTGGTAGGTATCACTAAAAAACTCGGGTCCTTTTACTTCAGAGAGTGACAAAGATAACAAAGGGGTAGATAAACGGTACTTCATTACCCTGGTCTTCGGTACTAGAACAAAAAGAAAAAGAAAAAAAAAAATTACAACTCAAAATGTGGTCGAAAAAGGGAGAGGAGAAAGTGGAAGCAGTTCTCCGAGAAATCAAGGAGAAACGAAAGACGTATTCCCACCACAGTAGACGTATAGACTCCAATAACTACAAAGAGGGTCGTTACAACTAAGGTCGGACACGAAGAAGGTCGGACCGTAAAACGTACTACAAAAGACATGTGTTCGATTTATTCGTCCCACTGTTATATGTCGGAACTGCACGAGGAAAGGGTCAATCTTCCCTTACCATTTGGTGAAGTCGTAACAACGAAACTCTTGGGGTACTACGTTTATAGTTCAACTTTTAGTTAGAAAATCGATTTTCATATAAAGTTCGAAGTGATGTTTATATAAAAATAAAAATTTTATACGACACTCCAGATAACCTAGAATCGAGGAGCTGGTCCCCAATAAGGTTACGGGTGACGTAACCCTCCCGTCTCAGGATTGGTGACCATTCGGTCTCTTCAGGGGTTTATATAAAAAGCTAAATGATTGACTTGAATGGTAATTCTTTTCGAAAGTTATTATTGAATTATAACTACTACATAACAGAGGGTTACGGATGGTTTTGGGTAGTCTACTTTGGTGGTCGTATTTTTAGTTAGTGTTGGTTAAAAGAATTATAAAGACGAAAGTGCTAATTAAACTTTCAACTCTATTAGTTCCTTTCAGTCTTTTATTCGATACAAGTTTTATCGAAATCCAGTAAATCTTCACGAATCGTTTATTTACATAATAAAGACTATGTTAAGACTTCAAAGTCAGAACCATCGAGAGTGGGATGATCGAGAGAGAGATCGAAAATATAAGAAACGAAATATCGTCTCTTTGTACTTTTGACTGTCTTCTGTAATTTCTCCTTGTTGACTCGAAAGTTAATGGGTCCTTTGGTATTTATTATACGATGAGGGAAGTACCCTCAAGTAAATCTAAAAAAAATTTTTTCAAACATTCTTACGAGTGTCTCATTATTCTCATTATGTGTAACTCCTTATTTAAAGAGTTTTACTAAGATTTTAGTGGTAATACGATTGATTCCGACTCTTTACACAATAAAAATTGGTCAATACTGTTATATTTGTATAGACCAAGTGATGTAAGAGATTATTGTAAATTCTAGTAAAAATTATTTTGACCTCTTCTTTTACCGTTGGGTGACGTCATAACAACGGACCATTTAGGGTACCTGTCTCCTCAGACCGTCCGATGTCAGGTACCCCAGTGTTCTCAACCTATACTGACTCGTTGATTTGGTGGTGATGGTGGAATTGTTTTGATTACGTAGTGAACAATAAATAATATAAACAACAACAACAAGTTAGAAAGTCAGCACAGACTGAGGGACACTGGGGTACCTGACGTCGTGTGGTCCGAAGGGACAGGAAGTGGTAGAGGGTCTCAGATGAGTTTGAGTACAGGTAACTCAGTCACTACGGTAGGTTGGTAGAGAAAGAGACAACGGAGGAAGAGAAGGACGGGAGTTTGAAAGGGTCGTAGTCCCAGAAAAGGTTCCTCAGTCGATACGTAGTCCACCTGTTTCATAACCCCGAAGTCGTAGTCAGGAAGGTTATTTATAAGTCCCAACTAAAGGAAATCCTAACTGACTAAACTAGAAAAACGTCACGTTTCCTGAGGTTTCTCATGTTTACGTAGTTTAACAAGTCGTGAGTCCGAAGAAATCCCAGATTGAGAGTGTAGGCATATACTGATGACTTTTTTAGTATCTAAACTGATCTACCTGGAGACAACCGTTTCACTACAGATTCAAAGAATATCGAAAAGAAGGTTCCTCGTTCGCGGAAAATTAAAGTGCCGACGTTAGTGGTAGGTTTCAATAAAAACTCGGGTTCTTTTATTTGAGACATGAATAATATATGTATAATATTTATATATATCACACATACACATATATGTAATATATATATATATATATGTGTGTGTGTGTGTCTCTGAGTTTCTTTCTCTCGTCGATTGATCGTTTCATCTTTTATGACTGAAATATTTGAGTACAATGTTGAGTCAGTATTATGATATCACTGTAAGAGTTTTAGATTCATTAATAAAATTAATGTAACTTAAGACTTCTTGTTAAGTTAATTATAAGGATGTGAAAAGTAAACGGGTGAGGTAGTGGAAAGAGGTCAGAAATCGAAAGTAGAGTCGGACGGAAAACCAAAGGTCAATTTATCAGGAGAGGAGTGAATTAAAGAGGAAGTAATCCATTGAGTCGTCACTTTTTCCATTTTTAGTTATGAACCTTTTATTTCGAGTTTAACGGTTTCAAACGGTGAGTAAACTTAACAAGAGGGGTATCAGAATGGTTCACTACTACCTTTTTTATGTTTTCTTAAGGTATGTGGGGAAACACTATTATAACTATTAGTAGATGATATTACTAAAGAGGGTCGAAACACCAAAGAGAAGTCAGTAGTTGTGGATTTAAGACTATCCTTCGTGGAGGTGGGAATTTAGGATTTTATTTCTATAATATCTGTATGAAAATTTTACTTTTCAGTTCGATTTTAGTTTCCCCTCTCACTGGTTCTCTCACTTCATCTTTCTGGGACTCGAGTAGAGAGTGTTCGTGTGGTTTTAGTGTTGATAGACATTTTGCCTGTAACTAAAATTTTTCTTCTTTTTTTCTGACCTCGGATCGTCTTTCCTAAAAGATCTCGATTTCTGTATTTCTTCCTTGATGTCACTCTATCCATACTCCCCGTCTGAACACTATATTAGTTTACGGTAGGGGGTACCCACGTGTTAGGTGTTCGACCTCTTATTAATGTAACGTCCCCCAGAGGGTTTCCTCACTCTCAGGACTCGTGGACCACACCCCGAGGTCGTGATCCTTTTACTCGAGGGTCACGGAAACAGATACTTCCCGTCACCCCAAAAATTAAAGTAATCAGGATATCCTTACCCTCTTGTCTCTAGAGTGAAAATTTTCCGTTTGTGTTTTAGAGTGAACGTGACCCTGGGTATATTCTCATATTCGTCATAGAACTATTCTGTGACCTGGTCTGGATGGACGACCAAAACTCCTCAGAGGACCTCTCCACCACCCGTCGACACCGATTTACCCTCTGTCTGTACCCACTGTGTGTATAATCCCTTGTAAGTTGGTCTACTTATGAAGACCTCCACCTGGAAAATCTAGTAATCGTTCTACTGGACCGGAGTAGGTTCTCGAATATCCGAGGTCACATCTCTGTGGAGTCCACTTTGTTGATTGACCCATCTTTGTATCGGTGTGGGTGGGTAGTTGTCTGTTCTATAGATTTCCGAAGGACTCGGGTGTCGAGGGATGTCTGTACGGAGATCTATGGTTGGACGGATGTACTCCCGGTTACGGGTCGAGGTGGGTGACTACACGTCCGTGACAGGGAGAAAGTTCTTTTGGACGTGTTCGGAGATCTGGTCGGAGTGAGTGGTTCCCCGTGTACGTTCTTAATTCTTTTGATACTGGGGTATTGTGTTCGGTCTGGGATGGGATCTTGGTCGACCAGGAACTGGGAAGGGTTATCGTCTGGTTATACTGGAAATCATGTGGGTTCTGGTGTATGGGTCGATACAATTCTTGACTGGGAGGGGTTGGTTACTGGACTTTACTCGAGACCCTAAGGACCCGGGACTTCAGTCTGAGGTCCTTCACCGGGACGGACGATCGTGATTGGGATATTAGACCGAAGTCGACGGTCACCACCCGGGGTCTCAAACACCCTGGTACTGAGGCGGGTAATCACTCGGTTGTCATCGGGCTCCTAGAGGATCTCAAGACGTTGGGTCAGTGAGACACTGGTGTCGTCGGTCGTCGTGGACGTGTTCCGTCCTAGACCGTTGGTTAGTCTGATCTCCGGTTGGTTCGGATGGTCTGATGGGTGTACCGGATACAAGAGAGGTTTCAAAATAATTGAAAGTAGAGTCCAAGTTTCCTAGACAATTCTTTTATTTGGTGAACAATTATTTGTTAAGATTATAAATTATCTCTTAATAGATTGAATGAAAGTTATTTGTTAGTAATTTTCCTTTCTCTTTGTCTTGTCGTCTATTGTAGTGGTTTAACATAAAACTGGTTGTAGATCTTGAGTTTGTCGTGACCCTTTATTTAGGGACACAGTGTCGTTAGACCTCAAGATTAACCCTTTCCACGACCCTTCGTGTAGGGGAGGTGTCCATTCTGGAGTTTTAACGTCAAACTCTTAAGGGTAAATATTAGAGTCCGAAGTTTTACTATAGGAGTAATTAAACACTCGTTTAACGTCGAGACTAAAGTACAATTACGACAAACGAAACGAAACATTTAAAACCTCACAACAATTTGGAGAACTTATCAACCGGTCTGGGGGAGGTCCCAGAGTTGTTAGAGTTCTAGGAAGAGAATAGAAGAGATACCACGGTACAACGAACATGAGTGTCGTCTGTGAGTCAGTCCCGTCATAGGCCCGTCCAGTCTTCGTTCCAATCTCCGGACGAGATGAAAGAAACAGAGACTTCAGACTTGTTCTGTTAGAGGTGGATTAAAGGGATTATCGGACGGTATTGTCTTCTTAGATACGTCCTAAGAGGGATCTTGTATATTGAACCCGTTATTCTCTCATCTAGTGACCCTATGTGACCTACAGAGGATCTGTCCCGGTGAAGAAGTTCCAGTTCTTTGTATTGATTGTATGGTGTCTAAGTTTTTATTTTTATTGTTGAATCTGTTTTACCCGTCGTCTCCCTATTTCAAGTCTGTTTCTTTGTTCTATTTTAAAGTCTTATTATTGATTTACTTCATCTTTATTCAGTTAGATAGACTCTTTCTCAAGTCTCATTACTAGTATTTTTACAAACTTTTTGAACTCTCATCTCCGTATCTCGTTCTTCAATCTCTAAGAGTTGTTTCTTAAGTCAAGTCAAGTCAAGTCAAGTCAGTAAGTCAACACAGGCTAAGAAACACTGGGGTACTTAGTGATACCTACCTCCAAGTACTGTAACATGTACTCTGTCCCTAGTTCTGGTAAGGGTACCTTTTCTTTACGTTTTTTCGTTTTACCGAGAGACTCCTCCGGAATGTTTATCGACACTTTTCTCTTCGCTTTTCGTTTCCTCTTTTCCTTTCTATATTCGTAGACTTACGTCTCCAGGTACCTTATCGTTCCTCTCTATTCTTTCGGAAAGAGTCACTGGTTACGTTTCTTTATCTCCTTTTGTTGTCTTACCCTTTCTGATTTCTAGAGAAATTCTTTTAAATCTCTATGGTTCCCTTGTAAAGTACGTTTCTACCCGAGCTATTTCTCGTCTTTACCATACCTGGGTTGTCTTCGCCTTTTATAATTCTTCTCCACCGTTCTTATGTGTCTCCTTGATATATTTTTACTTTAGTGTTGGGTCTATTGATGTTACTACACTAGTGGGAGGATCTCGGTCTGTAGGACCTTACACTTCAGTTCACCCGGAATCTTTCGTAGTGATGCTTGTTTCGGTCACCTCCACTACCTTAAGGTCAACTGGATAAAGTTTAGGACTTTCTACTACGACACTTTCACGACGTGAGTTATACGGTCGTTTAATCCTGTTGAGTCGTCACCGGTGTCCTGACCTTTTCCAGTCAATAGTAAGGTTAGGGTTTCTTTCCGTTACAGTTTCTTAGGAGTTTGTTTCTTAATCTTTTATGTTTTCTGTTGGTTTGTCTCTATTTCTTGTGTTATTGACTTTACTTTTCATGTGGTCACTTTCAGTGAGTGAACACGGTCCAAGGAGACAGTTACTTTAAGAGGTCCGTTCTTATGACCTCTTATGACCTCACCCAACGGTAAGGAAAGAGGTCCCCTAGAAGGACTGGGTCTCTAATTGGGTCCAGAGGGTGTAACGTCCGTCTAAGAAATGACAAACTCGGTGATCCCTTCGGGATAACGGACATACCGTGTACCGTTATATAACTATTCTTTGACTCTATTCTGATTGTCAATAACTCAAGGAAAATCACTGATATTTTACGATCCGTAAAATATCTGAAATGAAGTAATTGAAGGGGTTATTAGGATGATTTTACCAAAAATTCGTAAAGTGAAAATGACTAATCCTTTATTCTAAGGTCTTCAATTTTACAATAGTTTTTATTGTTATGTTTTTCACTATTTTTACTCTAAATTTCTATGGAAGACTGGGGATTTAGGTAAAAGAACGACAAAGTGAGACGACGGGGTTTAAGAGTAATTAGAAATTCACGTTGAATGAGTACCCTTACTTTCGTAAATCTTTCCATGTCATTCTTCAAATATGAACCGAGACAAATAAATTTCTCCTTATCCCTCTTTATTGGTTTTCTTCGATAATTTTAGGGGGACTCTTCTATCGAATAGTTATTGAAGTCGAGATCTTTTAATAAGGGATCTTTTTTTCTTACATGAGTACACGAATATTGATTCTTACGAGTAGACTTCCTATAAAACTTGTCATTGAAAACCTTTTATTCTCTATTCAATTTATTTATACCATATGGGTTTATTGTCTGATGTTGTGTCCATATCTCCCAACATAAACGTTTTTTTGGATTATTGTAGAAGTACTGTATTTTAATTATCTTTTCACGTTTTCTATTTAACATATCTTAATATCATATTAGGGTGATTTGTTACACACACTTGTATGTGTATTAATGTGTATGTCTCCCTCTCTCATATTTACACTACGATGTTTACTGGCATACACCAACCTGGTGTGACCGAGGTAAAACAGTCGAGGTAGAATTCGGGGATCCAGGTGAGGGAAGGGAAGGTAGGTGACTTGAAATACCTCAACGGACGAAACAAAAAACCAGAGTTTCAAGGAAGAGTAAAACCCTCTATAATAAGTTATAGAGTCGGAGGGTTGTTGACCGTTCGGTCGGTCTCTGGTTTTTACTTTATCCGTACTCATTTCTTTGACAAAACTCCCTTTCGGGTAACAGTCACCACCTTTAGGGTCCTATCGGTTGGAGGAGGTTCATCCTTATAGAACGGTTCAAACCTTACGAGGTCTATCCGTGTTCTCAAACTCCTGTGGCACTTTTGTGGTTTTCTCAATGATCTGTAAGATTGGTTTTGTTATCCCTTTTTCTTTGATTCCACACTTTCATCCATCCAATACGGGAGACGAAACCCAGGACTCTGACTATCTCTTTTACTCGAGGTCGAGTCCATCCTTGATCTTTTTAGATTTCTTCGAGACCGTATTCTTATTCTAGGTGTTCACCGAACAAGAAGATCGACCCTAGATGATGGTTTTTCCATATTGTTGTTCTTGTGGACCTTCGATACGATTTTTACGTTCCCATCGTGGACATACACCCGAAGGGACCACCGAGTCTACCATTTCTTAGGAGGACTTTACGTCCTCTGGGTCCAAGTTGGGACCCAGCCCTTCTAGGGGACCTCTTCCCTTACCAATGGGTGAGGTCATAAGAACGGACCTCTTAGGGTACCTGTCTCCTCGGACCACCCGATATCAGGTACCCCAGCGGTTCTCAACCTGTGGTGACTCGTTGATTCGTGTGTATGTCGTGGACATAGGTGGTTCTTTCACTTGTGTCCTTCCGGTCTTAGGGCTTATCACCTAGGTGCCATATTACTAAGGAGACTCATCCTTCTATTTTAACAACTTCTTTTTCTACTGGATTCCCAAGTGAGGGAGTAAATTTGTTTCTGATTCCATTGAACACTTAGTTATTCTCTATTATTGATCGGTTTTCTATTGATACTCCTTTATGAGGAGACGTCTTCATCGACTCAACTGTAATCCAAGTTTTTCTCTGGTCCGTTCTTCATCGACGTACCGTTGACGGATACCCTGTTCCTACCTCTGTTATAGTATGATTTACTGGGACTCTACAGGTTTATCGGAGTTACTTTCTTATCGGTAAGGACTCTATTTCCAGTATACGACGACCTTACTCTGTTTGACTCTTACCCATCGACTTGACCAATGAACTTAATCCTGAGTCCATTTTGAGGTTATCTTCTTAATACTGAAGTAATCTCTTAACCCTTACTCTGTACGATATATACGTCTTTTGAAATTCCCGGTCTATTTATCGATAGATGTCGTCCATACTTCCTAAAGTCCGAAGAAACCATCGAGTCCACCATTTCCTAGGTGGTCGTTACGTCCTTTGGGACCAAGTTAAGGACCTAGTCCTTCTAGGGGTCCTCTTCCTTGTCCGATGGGTAGGGTTATAAGAACCCGAAGGAACCACCGAGTCTACTATTTCTTAGACGGACGTTACGTTCTCTGGACCCAAGTTAGGGACCGAACCCTTCTAGGAGACCTCTTCCTGTACCTTTGAGTGAGGTTATAAGAACGGACCTCTTAGGGATACCATTCTCCTCGGACCACCCGATGTCAGGGGTCCCAGTGTTTCTCAGTCTGTACTGACTCGCTGATTCGTGTGTGTGTACTGCCTAACGTAGAATGTCAGAACGAGGACCACAAACCACACCGTCGAATAATAGTCAGGACCGTGGTTACCGGTCATCGAGACTATCGACGTTAATATCGTCTAAAGTCACTTTGTCTCTTTCAGGTGGTGGTCCCTTTATCTTCTATTAAAATTTTTTTCTTTATTTCCACTTTGTTTGTTTCCTACCTCTTTTTTGTCTCTTTCCTGGTTGTGTCGACTGTACCTTTGTTTAACCCATCCTAATAATCATCGTTCCTGAGGTTTCTTCTGTGACTATTTGGTGTTTAAGTCAGGACAATAGAAACGTCTTTCGGAATCTTTTCTGTCAAGTGAGGATACAGATGACTGGTATTTGCACACCGTTACACAGGGTCTCAGGGTATTGACCTTCATCTTGGGGTCTCATCTAAGGGATATACGTCTCATTGGTCCTCAACCCTGTTACAACGGGAGATGAAACACACCACCCTTCACTGACCTCCGAGGTTCACCTTTACTACTAAATAACTGACTAAATGACTCGTCTTTGTTTTTTCGCGACATCTGTGGTGTCGACTCATCTGGAAGTCAAGTCAAGTCAACGAGTCAGCACAGGTTGAGAAACGTCGGGGTACCTGACGTCGTGCGGTCCGGAGGGACAGGTAGTGGTCGAGGGTCTCGAACGAGTTTGAGTACAGGTAGCTCAGTCACTACGGTATGTTGGAGGAGTAGGAGAAAAGAAAGGTTTCCTGAGAGTTCTCAGAAGAAGTCGTGGTGTCAAGTTTTCGTAGTCGATAAGTCGTGAGACGGAAGGAATAACAGTGTAGACATGTACTAATAACCTTTCTGGTGTTGGAACTGGTATACCTAGAAACAACTGTTTCACTACAGAGACGAAAAATTGTGTGACAGAACCAAACAGTATCGAAAGACCGGTTCTTCATCAGTAGAAGACTAGAGTACCGACGACAGTGGTAGACGTCACTAAAATCTCGGGTTCCTCTCCTTTAGATAGTGACGACGGTTGAAAAGGGGAAAATAAACGGTACTTCACTGTCCCGGTCTACGGTACTAGAATCAACTTATAACTCAAAATTCAGTCGAAAGAGTGAGAAGAAGTGGGAGTAGTTCTCCGAGAAATCAAGGAGGAGTTAAAGACGGAATCTCACCATAGTATGCATATGGACTCGAACAACTATAAAGAGGACTGTTAGAACTAAGGTCGAAGATTGTGAAGGTCGGACCGTAAAGTGTACTGTATGAGACGTATATTCAATTTATTTGTCCCACTTTTATTTGTCGGAACAACATGAGGAAAGAGTTAGGACTTGGGACAAGGTACGTCCCAAGATTGACGACTAAGAACTGGTCACAACAAAGTAAGCACACCTCCAGAGGTTATAACGACGATAGAATGTTATCGAGAGGAGACGTGACTTTTGAAAGGTAACACACGAACTGGACACATTAGGGAAAAAAGTTGTAAGGAAACCCACGATCGAAAGTTCTAATTAAACAGAAGTAGACCCAACTCTCCGTCACTTGGAAAGTCCACAACGGAGTCCCAATAAATGTCAGGATAGTAAACAATATCAAACCAGTCAGTCCTGGATCTTTAGACCACTTACAGGGTGGGACTCAACCTTAATAAAGTAATCTAATTACAGTGATACAATTGGACACTACTGAACAGGGAAGAGAGGGTGTGACGACGGAAAAATATCTGTGTAAATGTCTTGGTTTCTACCCTTCATTTGTAACTGTTCTAGGTCCCTGGTTCCATCATTCATTTCAAAACCCCTCAATAAACCAGTCCATTCTGTTTTCAATAGGGTCGGAGCCAATAGTTATTTTGGGTTCGGAATCGGTGTGGTCGGTCAGTTCCTTAATGTTAGGAAAGACCCTAGTGGCCTTACACTGGGAAAGTATGACATAAACCGTGTTTATTAAACCGAGGATGTCATGAGAGACCCGAAGGGACTGTCGAGTCAACCATTTCTTAGACGAACGGTACGTCCTCTGACACCAAGCTAAGGACCCAGTCCTTCTAAGTGACCTCTTCCCTATCCGATGGGTGAGGTCATAAGAACCCGAAGGGACCACCGAGTCTTTCTTAAGTGAACGCAACACCCTCTGGACCCGAGCTAGGAACCCAACCCTTCTAGGGGACCTCTTCCCTTTCCGATGGGTGAAGTCATAAGACCGGACCTCTTAAGACGCCTGACATATCAGGTACCCCAGCGTTTCTCAACCCGTGTTGACTCTCTGTAAGAGAAGTGTATCATGAGAGACCAATCTTTCCCTGTTTTTACTCTAATCCCGTAGGTGGTAATCCTTCGGAAACTTTTCCGGTTTTAACATCATTTTGTTCAAGTTCGTGACCCGTATACATATACCTTACGACGGACACTTAATCTACATTTGAACATGGATCTTCCAAAACCGATCCCAGAGACCCTTTCCGTCCTCACCTTTACGTAGGGTGATCCTAAAATCAGAGTCAACACCTTCCCTGGGGTGTACTTCATTTCAAGATAACCTTTTGTCGAGGACTATCAGTAGGACCGGGCCGTCGTTTGTCAGGAGTGGTAGCTTAATAAGTCAAGTCAAGTCAGCGAGTCAGCACAGGTTGAGAAACGTTGGGGTACTTAACGTCCTACGGTCCGGAGGGACAGCAAGTGGTTGAGGAACTCAAATGAGTTTGAGTACAGGTAACTCAGCCACTACGGTAGGTCGGTAGAGTAGGAGACAGCAGGGGAAGAGGAGGACGGGGGTTAGGGAGGGTCGTAGTCTCAGAAAAGGTTACTCAGTTAAGAAGCGTACTCCACCGGTTTCACAACCTCAAAGTCGAAATCGTAGTCAGGAAGGTTACTTGTGGGTCCTGACTAGAGTTAAATAATCACATACAAGTTTGAAATGACGGTCATTCATTTACCTAATTTTTGTACGAAGAATTTGGTTTTTCATTGACACGTGTTCATTCGTGTGCCGTTTTCACCGTGGGCATAGACGTTGTTCCATTACACGTGTTAAGTTTAGACGACAGATACCTTAATGTAAGGTAGAAACCCGGTCACAGAAAGTGCGTAGTATAACGGGGAGTCTGTGGTGGGTAGAGAGGGGAAGAGTCGGTTCAGTTTTTCTCTTAATCCTGAGGAAGGTAGGACTCTGTACGAAGTGTTACCGTCCCCAGTTCCGTTATGGACGTGAACCGGGTGACGTCGTCAAGAGGACCTAAAGTCACAGTGAACCAAACTTCTTCTGTAATTCGTGTCGTCCGTTACCCGATTTGACTCCCATCATTCCTGATACCATTGAGTCCTTAGATACGGGAAGATGTGTTTGTGTCTGTCTACCTGACACACTTCCCAGACTGGTACACCTACGGTGTTGTATAGTCTTTTCAATCTGATAGAACACTGTCGGGGGCACCCCTCGACTGGCTACCTCCCTGTATACCCTACACGCGTGTGCTGAGTCACGACGGTAGTTCCATTCTGTGTAGAGACATATAAGAGGTTGATGTGATGGACCCTTGGTGTTTCGTCTGTGGAATCGGTTCCGTCCTCGACAAAAGGACCTTCTGAATTTCTGAAGGGACCTATACCGTGTCACCGAAGTGACTTTTGGCTGTCTGTGACTCCGGGGTTTTGGTGGACCCTCTATCGGTTCTCCAAGGTGGAGATGTAATTTATGTGACTGCCCGTCCGTAAACTGTCCCTGACGGGGTGACATCGAACACCACTGTTGGGAACTCTGTATAAGGACCAGTGTAGTCTAATCGGTGATCGGGTCACTGGCCTACTATTCACCTGATATAGTTGGGAAACGGAAATAGTCTTCCTGTGTTCACACTAACTGGACACGTCTGTGTCTTTGGACTACCTATGTTCGACAAGGGTCATTTTCTCGTTTGGTTTTTCGGTGATAATCCCCGAACTGGTTCAATCTTTCATACATGACCCAGGTGTAAATATATCTATCGGTGGTTCCCTAGATATAGTGACCCGTACTGCATTTCCTTACCCGACTTCGGGTACTCCAAAGTAGCTGGAAGGTAGACGGTATATTGGGTTCTCTACGTCCCGACCATCTTTCTTGACTTTCTCTGTAACTTCTTCGAAAGAGGTCTACTCAGAAATTCTCCGATAGAACTGATGATAATCTCCGGTAGACCGACAATTTGCGGTTTGGTGTCGTCCGGTGTACAGACGAAGACTCTCCGACTGACATGGATAAGATGGTTGATCTAGGAATTTTAAAGTTCACAATCTTCTTCCTGACTCTGGATAGGTCACCCCACGTCCAGAATGGGATCCGCACGGTGTCTTGGAGGATGGACCCTTCTAATAAAATCTAACCTCTACATTACCTCATGGGGAGTGTACCCCAAACCGTAGGAAAATGGAACCCCTGTTCCCGATCCGATCCGGAACTGTATCATTAAGGAGTTAGAAAGACAGATTCTCTTCCGGGTCTTATTGGTTCCACTAGAGGGTATATCTTTACTTTACTCTCTGACTTTATCCCGAAGAAAATACCCGGGGATGATTTCGGGGGTGTATATTATAGAGGGACGGACCAAGATTACATTTCCCTGTTTTACAGACCATAACAGGAAACCCTTTTCACGGTTTCAGGTCGCACTAGGACCGAGTACCTCTTGTTTGATGTCATATGAAAGACTTAGTTCTAAACAGAAAGAACGATAGAAATTTTCCGGAAGGGGTCACCGAGTCTGTTATTTCTTAGACGGACGTTATGTCTTCGGGGTCCAAGACCCAGTCCTTCTAGGGGACCTCTTCCCTGACTGATAGATGAGGTCATAAAAACGGGCCTCTTAGGGTACTTATTTCCTCGGACCACCCCGACGTTTCTCAGTCTGCACCAACTTGTTGATTCCGTTCGTGTTGGAAATTTTGTGAATAATAGGAATCACAAAAGGAAGATCCTAATCACGGTGTATGGAGGTGATAACGAAAGGACAGGACCCGGTGGTGGATACGACTGTAGGTGTTAACGAGACTGAATGTCCATATCTAACGACGGTTACAGGTAACGACTTCATTACAGTCCCCAGCAACAGAAAGTTGGAATATTGTACCCCTGTTACACACCCTTACCGTCCATTTGAGGACTATAGATCGAGATCTCATAAGAACCTTCTTACCACCTATTTCTATCACGTCCGGTATAACATCGACTTCGTATGACCGAGGTGGAAAAGTCGAGGTAGAGCCAGACGTCAGGAAAGGTGGACTGACTCTAAATCGGATTGAGTGTTTGATTACGTGAGTTCGGTCTGACTCAAGGGAAAATGGGAACGGAAGTAAATTTTACTTTCGACCTTCTCACGGAAAACGACTCTACCAATTCGTCCCACCCACGGGGGACAAGATCGGACACCTATACGAAGAGTGAACCATCAGTCTAAGACAAAAATGGAAACCGAGGACATCTCGGGGGACATAGGGAAAACCGTCAAGTCTCATGTCAACAGTTACGGAGACCTAGTAGACAGACGGAGTAGAAAGGACGGATATGCAATGGGTGTCATTTGAAGTATTGTCTTTGAAGTAAACGAACGAGGAAAAAAGTCAAAGTTTTAAGGAAGAGTCAAGCCTCCGATAATGAGTTATAGAAGTGGATGATTGTCTCTCTTTACTTGATTTGTCTATATCAAACTACTTTATGACCCACTAAAAATAAAACACGAATATAGATAAACGTTAATGTACTGTTTGTAATAAAATTGAGTACATCGATATAATCGAATACATTGGGAGTTTTGCTTATATTCTCCATCCCTGATAACAATAGAGGTGAAATGTTTACTTCTTTAACTCTTTGTTTCTCCAAGTACACCAGATCAAGGTGTGGGTACGAGGAGTTCTCAGTCGTTTGACCGATAACAATATTTTGTCCGATTGTCTACTTATTTTGGAGAAACTCTCCTTAACAAAAAGACTGAACTTATTTGAGTTCACTCCTTAAGTCCAAAGACTGACAATACGGTGTTTGTCGTATGGATTTTTTCGTGTCGAAATCGTGGGAGAGAGTACCCCGGAACGAAACACTTAACGAAGATCTACGTGTAAGAGCTGGAGTGTTCCGACAAAACTTGTAAGGTTCACGATTATATATATAATCGTAAATATATATGTATGTGTGTATGTATGTATGTACGTCTCACCTGGTTTGATGACTGTCTTGTTCTCGTTTCGAAAAGAGACGATTCTATATGGATCCGTTGAGAGTGTAACACTGAATGAAAGGATCGAGTCTAGTAAACTTTGTGATGAATGTACGATTGTAGTTTGGAAAACAGACTGTTTTCTTACCATTTCACACAGATTCTTTATTTGGTTACACCTGACCCCACCTCGACGGTTAACACAAACTCGTGAAACTAAGAAAAAGTGGTTTCTAAAGTTTTGTCATAGTCAATAGACAAAGTTTACTCTGGTAAAGAGTGACCTGGTTAGTCTAAGACAGAGAAGTTTAGAGTTAAACGAAGGAGGTCACCAGTTACTTAGTGATTTACTCAACCTTGACATTGTGGATTTAAACTTTTCATGTAAGGTGATCATCTACCTCTTTGTTTTTTGAGAAGTTTCATTTCTTCTTATTCCTACATCTTTCCTGGTGTACTTTTCCTCTTCTTTCCTTTTTGATATGTTGTAAAGTTAGAGGAATAAAGTGAGTGTTATATGAACGTCCGACGGTTTTAAAAGTATCTGGTGTGTTGGGGTGAATATCATTTGTCATTTTGGTCTTTGTCTCGGTTTGAACTATAGTGGTAGAGATTATCACTTTAGATTGTCGTTATTAAAGGGGGACATATACGATATAGAAAATGTTTTCCGGATATTTGTCAGTACACGTTTATAGAAATTGGTGTCCAAAAGGGGGTTTTTCGATTTACGTACATACATGTATTAAATAATATTTAAAATAACTATATTTTATACACATCTACTCGTGTGTTAAATGTTTATTATTATATATATTATGAAAAGAATATTTAAGACATCGCGGTTGACTAAGGGTGTCTTACGGAATACACATCTGTTGTTGTTTTGTTATTTAGTTTGAGACTAAACGTCACAAACAGTGAATATTTATAAAGTGGATACCAGTCAAAGTTCGGCGGTTTACACTACAGTAACTTGTACCTAACTTTACTCTACTCGTCATCGTGTACTTGCGTATTGTAAGAGTTGGGTGTCTAATTTTTTTATCTCGTATCTACTATCGTCTCAGATCTACAGATTGTTTTACATCAATGATTTTATGTTTCATTATTGAAAACTCATACGGAATTGACCAAGGTTTGTCCTTTTCCTCATGCAGTTCCGACATATAACAGTGGTACGAATAAATTGAATATACGTCTCATGTAGTACTCTTTGCGACCTGACCTTCTTTGTGTTCGACCTTAGTTCTAACGGCCCTCTTTATAGTTATTGGAGTCTATACGTCTACTGTGGTGGGAATACCATCTTTCACTTCTCCTTGATTTTTCGGAGAACTACTTTCACTTTCTCCTCTCACTCTTTCAACCGAATTTCGAGTTGTAAGTCTTTTGTTTCTAGTACCGTAGGTCAGGGTAGTGAAGTACCCTTTATCTACCCCTTTGTCATCTTTGTCACAGTCTGAAATAAACAAACCCGAGGTTTTAGTGACGTCTATTACTGACGTCGGTACTTCAATTTTCTGCGAATGAGGAATCTTCTTTTCAGTGCTGGTTGGATCTATCGTATAAGTTTTCGTCTCTGTAATGAAACGGCTGATTCCAGGTAGATCAGTTCCGATACCAAAAAGGTCACCAGTACATACCTACACTGTCAACCTGAGACTTCTTCCGACTCGCGGTTTCTTAACTACGAAAACTTGAAGCCATAACCTCTTCTGAGAACTCTCAGGGAACCTGACGTTCCTCTAGGTTGGTCGGGTAAGACTTCCTCTAGTTGGGACCATAAAAAAGCCTTCCTTACTACGATTTCGACTTTGAGGTCATGAAACCGGTGGAGTACGATCCTCAACTGAGTAACCTTTTCTGACACTACGACCCTCCCTAACCCCAGTCCTCCTCTTCCCCGGCTGTCTCTTACTCTACCGACCTACCGTAGTGCCTGAGCTACCTGCACTCAGACTCACTTGAGACCCTCAACCGCTACCTGTCCCTCCGGACCACACGACGCTAAGTACCCCAACGTTTCTCAGCCTGTGCTGACTCACTGACTTGACTTGACTTGATTGAAACAGAATGACATAAGATAAATTAAAATCCGAATATATTGAAAGTAAAAATGTTAGTAAAACAAATTGATCGTCGTGTATTTAAGGATAAAGTTAGGGTAATTTCGTCAACGTCGTACAGTAACTTTTCTTATAAAGATTGTGGAATAACTCCTTCTATGACAATTGATTTTTGTATACGCGTTGGATTTTCAACTCTCAATTCAAAATAAGTCACCCTTACAATCTTGAGCTCGGACCCTCTGTCCCTTAACTGAGAACTTAAGTATTAAGAGTGGATTTTTCCCGAGGACGTACTCTGACCATATATTTCTCTTGACGACTGAAAGTTTGAATGGAATTTCGTCACGAGACTATTGTCCCTTTCTGGTTACGGTCCTGTTCTTCTACTGTAGTTTTCATCTGTTGACTTGGCTCTAGGACCTGGACTGAACATGCTAACAAGTATTACAAAAGAAGAACAAGAGAACCTGAGAACGTGAACATTTAGTTTAAAAAAAAAATTAGTGACCGTGTTGAAATACGCTTAAAATCTTTAGTTAGTTTAACAAGCCAACACCAGTTAATGGACGTAGGTAATGGAGACCAAATGGAACCACCCAAAGAGGGGAGGTTTCAAGACTAACCTACCGAGAATCTTTCAAATAAAATCTTCTTTCCTTAATGTCAAAAGACAAACCCGACGACAGTGATCTACCCTGAGTGAATGAACGGGTCAGTTTGTGTGAATAAGATTGGGACCGGTATTTGTACTTAAAAGGGAATTCTACTAAGATCAAGTCAGTCTTGTTGTACGATTTAAAGTGATTTTTTGTTGTTGTTGTTGTTGTTGTTGTTGTTTTTATATGTGAGATCTGAAAATCCTCCCTGTGAAGGAGTCAATACCCTACCGAAATAAACAATTGTGATCCGATACCAGTAGATTCGGATTTCCGTGGGGGATACGAATCTTGTTAATTTAGTATTGTTTCTTTTAGTTGAATTATTGTGACCTTTTAATCCGACCCATAGAATGCTTTTGACGGTCACATGGTACAGAGAAGTTCTTTCACTAACTATACCTTGTCTAACCCAACCTTCTGATCTTTATTTGAGCGACCGTTGATTCCCCTGAGATACCGAAACACCCAAGTTAAATACTGGGACCGAAGACGGTTCTCCCGATCCTTCCATATGAAATTCTAAGGGAATCCGAGTTCCGGTAAATACATGTTTGAATCTACCTTGAGGTCGTTTAAATGGTAGTTATACTCGGACTTCTTGGTTCTCTAAACATAAAGTGAACATACTAGTAAATTGTCGATGAAAACGTGGAAGAAACGTTACACTCTTTTAAAGAGTGTAACTTCGGAATTGTCTTAAGTGAGTTTTCCGGAATTTACTATCGTCGGTCCGATAATCGGATGATTTAAGACTCAGAGATACACCTCTTTTCGACATAATGTTTTAGCATACCGGGAACTATAGGAATCGTCTAGAGTTCCCCCGTTGTCAAGATATTAAGTTTGATTTACGATACAAAAGTATGGTCTACTTAGGAGATTATATTGTGTAAATTACTGAGTGTCCTTTTTAATATAACGACGGAATCTACTAGGTGAAGGATCGGAACCACTAGAAAATCCTTCTGTCAAACCACAGCCTTCGAGTACCAAACTTAGGGATGAACATTGAAATTGTTCAATAATCGATATAACGAACATTAGACAAATAAAGTATTCTAACAAAAGAGAACTTAATCTACTACATATTGGTCCGGGTCGGTTTAATTACTGTCGATTTGTCGAACTTCTTTGTCTAGTGCAAATATTACATCTTATTAACATTGTCACACTAAGATCCATCTTTATCCTTCTTTGTTGTTCCTTTTATAGAGGACCTAGGATAATCCAATCTTCTATCTCCTAAGTCTCTTAGATAATAGGTAATTACCTGGATTAGGTCTTTCATTGTGGACCTTACTAAATGGTTGTTTTTTAAAGGTAGACTGGATCCTAGTCAGAGGGTCGTTGTACCCTGTTTTGTTTGTTACCAATACTTTATAGAGGGTTATACCAGCTTAAAGGTTGGCACCCCTCTCTGATACTTTACTTTACAAAAGAGGAGATACGACATGTTCATTTGTTCGGAAAAGGTTTACGTTTGAAGACTCGAGTCCACTTTCTTTCAGTCGATAAACTTTCGGTAGTCGATGAAGGAGGGGTCATTCGTGTGTCCTCGATCCCCCTTCACTCTCCGTCCACCGGTAGACGGTGTAAGTGGTAGAAAATGTCATATGTTCCTTGATCATACACTTATTATTTCTTTCGTCCTAACCGGAGTCTTTCGATCTACGTATACTTACTTTACTAAAGTGTTCGGACCTACGAACGTCGAACTCTTCTAGAGATTTAGAAAAGGGTATGTATCTTCTAGTGAAATAGAATAATCTAGTGATTTAGAGAAATCTAAATTGGAGATTTAGAGAACTCTCTAAATTGAAAGAGAATTAATTGTCATTAGAAAATTATAAGTCTAATGAACGGGGAGGACATATATGGAACCGAGGAGGGGACGAAGGAGACTCAGTCACAGAGAGTCCCAGTGGACTCTATGACAGAGGGTCCGAACTCAGAATCGTAAGAGTGACTTATTTTGGATTGAGAGTTGAAATCCAACGTACACACACACACACACAAAAAAAATTAACTGTCATAACAATTATGTTTGGTTCATTGATATCAGTATCTCTGTATTTGAGTAGTTTGATCATTTAATTTTGAAAACCACATATCTTTACCATTTTCTTTTTTTTTTTGACCATTTTTTAAAGGTTTTCTGTTAGGTATTCGGAATATATTATACTCCACAGACTATTTCTTCTGTATGTCTACTGGTTGTTTGTCTACTTTTATACGAGTTGTGGTGTATAATCTCTTTACGTTTAGTTTTAATGTTGTTCCATAGTGGAGAATGGTCAGTCTTACCGGTAGTAGTTTTTTAGATGTTTGTTATTTACGACCTCTCCTACTTCTTTTCCCTTGGGAAGACGTGATAAACATTCTTCCTCATTTTATATCTAAAGAATTTTTCGATCCTTATTTTGATGGTATGCTGGGTCTTTAGGGTGAGGACTCGTATATGGGTCTCTTTTGGTATTAAGTTTTTCTATGTACATGGGGTTACAAGTATCGTCGTGACAAATGTTATCGGTCCTGTACCTTCGTTGGATATATAGGTAGTTGTCTACTTACCTTTTTTTTCTACACCATGTGTTATCTTATAGTGTGTCGGTAATCTCCTTGTTTGAACTCAGTCACCTTCACTCCACCTACTTGGATGTCGGACAACTTGTGTCACTTCATTTAGTCTTTCTCTTTTTGTTTATATGTACTTGTGTATATACACCTTAGATCTTTTTACCATGACTACTTGGATAACGTGCCGTCCTTATCTCTGTGTCTACATTTCTTGTCCGAACACCTGTGTCACCCCTTTCCTTTCTCACCCTGCTTGACTCTCGTATCGTGACTGTTTGTATGATGGGACACATTTTATCTATAATCTCCTTCGTCGGCATATTATATCCCTTGGTTCAAGGTACGAGAGACCACTAAGTTCAACAACATATTGTCTTTGGTTGTATTGTAACATTTCGTTAATAGGAGGTTAATTTTGTATATATAGATATATATAGTCCACAGACTCTTCTGACGTCACGGTTATTCCGGACTGTAGAACAGTCGAACGACCCCACCCACCATGTTCAACGCTTACTTAGTGATTACTGTGATATGTTTCGTTTGTCTTTAAAGACTGATGATCCAAGTCACAACTAAATAAGTGTCTAAACAAGTAAAGTGGTTATAAAAAAAAAAATCAAATTACACACATTGGTCGTGTACCATTTGTACGATTTGCATGTCTAAGGACCCGGAATCAAGGTCCGTAAAAGTAAGTCATGTAGATCAAACCTTAGATTCTCAGATATAAAATTGTTCGTTTGGAGATAGGGAACGGTCTACTAAGTAAGTCTCTTAATGTCGTAGATCGTCAATAACTGATGAATATGACACGGTTCAAGTCTTACGTATCTGTACTTTCTCTGTTTGGAACAGGAGTTCTTCTGATGTCTCTGGTCATTAAAATTGATACTATGACCATGTATAATCAACGAAACTTACGAATCAACGAGTCAGTACAGGCTGAGACGTTGGGTGCCTGACATCGGACGGTCCGAGGAGACAGGTACTCTAAAGGGTCCGTTCTGATGACCTCATCCGACGGTAAAGGTCGACGAGACTCTTATATGGTTTTATGTCGAACCCTCTCCTCGTACTATCTTTTAATACAATATAGACTCAGACCTTCTTCCTCTGTTCCGATTAGCTCTTCCTTCCCTTACCTTCTTCCCTGTAAGTCCAGTCTCTTTTCGTACACGTGTCGGTGTGTGTGTTTCTTTCAAACCAAGTTGTTCTATTGTCTCGTACGAAACCCTGACATGAGAATCATGACAAGACATCAATTGAAAATAGACCGTGGTTGAAAACGTATATATTCGTGTATCAACAATCCGATAACACTTTACCTCATAAAGGACGATATAGTTGATTATTCCTATAGTGTCGTTAGACACTAAGACCGGGAGACTTACACTTAAAGACTCGGGTCTCCCGTGGGTTCTTTTTGTCAGACCGTCGGTAGTCGGTCAGGGGGACCACTCGTCGAACAGGGTCTATCGACCCTACGTATAATTTCCTTATTAAAGTCATTCGGGTCTGAGAACGTAGAAGGGCATGTATCTTTTCACGATTTAAGGAATTGAACCCAATAGACCAAAAGGTATTAATTGTTATTAGAAAACTACAAGTCTGATGGAAGGGGAACAACGTTTGAAGGTATATTGGACTGAGGAGGGACACGGAGGTTCCTCGTCAAAAGAGTCTCAGTGAACTCTTCGACAGAGGACCCGAACTTCAGGATTTTTAAGAATGGTTTATTTTGTATCGAGAGTTGAACATCCAACACTGATAAAAAATTCAGCTGTGATACAAGTCAGTATCTCGATACACTCCTCATCACCCTCTAATCCGTTCTGTCAATTTCGGTCCAGACGACGACGACGACGATTCAGTGAAGTCAGCACAGGCTGAGACACGTTGGGGTATCTGTCGTCGGGTGGTCCAAGGAGGCAGGGACCCTAAGAGGTCCATTCTTATGACCTCACCCAACGGTAAAGGAAGAGGTTACGTACTTTCACTTTTCACTTTCACTTTCACTTCAGCGAGTCAGGGCAGCCTGAGAATCTCTGGAGTACCTGACGTCGGATGGTCCGAGGAGACAGGTACCCTAAAAGGTCCGTTCTCATGACCTCACCCAACGGTAACGGAAGAGGATTTCGGTCCAGTCCTTCACGAAATATCTTAAGGATCATGTTTTATGTGTGAGTAATGAAAGGTGAAACATAAGAAGGAAGGTGTGATCTAAAAATTTAATTAAAATAATGGTAATATCCTAATCACGAAGTTATTCTAAGTGAACACTACAGATTAGATGTTTCAGATCTTTATATCTGACGATAGGGTCAAAGAGTAACCGAATAGTTTTACTGTACTGTTATTGTTTTAGTAGTTTTGTTGCACACTCTTTGTCACGTTGTTTGGTTCCAGAGTCCCTTTTGTCAATTAATGATACATAATGAAAAAGATAACAAAAATGGAAATAAAATATAATGGTACAAAAGTCTTATTTTGTCGTTACGATAAAATACAAAGATTCCAACACAGTAAAGTAGATATCTGTAAAATTAATCCATCGGGTTATTGAATTTTTAGAATTTTGAATGTTAAATTGTATTTAAAAAATTTACTTACGTTCTTCTCGACTTATTACTCATCTTCCATTCGATTCCTCATCCTCGAAATAGAGACGTATTTATTTCGATCTTTTATAAACAGTGAGATTGTGTGGTTGAAACATCGAGGACGTCTTTGGCGTGGCGAGAAAGGGAGGATTTTGGTACGGTCAGACAGAACAGAGGCGGGTACGGGGTAAAGGAGAAACATCGCGTAAGGTTCGTGAGACAAGGTGTCATTATAGAAGGTAAAGAGAAGTACTTGGAGTAGAAACCTAAATCAGGATACAATAATACACAATATGTTATAAATAGAGGGCTCTTCTAAAGTGAAAAAATCTCTTGAAGAGTACGTAAAGAGTACCTTGTGCCGTATCACGATTTGTATTCTCTGTGAGTTTGTGAAGGAATTCACTTATCTGATTTACTAAAGGTGCTTACTATAAATTGAAGTTCGAAGTTAACAACTAAAGGAGTGGAGTGAGTTTTACTTCTACGTTTGTAGTATTTCGAAAATTTTTTAGAATCTGACCCGTGTTACTTTCCTCCAATAGTTTTCCCAGTAGTCGTTTAGTAGTTTTCAGAAGTTATACTTTTTCGTTCCACTAAGAACGAGACGAACGGTTACCATTCCGATTCCCTGGATGTTGACACGGAACGACGATCCATTTTAGGGATGTCTGTTAGATCCTTTATACGAGAAATATATATTGTTTCTTATTTCTCTTTCTTGTCTATAGGACTCCGACGGAGATAGACACGGAAGAAATTGGTTAAATAACTTCGAGTTTTGTCTTCCTGATAAATGTCTTAAGGTATCGACTTGGTATACGTTATGTGACTAAGTTATTTATGATAAAGGTTATAGTATTATTATCGATTATAAAAATTGTGAAAGAAAGTACAGATGTAACAATCACAAAAAGTCTATAGTAAAATAATTTGAGACTATTGTGGGATATATTCTATTTACGGTTTTAATAGAAGTAAAATCTGTAGTCTTATATATATTTCGGTCTTACATATTGGTCTAGAGGATACGATTTCGGGGTCCCTGTGGTAGTAGATAGTAGTGTTCTAAGTTAATAGTTGTTATATTTATGATGTTCATGAACCCAAAAGAAGGTCTTGAAAAAATAAACTTGTAATTTTTAATTTTTGTTATGTACTTTAGTTACCATAGGTTTTTCCCCACTTTGTTCCCCGAGAGGTCCAAGACTCCATCGTTCGACTTTCTTTGACCTAAGTTCGGTTAACTGGTCCCAAGGGTCGTGGTGTCGTTTGTGCGTAGTCTCCCCCCTGTCTCTCGCCAATTTATACCTGGAATACCCGTCCTTCTGATCGATTTCATATTAAAGGGGTGTTGGGGATTTTTCAAATACCCTTTAAGTCTGAATTGAATGTAAACATAAGTAAGGAGTATGTCCGGTGTACGGTACGTCTAAATGTCCTAAAGTCGTCTTTTATTCTTGAGATCTTTTACGACAGTAATATCCTGAAGTCCGATACGTAATGGACAATTTATGACTATTGGAGGGAGATCGTAGGTTTCGATCGAAGTCTTTTCTTTTTTTCTAGATCTTTAATTACAGATTCTTCTTAAAAGGTATGTCAAAATGAACAAGTCGACTGTCTTTAGAGTCCGTCGTAAATCGACAGTGATAGTCGTAATCACAGATTACCAGACTTCGGTCGGAATTCTTTAGTAAGAAGACCGAAAGTCCCAATCAGACACTGTTACGTTTTAATTTATAATGATCTGACTGTCATAAAATTCGGATCCCCAAATAAATGTAGCTATGAATTGGTACAAATAATCTAAAGAAGTTCTAAAGAAGAAAAAAACAACAACAACAATTTTTTTCCTTCCTTTCCTAAACTCCCGAAATTTTTGTTCACTTTTCACATGTCCAAAAAGGTGACTCTTTCTAGTTTCAGACGTTTGTACCGTCACCCAAGGTGAGTCACAACAGTAGAATTTTAGTAGACGCTATATCGTTAATGTGATGAAATAAATGTTCCTTTGACTGGGTCTCTTGCAGTCGGTTTCCTCAAACTCTACATGTCGTCTCACATCCAAAATGTCCGTGAGTTTACATAGGTGAACGTCCGTCTTTCAGAACGGAAGGGTGTCAAATCCATTCCGACGCCACCTTTAGACATGCATCATCCAGTTTCCGTTTTTCCGAGGGCCCCCTCCACCTCCGCTCCTCCGCCCCTTGGTTCGACCTAACGAGGTCCTTCACCCACCCCTCCTTCGACGGGCCAAACCTCGGTTGACACTGTTCGAGTCCAAACGTATCGGATCGTCTCCCTCAGGACCCGGTGACGCGCGTAACCAGTGTTCGCGAAAACCGTTACGACACGGGAAGCTAAGGACAGTAGTAGGTTGGGGTGTCTAGCTCAAACCCTGTGCTTTTTCCCGAGTATTTCACCCGCCGCCGGTCTCAAAGGGCGGCGACTCAGTGTCGGGTCAGTTGAAAATGTCGTAAAGGGTCTTTCTTTCAGAGTCACGGTATCGGGTGGTGAGCGAGGATCAAGACCGAGAAGAGAGACGCTGACCTGGGCCGCCACTGAGCTCTGGGTGTCGACTCGATAAAGGGTGAGTACCGCGTTGAAGAGTGGGAGCGTCTCGGAGCCGCATGGGACGCGCGAACGGTTTGCGATGGCTCGGTCATCTACACCCCCGTTTCCTGCCTCCCCTTCCCGACGCAGGAGTGGACGTCCTGTGCCTGTGGAGGTGAGCGCACCGGCCCTACCGGCACGAGTCGACCAAATTTAGGGGCTCCGGGCGCCTCGACCACATCGCCGACAGGTAGAACTCTCCGCGGCACCTTAACAGACCGTGGGTGTAGGTTTCGAGACCGGCTGGCTCCCGAGGATTGGGTCGAGATCTGTTTGTCCCAACCCCTAACTCCCACCTCCGTCTCCTTCCTCCGCCTCCGTCAAGCGCCTTTCCCCCTCCGTCTCTTCTCCGCCTAGAGTCCCATTTCGGAGGTCCCTTATCCGGGCGTCTTCGACTTCGACGACTCCTTCACCGCGGGGCCCGAAAGCCGAAGGGACGGGGGAGTCGATCTCGACTCCTGTGAGGCGCTAGGAAATGAGCGAGATCCGAAGTCCGAGCCGCCTCGGTGACCCGTCGGATCGTCCTAACGCCCGTAGTCTGTGTCTGGGGTTGGCAGATCATCTTGTTCGGGACCGGCGGAACCGTTCGCCAAACACAAAATAGAGGCGGAGAAATGTGGGTGCGGACAAGGATTAGCGCGCAGTATTCGGGTGGGTAAGGGTAAATGGACACTAGGAGTAGAGCTGGAGCCTCAGGTACCTCCTGGGGGGATGTGACACGGGATGTCGTCTACTCGGCTTAGGAGCGAAGACCTGACGGGTGAGAGCCGGTGAATTCCCAACCCCTGTTACTTTTCCTGAAGCTCTGCTAGAGGTTGGAAAGATTCGTCACCATTTCATTGTCTAGTCATATACCTTGTCCCGCTCTCGTCCCCTTTGGATTCCACCTCGCTCCCGGCCCCTCCCCCCATGATAGACCCTAAATTCCCTCGTTAGACCAAAGGGTGTAGGGAGTCAAGAAGCCTTATTCCCGCCCCCCACCCCCCCCCACGACTACAGATATTAGGAAAATGGCAGACCTGAGAGGAAACGGGGGAGCAAAGGTTTACGCACCTTCAATTCGGGATTTTTGACTTTCAGTGTTGTTTTCTGAGGGTTGACCATTCTGGACTTACTTCGACCTGTCTATTTTTGTCTTGATTTGACCTCACTCGCGGTGGAAACCCTTTGACAAAAGACCCTTCCGGTCTGAACATGGTCATACGTCTTCGACGTTTTCCTCCATGGGCGGCGGGTCGAGGAAACGGCGCTACCAATAATGTCCGTATAAGGGAGAACGGAACGGGCTCGCGGACGAACAGGGACCTGCCAACGGTGGTCCCCCTCTGTATCTAGTCGTGAGCTTCATAACGTTTTCGTCCTCTCCCCGCCCGTGACCTCCGCCCTGCTACTCACTCTGTATCGGTAGCAGGAAATATCGTGGTTATTGACGCAACGGTCGACCGTTCTGACTGAGTCCCCCGTTTGGCAAAAGCACCAACTCCTGGACGGGATGCAACATTATAAAATTATGTGACCCTCGGTGGACTGATCTCTTAGATATCTCAACGTGTACTCCTACACACCCACGTCAGAACTCCGAAATACGAGGGTTCTTAGGAAGGGTGCAAGGTAAGAACCAAAGGAAAGGGAAGAGTGGGGGTTGATCGTGAACAGTGGGAAATCACATCAACTCAAGAGAGAAGAAGAAAGGGAAAGGGACAAACCCCTACGGGATTTTTAGATCTGTAAAGGTAACACGATTGGTTTTAATCAAAACCCCTTCTCTGAATTCATATAAAAAAATTCGATTGGTATGACAATATCTTCGGATAACTTCTTTATTTTCATTCTGGATAAGACACAAATCATTAGTACTTTTGTACAATAACATTTTAAGAATTATTTTCGTAGAAAATTTCTGTAAAATTCATAAAGTTCTTTATATCCCAAATAAGACACTTTCAAGAATTACAACCCATCAATAGTGATCTATTAGTATAAGTCTACTTGTAGTTATTAAGATCTTCTTTACATTTGACGGTAAAAAGAACAATCTATTTTCTTAGTATCTTAAAGTAGAAACTAAGAAGAGATACGTATTTCAGGACAGTCTAATCAATAAATTTTTGTTACGTTTCCATAAATAACCTGTGTATATCCGGTATTCCCTATGAACTTTAAAGTGATTCATTACTACCTCGGTTTCTACCTCTTCGAGATATGTTAGTTGTTTTTGTTCTGGCCCTCGACTGACACCGAGTCTAGTACTTGAGCAATAACGGTTTAAGTCTGAATTTAACTTCTTTCACCCCTTTTGGTGATCTGGTAAGTCCATACTGGATTTAGTTTAGGGAACACTAATATATCACCTTCACTCTTTATCTAAGTTCCCTAATCTAGACTATCTGTTTCACAGACTACTTGATACCTACATCCAACACTGTGACATGTCCTCTGTCCCTAGTTCTGGTAGGGGTTCTTTTTCTTTACGTTTTTTCCTTTTATCGACAGACTCCTCCGGAATGTTTATCGACACTGTTCTTCTCTTCACTTTCCGTGTCCTCTTTTCCTTGCTATATGGCTGAACTTACGTCTCAAGGTTTCTTATCGTTCCTCTCTATTCTTTCGGAAGGAGTTACTTGTCACGTTTCTTTATCTCCTTTTATTATCTTACCATTTCTGATCTCTTGAGAAGTTCTTTTAATCTCTATGGTTCCTTTGTAAAGTACGTTTCTACCCGAGTTATTTCCTGTCCTTGCCATACCTGGATTGTCTTCGTCTTCTATAATTCTTCTCCACCGTTTTTATGTACCTTCTTGACATGTTTTTTCTAGAAGTACTGGGTTAATTAGTGTTACCACACCAGTAAGTACATCTCGGTCTGTAGGACCTTACACTTCAGTTCACCCGGAATCCTTTGTAGTGATACCTGTTTCGATCACTTCCACTACCTTAAGGTCCACTCGATAAAGTCTAGGATTTTCTACTTCGACACTTTCACGACGTGAGTTACATAGTCGTTTAGACCTTTTGAGTCGTCACCGGTGTCCTGACCTTTTCCAGTCAAAAGTAAGGTTAGGGTTTCTTTCCGTCAGGGTTTCTTACGAGTTTGATGGTGTGTTAACGTGAGTAGAGTGCGATCATTTCATTACGAGTTTTAAAAGGTTCGGTCTGAAGTCGTTATGCACTTAACACTTGAAGGTCTACAAGTTCGACCAAAATCTTTTCCGTCTCCTTGGTCTGTAGTTTAACGGTTGTAGGAGACTTAGTAACGTTTTCGTTCTGTTAAGGTCTTTATGTAGATGAAGACGAAATAACTGGTACGGTTTTGGAAACTGATACACATAGTGTTCTTTCACGACTTTTAAGACTTTTCTACCCTTATGGTCCAGTGGACTGGACGGAGAACTCTTTAGACATACGTCCAGCCCCTCGTTGTCAATCTTGACCTGTACCTTGTTGTCTGACCAAAGTTTATCCCTTTCCTCATACATTTCCGACATATAACAGTGGGAAGAATAAATTGAATATACATCTCATGCAGTTCTCTTTGGGACCCGATCTACATTGTGTTCGACCTTAGTTCTAACAGCCCTCTTTATAGTTATTTGAGTCTATGTATCTACTATGGTGGGAATACCGTCTTTCACTTCTTCTTGATTTTTTGGAGAACTACTTGCACTTTCTCCTCTCACTTTTTCAACCGAATCTCGAGTTGTAAGTCTTTTGATTCTTGTACCGTAGACCAGGGTAGTGAAGTACCGTTTATCTACCCTTTGTCACCTTTAACGGTCTTAAATAAAACCCCCCGAGGTTTTAGTGACGTCTATCACTGACGTCGGTACTTTAATTTTCTCGAATTTTTCCGTTTTACTATCCTATGGTTTTCTCCTTGAGGGGTCCAGTAATCCACGGGTTATACGATGACCTCTAGTCACCTCTTTATTGAGGTGTTTCTTACTTCCCTACCTCGGTTTCGTTTTTGTTATGAGTCAATACCTACACCGACCACTGTCTTCGTTCTAGGCTACGACATTTCTCGTTATAACGTATCCTTGGACCTTACAGTCCAGGTACTTAGTTCCGTTTAACCTTCACCAGTTTGTTCTCTACCGTTCTCACTTGCAACTGTAAGATCCTTAGTCGCTTGATTTTACCTGTCCTTACCGACTTAAATTGAGTCTACTGGTAATATAGATGATGACGCCCGTCCTTAGGGAGTCTTCTTTACCTCATCGGTAGTACCAGTTGTTTTCTCAGGCTTTACGTCATGAACCTACGTTAGAGTTTTTGCTGTCTTACTAGAGACAAGTAGAGGTTCCGTTTGGTAAGTTATAGTGTCAATAGGTTCGGATACGGGGTTGGTCATTACGACTTCTTTGACTTCAACTTGCCAAGATGCTTTTGGATGTTCTGGAAAATCTTGATTGTGGGTTTTTTCTACAGGAAAAGTAATATCCCCTGACCTTACGTTTTCATCCTTCAGTTCTTTGTGGACCTCATTGTCCGTTTAAACCGGAACTTACACCCTACTTAGTCCCGTTTCTGATTATCTCAAAACGGTCCTTTTACGTGACCAGTATCGTTTGTGGGAGAAGGTTGTTGTGTTCTCTTCTGAGATGTGTACCTGTAGTGGTCTACCAGTTGTGGCTTTAGTCTGACTAGTATAAGAAACGTCGGTTTCTACCTCTTCGAGATATGTCACTTGTTTTTGTTCTGGTCCTCGACTGACACCGAGTCTAGTACTTGAGGAATAATGGTTTAAGTCTGAGTTTAACTTCTTTCATCCCTTTTGGCGATTTGGTAAGTCCATACTGGATTTAGTTTAGGGAATACTAATATGTCACCTCCACTCTTTATCTAAATTCCCGGATCTAGACGATCTATCTCACGGACTACTTGATACCTTACTCCAAGCACTGTAACATGTCCTCGGTTCCTAGTTCTGGTAGGGGTACCTTTTCTTTACGTTTTTTCGTTTTACCGACAGACCCCTCCGGAATGTTTATCGACACTTTTCTTCTCTTCGTTTTTCGTTTCCTCTTTTCCTTTCTATATTCGTAGACTTACGTCTCAAGGTTTCTTATCGTTCTTCTCTATTCTTTCGAAATAAGTCGCTAGTTACGTTTTTTATCTCCTTTTGTTGTCTTACCCTTTCTGATCTCTGGAGAAGTTCTTTTAATCTCTAGGGTTCCCTTGTAAAGTACGTTTCTACCCGAGTTATTTCCTGTCTTTACCATACCTAGATTGTCTTCGTCTTCTATAATTCTTCTTTACCGTTCTTATGTACCTTCTTGACATGTTTTTTCTAGAAGTGCTGGGTCTATTAGTACTACTACACTAGTGATTAGATCTCGGTCTGTAGAACCTTTCACTTCAGTTCACCCGGAATCTTTCGTAGTGATACGTGTTTCGATCTCCTCCACTACCTTAAGGTCAACTCGACAAAGTTTAGGACTTTCTACTACGACACTTTCACGACGTGAGTTATACGGTCGTTTAAACCTTTTGAGTCGTCACCGGTGTCCTGACCTTTTCAGTCTAAAGTAAGGTTAAGGTTTCTTTCCGTTACGGTTTCGTACGAGTTTGATGGTGTGTTAACGTGAGTAGAGTGTACGATCATTTCATTACGAGTTTTAAGAGATTCGGTCCGAATTCGTTATGCACTTGGCACTTGAGGGACTACAAGTTCGACTAAAGTCTTTTCCGTCTCCTTGGTCTCTAGTTTAACGGTTGTAGGCGACCTAGTACCTTTTTAGTTCTCTCAAGGTCTTTTTGTAGATAAAGACGAAATAACTGATACGGTTTCGGAAACTGACACACCTAGTGTTCTTTGACACCTTTTAAGACTTTCTCTACCCTTATGGTCTGGTGGATTGGACGGAGAACTCTTTATACATACGTCCAGTCCTTCGTTGTCAATCTTTACCTGTACCTTGTTGTCTGACCAAGGTTTATCCTTTTCCTCACACAGTTCCGACAGATAACAGTGGGACGAATAAATTGAATGTACGTCTCACGTAGTACTCTTTGCGACCTGACCTTCTTTGTGTTCGACCTTAGTTCTAACGACCCTCTTTATCGTTATTGGAGTCTATACTTCTACTGTGGTGGGAATACCGTCTTTCACTTCTCCTCGATTTTTCGGAGAACTACTTTCATTTTCTCCTCTCGTTTTTTTAACCGAATTTCGAGTTGTAAGTCTTTTTCTTCTAGTACCGTAGACCAGGGTAGTGAAGTACCCTTTATCTACCCCTTTGGCACCTTTGTCATAGTCTGGAATAAAAACCCCCGAGGTTTTAGTCACGTCTACCACTGACGTCGGTACTTTAATTTTCTGCGAATGAGGAACCTCTTTTCAATACTGGTTGGATCTATCATATAAGTTTCCGTCTCTGTAATGAAACGGCTGATTCCAGGCAGATCAGTTCCGATAACAAAAAGGTCACCAGTACATACCTACACTCTTAACCTGACACTTCTTCCGACTCACGGTTTCTTAGCCATGAGACTCGACACCACAACTTCTTCTGAGAACTCTCAGGGGACCTGATGTTCGTCTAGGTTGGTCAGGTAGGATTTCCTCTAGGTAGGACTTACGGGTAACTTTCCTGACTACAACTTCGACTTTGAGGTTATGAAACCGATGGACTACGCCTCTTGACTGAGTAACCTTTTCTGCGACTACGACCCTTTCTAACTCCCGTCTTCCTCTTTCCCTACCGTCTCCTAATCTACCAACCTACCGTAGCGACTGAGTTACCTGTACCCAAACCCACTTGAGGTCCTCAACCACTACCTGTCCCTCCGGACCGCACGACGTCAGGTACTTCAGTGTTTCTTAACCTGTACTGTCTCTCTGACTTGATGACTTGACTTAACTTGACTTGATTTACTACCTCAACTTCTACACTAAGTCCACGACACACCGATCGTTGACTACTTACACAGTTTTAACGAAACTATTTAACTCAATTACACTCTCGACTTGTGAGTCCACCTTTCATGTTCTCTGAAAACTTCGATACCACTTCTTTATCCTAACGACTCCAACCTCAGTTACCGGATCTCAATCTCAACTTAAGTTCCTATACCCACTTGTGAGGTCCCTTTTTTCCTCTTTCTTTATATTTTTATTCTTAGTTCATCCTACTCATACACGGGACCTGCTTTCTGTTTCTTCCTAGGGTGATTTCTTTGCCCATCCCTTCTTCGTGAACTTGTTTATCCTTTCTTTTTTCTTTTGTTCTGTTTCTATGATTCCTTTTCCTTCTTCTTCAAAAGTTCCCTTTTTCTGGTTGTCCTAGTAACATCGTCTAGGACATCTCCAGTGTAATGACGGAACGCAAAAAGACTACGACGTGAACGGAGTAAAAGAATGAACTTATTAATGACTATAATGTTTTATGATTTCTAAAAGTCAATAATAAGGTCCAGATAAAAAGTCTAAGAAGACGACTTTACGAAAACCTTCGAATGGAGTTCGAGGTAAAATGACGGAACTCGTACTTCGGGTGGCATAAGGCCTTCAGTAATCACGTTTTTGATCCGTAACTCATTCATTAACGTAACGACTCCTGGAGTGTGTCTTTGTTCGAAAGACCGTAAAATACCGGTATTACACATTCCTTGATTAAAAATTTGGAATAAATCTGGAAAGAATCTCGTCCCGTCTATTCGTAATTAATCATATACCAGTCTTATATGAGACCAAAGAATGGACGAACCTGTTAATCTTCCACGTAATTTTCCTTTGAAAATAACCTTTGATCTCTTCGTATGTTCTCTTCATATATATAGAATGTATAAATTATTAAATCACTATAATTGTGTCGTGTAAAAAACTGTATAAAATTTTATTAATAAAGTTACCTTGAAGGGGATTACGAGTTCTCTAAACCTATTTTAAGACATTAAGTGTTTTGACAAAGTATGGAATTGTTAACGACAATTTAAATGGTACTAAACAGTGTAATTTACCCCATAAAAGACAAGTTTAAGTTTATTAATTTAGTGACACAAAGAGTTCACTCAGAGAATCTTACAACATTCAATTTCAAATGTATCTGTGACTCTTACTACTAAAACAAAATTTTGCTTCTTTGACTCAATAAATAAGATACTTTTACACAAAACCAAATCAAAGACGAAATTACTTTTTATTAAATACCGTAAATAATTCGAGGAGGAATCAATTTTAAGTAGGTAGTTGTCGACAGGTTTCTTAGAATTGTAAAATTGTAGTATTGTATAAGGACAAAAACGGATACCTACAACTCCCTAGTTTCGGGGTATCTATATAAACGGTTTATTATAAACACGACAATTTCTCTAAGTATCATCCTTTATTCAGTCGACTCTGGGTGTGCAGAATAACTGACCTCAGTTCGAAAAAATAAAACTCCAGAACAAAACGTTTATGTCTGTCATTTTATTTCATTTCGTTATCGGGCAAATTCAGTTTCGTCGAATAAATCTACCGGAGTGTCACAGAGACCTGAAAAGTTTACGACAAGACTAGTCAGGTACAATGACTTTTAATAGAACCACTTACTTCTCTAGACTTAGAATGTTCCAGGATGTAAATTGAGCCGTTATCAAAAGATTACTTTGGTAAACTCTACGGGAAATTTTTGTGATAAAGTCTCACAATTTTCAAGTTTATGAAAAATTTTTGAGTCACAAGTACACAACATGAGACTTCCAATAAATTAAAAATATTTTCGTTAGTTTATCTTAAGTTGTAAAATTTAATTAAAGGATTTTGTCTTTTTTTTACTGGTTGTAGGGTTATCTTTTATTACTCGTCTCCTGTCTTTATTAATTAAGTGTCTTTCCTTTACTTTATCCAGATTTTATATTTTTTACTACGAATTGGAGTGTTATAATTTTTCGTTAAGTTGTTGTCTACTTCAATGATGAGAAAGGAACATATGTTCGTAACAGTCTGACTCTCTGTGGGAGTGTGTAAAAACAATTTTCAAATTTAACATACTGGGAATTTCTCTTGTTACACTATTATCAATAGGTTCAATTTTTATCAAATTAATCTATAGATAAACTTTTTTATTATTTGAAATTAGGTATGGAATATGGTATATGTTTTTAATGGGTTTTACATAGTACATAGAGGTGTATTTTGGATTATAGTTTTTTAAAGATCTTTTTCTGTATTCTCTTTTTAAAATACTTGAACTCAATCCGTTTCTAAAGTATCTATAGTATGTTTTTAGTACTAGGTATCTTGTGTGATAATGTTACTTGAAGTTTAAATTTAAAAGTAAAAGAAACTTTCCATAATACTTCTTTTATTTTTCTGTTTCGTAGGTGACCCCCTTGTAAAATGTTTTATATATATCTAGTTATTGTATGTGGGTCTTATATATTTCTTGTGAGTTTTAGATATTCTTGATTGTTGAAGTCGTTTCTAATGTTTATCGTTTATTCTTGTACTTTTTTACGAGTTGTAATAACTAACCTTTTGATATTTAATTTGGGTGTTACTCTATGGTGATGTGTAAACAATCTTACAACTTCAATCTCTAAATGGTATGTATTGTAACTGTTCCCAGATCTTGTGGACCTTGAGAGTATATGGAGATCACCCTTGTATTTTACTATATTGTTGAAACCCTTTGTCAAACCATCAAGGAATTTTCAAGTTGTATTTCTTCAACTAGTTCTACCATCACATCCTCATGTATCTTGAGTTAATGGAGAGACTTGTGTAGTTTTTATACAGATACACATCTTATTTACGGTGACTTTTGATTGACCTTTGACCGTCTTTCTGAGGAAATATTGGTTTCCACATTCTTTATGGGTGTGTCTTAACTCATCATTCCCTTATTTACACTAGTCCAACCCTGAAAGCAGGAACCCTCTCCTGAGTCTCATTTCCCCTTTTATATGAACACCTCTAGGGAACCCTCACTCGACATTCGGTGTATAACCCACACGGTCGGGACTTCAGTCTGTGTCCCTTCTCCTAGGGGGTACCAAACAACCTCCCATTGAATTTGATTGTCCTCCCGAAACCCTTAGGACTTGAGACGAGTACTCCTCGTATACTCGTGACCGAACGGTGACTCCGTCTCCTCTCTCCCGTCTGACTCCTGACAAGGTCACTGACGGATCAAAGGTTACTGAAAGGATACACACGGATTTCAATTTGACTCACTCAAGTTGATACCCTGTGTCTCCACTTAACCTGGACCCCATCATAGACTTGTGTGACGTCCACCGGTAACGTCAACGAACGTGTCTATCTAAAATATCTACCAGGGTTTGAAACTGTCGTAGGTCTGTCGGTCCCGGGTATAGTACATGTAAGACTCTCGGGTGTGTCTGGGACGTACGGGATCTCTTGTTACGGTGTTTCCTTACCCTCGTCACCTTCGACCCCAGTTGTCGACACTCTATATTTCCTCTGAGTTTATGCACCCAGACTGTAACGACCACCAAAGTGTCTGACGTGTTGTCTCCGTCTGGTTTGGAGACAGACTCCGGTCGGGTAGTGTCGAGTACGGGACAATATTCGGTTTTCGGGTGTACCTGGAGAGAATGACTTCGTAACGATGGGAGACCACGTTCCTATGAACCTTAGGTTTGGACGGGAACTATCCCACCAGTACCAGTGATTTGTCTGACCTTCGGAGTCGAATGTAGACTGACCTGGATCCGGGAAGTAAAGGTCCGGGTGGTGGATGTTTCTACTATCGACGTTTATATGGGACTTCTTTCTGTACTGAGAATAAGTGTAGTTGAGACCGAGAGTCTAGTTTTCCTATACCCGTGTTACACTGACTATTCCTGTGAGTTTATATTCATGTACGAATCTTTTGTGTTAACTATTAGTAAAGTGAATATAAGTATCTGTGTCTCAAAACTCATTTTACTTCTGTCTTCTTGACCAGAGTTGACTTTTACGTTCTCTTTTAGGGTCTTTTTTCTTTTAATTGTTACTTACTTTGTTTTCATCTCTTAAATGGTCTATTTATTAAGTTTCGTAATCTCTACTTTCAAACGTCAACGTTCGACACACGATACGACCCTAGACACTGGAGACCTCCTCTCCTAAAGCTAGACCCCGGTTTCTGGTCCGAACTGGTGAGTCTCGAAAAACACATTGTCTTAAAATAATTTCACATTTTCCTGAAGACTGTATCTGTAGTCTTCTGTCGTCTTTCTTACAGACGAACGATCAAATATTATTCCACAAAATACAGACAAGTCAAGTCAACGAGTCAGTACAGACTGAGAAACACTGGAGTACTTGGCGTCGTGTGGTCCGGAGGGACAGGTAGTGGTTGAGGACCTCAGATGGGTTTGAATACAGGTAACTCAGTGACTACGGTAAGTTGATAGAGTAGGAGACAGCAGGGGGAGAGGAGGACGGGAGTTAGAAAGGGTCGTAGTCCCAAAAAAGGTCACTCAGTCGGGAAGTGTAGTCCACCGGTTTCATAACCTCAAAATCGAAGTAGTCAGGAAGGTTACCTGTTAGTCCTACCTAGAGGAAATCCTACCTGACAAACCGAGACGAACGTCAGGTACCCTGAGAGTTCTCAGAAGAGGTTGTGGTGTCAAGTTTTCTAGTTAAGAAGTCGTGAGTCGAAAGAAATATCAGGTTGAGAGTGTAAGTATGTACCGGTGACCTTTTTGGTATCGAAACTGATCTACCCGAAAACAACCGTTTCATTACAAAGATGAGGGGTTATACAACAACAGATCCAACAAGTATTGAAAAGAAGGTTCCTCGTTTTCAGAAAATTAAAGTACCGACGTCAGTGGTAGAGGTCACTAAAACCTCGGGTTTTTGATTTCAGAGTGACAAAGGTAACGAAGGGGTAGATAAACGGTACTTCACTACCCTGGTCTACGGTACTAGAATCAAAAGACTTACTACTCAAAATTCGGGTGTAAAAGTGAGAGGAGAAAGTGAAAGTAGTTCTCCGAGAAATCAAGAAGAAGTGAAAGACGGTATTCCCACCACAGTAGATGTATATACTCCAATATCTATGAAGAGGACGTTAGAACTAAGGTCGAACACGAAGAAGGTCAGGTCGTAAAGAGTACTATATGAGACGTATATTCAAGATTCGTCCCACTGTTATATGTCGGAACTGCATGAGGAAAAGGATAAACCTTGGTCAGACAACAACGTACAGGTCAAGATTGACAACGAAGACTGGAC
This sequence comes from Capra ibex, assembly GCA_006410555.1. Taxonomy (NCBI): domain Eukaryota; kingdom Metazoa; phylum Chordata; class Mammalia; order Artiodactyla; family Bovidae; genus Capra; species Capra ibex. The sequence goes on along the minus strand of SJYO01018757.1, from coordinate 30,494,883 downwards.
ACATGTCTAACGAGTCCTCCGTCCAATTCACCAGACCATAAGGGTAGAGAAAGTCTTAAAAGGTGTCAAAGAACACGAGGTGTGTCAGTTTCCAAAACCGTATCAACTATTTCGTCTTCATCTATAAAAAGACCTTGAGAGAACGAAAAAGTCACTAAGTCTCCTACGACCGTTAAACTAGAGACCAAGGAGACGGAAAAGATTTAGGTCGAACTTGTAGACCTTCGAGTGCCAAGTGAAAGACAACTTCAGACCGAACCTCTTAAAACTCGTAATGAAATGATCACACACTCTACTCACGTAAACACACCGTCAAACTCGTAAGAAACCGTATCGGTAAGAAACCCTAACCTTACTTTTGACTGGAAAAGTTCAAGACACCCGTGACGACGTAAAAGGTTTAAACGACCGTAAAACTCACGTCGTGAAAGTGTCGAAGTAGAAAATCCTAAACTTTGTCGAGTTGACCTTAAAGTAGTGGAGGTGATGGAAACAAGTATCACTACGAAGGATTCCGGGTGAACTGAAGTGTGAAGTCCTAAAGACCGAGATCCACTGACTAGTATGGTAGTACTAATAGACCCAGCACTTCTAGAAAAAATATATCAAGTAATTGTATGGACTTCGTTTGCAAAAGTATTTCTTTTACGTAACCAATCGAGTTCCAAACTCTTTTAAATTAAAGTATGTCTTGGTCTACAAGACTTGGTTATCTCTTCCATTTTTCTTTTTCAGACGATCAACGTCAAATAAAGGAGGACGACGAACCGCTGGAGACCGGAAGGTTGAAAATTGGGAGAGTCTTTATCCTTACGATTGACTTAAAACCATTTCTTATATATTTGTGTCACTCTTAAGATTGTTCTTCGATTTTTTTTTTTTTTTTTGTATTTTTCTTACTCAGTCTTAACTTCTGATGTCATTCATTTTACCTTTTGTCTCATCTTCCTTATTTGTCGTCTCGTCCACTATGTCTTGTTATGTGTTTACTAGACCTTAAATCTTATCTTAAGTGGGTTAGTCTTATCATGATTGTTTTCGTTGAAATGTTTTACTATCGTCCAATTTCCTACAAACTCTATTGTCCTTTACTTGGTTGTAAAAGTAATATCGCCAAGATCTTCCGTTCTCTTTCTTTTCCCTCAACTTTTACTTAAATTACTTTAATACCGACTTTTTAAGAGTTGGACTTCTTCCTTTCTCTATAGGTCCAAATTCTTCGTGTCTCCCAGGGTTTATTCTACTTGACTCTGTCTGGGTACGACTATATATATTAACTTTACGATTTCCTATTTATATTTCTCTCTAAAAATGTCCGTCGTTGTCTTTTTGTTTTTCAGCATAGGTTCCCCCAGGGGTACTCCGATAATCGACTGAAAAGGTATCTTTTAGACTTCCGATCTTCCCTCACCGTATTATATAAATTTCACGATTTTCCCTTTATTGATGTTGAATCCAATGAGACGACACTAGGGTACCTGACATCGGATGTTCTGAGGAGGTAGGTACCCTAAAAGGTCCGTCCTCATGACCTTACCCAACGGTAAAGGAAGAGGTCTCCTAGAGGGGTTGGGTCCCTAGTTTGGACCCAGAGGGTGTGACATTCGTCTACGAAATGGTAGACTCGGTGGTCCCTTCTGTCGATATTGACTTCCTCTCTATTTGTCGAAGTTTGTTCCTTTTTGATTTTCGAGTATTTAATTGGGATTTTACCTGAGGGGAACACCGAGTCACCATTTCTTAAGTGGACGTTACGTCCTCTGAATCCTCAACACCCAAGTTAGGGACCCAGTCCTTTTAGGGGACCTCCTCCCGTACCCTTTGTTGAGGTCATAAGAACAGACCTCTTAGGGTACCTGTCTCCTCGGACCGTTCGATACCAGGTACCCCAGTATTTCTTAACCTGTACTGACTTAGCTGTAGTACGTGTCTTGGGATTTTCTTTATAATTCACGACAAGAGTTTCGCCTTTTATTTTTTGATATTATTCTCAATTTACAGATAACTTTTCAATTTATGGATAACAGCAGGGGAAGAAGAGGACGGGAGTTAGAAAGAGTCGTAGTCCCAGAAAAGTTTACTCAGTCGAGAAGCGTAGTCCATCGGTTTCATAACCAAAGTCAAAGTTGTAGTCAGAAAGGTTTCTTGTGAGTCCTGACTAGAGGAAATCCTGCCTGATCAACCTTGGGTTATTCACTTCAGTGAGTCAACACAGGTTGAGAAACGCTGGGGTACCTGACATCGGATAGTCCGAGGAGACAGGCACCCTAACGACCTCACCTAACGGTAAAGGAAGGGGTCCCCTACAAGGGCTGGGTCCCTAACTTGAGCCCAGAGGGTGTAACGTCCGTCTGCGAAATGGTAGACTCGGTGGTCCTGGCTGACCAACCTTGGGGTATCGTTAGTGTTTAGTTTTGGAATGTTATCTATTACGTTTTACTTTTTCTTTCCACGTGTTCGTATGTTGGTTTCTTTTAGTAGTTTGGTGTTCCTTCTTTGTATTACTACTTCTTTACTTGTCTCTTCTTGATGTATTGTTCGTCTTTTGTTCATTGTTTTACCGTCCGTAACTCTTGTATGGATAGTTATTAATGAAATTTTCCGTTACCTGATTTACGAGGTTCGTTTTCTATCTCCTACCGACTAACTTACTTTTTGTTCTAGGTAGATATATAACGAGTGTCCTCTGAGTGGACTCTTGATTTCTAAGTGTCTCGGACTTTCACTCTCTTACCTTTTTCAGTAATCTACCTTTACCTTTATTGTTCTTTCACCCTAATCGTTATGAGTCTTGTCCGTTGTATCTGAAATTTTGTTTCAGAAATTGTTTTCTGTTTCTTCTCATAATATGATACTACTTTCCTAGTTATGGTTTTATCCTATAATGTGACCAATTATATTTACCTGGGTTATTCCTCGTGGATTTATATATTTCGTTTATAACTGTCTGTAATTCCCTTTTTAAGTTTTGTCATGTAATTCTCTTCCCATGGAATTACTGGGTGAATGGAGTTAGATGTATAGTGGGTCTGTCTTTTGGTTATTCCGTTGTCAACAGAATGTATTGTATTATTTGGTCACCTGAATTATCTATAGAAATTCTGTAAACTAGGTTTGGTCGTCTTATGTATAAGAAAAGTTTACGTGTTCCTTGTAAGATGTCTTATCTAATATACAATAAGGGGTTTTGTGTAGAGTTGTTTAAACTCTCCTGTCTTTAATATAGTTCGTAAAAAAAGACTGGTGTTACTCACTTTGATCTTTAGTTAGTGTCCTTTCTTTTACCCTTTTCATGTTTACGGACATCTGATTTGTGACATCGTGATCTTTTGGTTTCCCGTTACTCCTTCGTTTCTTCTTTAGTATTTTATGGTGTTCTGTTTATTTTTACCCTACGTCGTTTTCGTCAAGTTTTTCCCTTCAAAATCTTATCACAAACGTCCGGATGGAGTTTGATCTTTTTTAGGTGATATGTTTGGATTGGAAAGTTGATTTCCTTAATCCTTTTCTTTTTTTTACTTTCGGGTTTAAGTCGTTTTTTTTTTTTTTTTTTTTTTTCCCCCCCCNTTTTTTTTTTTTTTTCCTCCCCCCCTTATTTCTAGTCTCTCCTTATTTATTTTATCTCTGATTTTATGTTGTCTTTTATAGTTTCTTTGACCCTCGAGAAGAATCTTTTATATTCGTTTAAACTATTTGGTATAGGTCCGAGTAGTTCTTCTTTTCTCCCCTGGACTTGTTTATTTTGTTCTTTATTTTCTCCCCTTTAGTGTTGGTTATGGTATCTCTAATTTTTTTTCTTTTTTTGTACTTTCCTTTGATACTAAATTGTATCAATACGGTTATTAAAAAAACGTTATTCTTAAAAAAAATTCAATATATGGTTATTTTACATGTTGGTTTTTCCTTGACCGTCAAAGAACTTTGTATGTTGGAAAGTTCGACTTAGTCCTCCTTTATCTGTTAGACTCGTTTGACTAGTGATCATCACTTTAACTTAAACATCGTTTTTAGAGGGACATTTGTTTTTAAGTTTTGGTGTCTGGAAGGACCACCATGTCACCAATTCTCAGACGGAAGGTTACGTTCATGAGTTCAAACTAGGGACCAGTTCCTTGATTCTAGGGCGTACTGTACCCCGTTGTTTCGGGTGTGTAGAGTTGATGACTCGGGCGAGTGAGTTCTCGGGTACATGGTGTTGATCTCTTTCGGGTATACGTGGTTGTTTCTCGGACACGAAACGTTATTTTTGTCACACCTGTTTTCAAAAAACAAACAAACAAAAAAAATTGCAAGTTACGGTTTACAGAAGTGTACCCTTAAGTTGTCTTGTAGTTTTCTTCTAGATTATAGGTAACGGTTAGATGAGTCTTTGTGAGTAAGACATTCCAGTGGTAATGTTATAAAAGAACCTAGATAGAGGATTCCGTTTTATTCATTTTCGTTTTTATTTGTTCACTTTGGTCGAATTTAAATTTTTGAAAACACACCGTTTCCTTTGGTAATTATTTTACTTTTCCGTTGGTTGACTTACCCTCTTTAATAAACGTTTAGTATACTGGTTCATCAATTATAAGTTGTGTATAATTGTCGAGTATGTAGTTTTTGTATTTCTGGGAGTAAATCTTTATTCTTCATCTGTAAATAAGTTTCTTATATATGTCTACCGATTGTCCATGTACTTTTTTTTCATTTTGTAGTGATTGGTAATCTCTATGTGTCTAGTTTTTTTCTTTTTAACTCAATAGCGAAGTATAGATATGTATACCGATAGTGGTTCTTCAGATGTTTATTGATTACAAGTACTTTTACACCTGTTTTCCCTTGGGATCATGTGACGACCACCCTAACATTTAATGACGTCGGTCATACCTTGTGTCCTTCTATTTAATTTCCTCTAGATAGTATACTAGATCGTAAAGATGACCACCCTTGTATAGGTTTATTTTACTTTTACGATAAAGTTTTTCTACGTACGTAGGTTTATGAGTATTGTCGTGATCAATATTATCGGTTCGATACATTCGTTAGATTCATGGGTAGTTTTCTATTTCTTTTTACAGTGTATATGTGTGTGTATTACCTTATAATTAATCGGTAATTTTTACTTTAAGACGGTAAACGTTGTCACACCTACCTGGATCTATAATAATACGAATCACTCTATTTAGTCTCTTTCTGTTATACAATAGTGAACACACAACTTAGATTTTTTAATTTATTTACTTACGTATATTGTTTTGTCTTTGTCTGAGTGTCTATATCTTTTTTTGATCATCTACGGTCACCCCTACCCTTCGTCCTTGGTCTGTCCCTGTACCTAAGTTTCTGTGTTTGACAACAACGTTTTATCTATTCGTTGTTCCTATGTAATATATCGTGTCCCTTTATATCGGTAATAGAACGTTATTAAAATTCTCCTCATATTAGATATAATAACTTAGTCATACGACATGTGGACTTTGATTATGTTAATACACTTAGTTAGTACAAGGTTAAATTTATATAATTATTCTCTCGTTTTATGTCTGTTTTATAAAACTGGTAAATAAATTTTTTTCAATTTGTAAAATTTTTTAGTGACGACTATAACTAACGTTCGTACTTTAATTTTCTGCAAATGAGGAACCTTCCTTTCGATACTGTTTGTATCTGTCGTGTAATTTTTCGTCTTAGTAGTGAAACGACTGTTTTAAGACATATCAATTTCAATACCAAAAGGGTCTTCAGTACATACCTACACTCTCAACCTGGTATTTCTTCCGACCCGTGACTTCTTAACTACGAAAGTATGACACTACGATCTCTTCTGAGAACCTCAGGGTACCAGACGTTCCTCTAGTTTGGTCAGTCAGACTTTCCTTAAGTTGGAACTTATAAGTAACTTTCCAGACTACAACTTCGACTTCCAAGTTATGAAACCGGTGATCTACACTTTTTGGTTGAGTGTCCTTTTCTGACACTACGAACCTTTCTGACTTGCTTTTTCTTCCCCGTCGTCTCCTACTCTACCAATCTATCGTAGTAGGTGAGTCACCTGAACTTAAACTTGTTTGAGGACCTCTGTCACTTCCTCTCCCTTCGGACCGTACAAAGTCAGGTACCCCAGTGTTTCTCAGTCTGTTCACAGTCAAGAATAGGGAGACGGAAGAAATACCAGGTCGAGAGTGTTGGTATGTACTGGTAATCCTTCTGGTATCGGAACTGATATATCTGGAAACAGTCGTCTCATTTCAGAGACGAAAAGTTTCGTTGACAGATCCAAACCGTATCAAAAGGACGTTCTTCGTTAGTAGAGGACTAAAGTACCGACTTCAGTAGTAGACGTCACTAAAATCTCGGTTCCACTCCTTTAGACAGTGATGAAAGGTGAAAAGAGGATAAACGGTACTTCACTACCCTGGTCTAGAATCAAAAAGATTATAAATCAAATGTCGTAGCCTAGAACGAAGATAGTGGTCAGTGTAGGTGTTGACCCATAACAAAAACGAAACCGAGGTAGGGAAGTAAGAAACACCTCAACAAAGAGGTGACTAGAGATCATCGTATAACCCGTGGATTACTGGACCCCTCAAGGAGAAAACCATAGGATAGTAAAACGGAAAAGTATGACAAGTACCCCAGAGTTCCGTTCTTATGACTTCACCAAACGGTAAGGGAAGAGGTCACCTGGTGTAAGACAGTGCGGAGAGGTGGTACTGGGCGGGGCAGAACCCAACGGGGTGTCCGTACCGAACCATCTCAGTCTGTTCCGACAACAGGATCACACTAATCTAACTGATCAAAAGACACTCATACCAAAGTCACACAGACGGGAGACTACGGGAGAGTGTTGTGGATGGTTGAATGAACCCAAAGAGAATGGAACCCACACCCCATAGTGAAGTACTGACGAGGTCGTTTTATCTTCGTTCTAGACTACGATATTTCTCGTTATAACGTATCCTTGGACCTTACAGTCCAGGTACTTAGTTCCGTTTAACCTTCACCAGTTTATTCTCTACCGTTCTCACTTACAGTTGTAAGATCCTTAGTCGCTTGATTTTACCTGACCTTACCCACTTAAATTGAGTCTACTGGTAGTATAGATGATGATACCCGTCCTTAGGGAGTCTTCTTTACCTCATCGGTAGTACCAGTTGTTTTCTCAGGCTTTACGTCATGAACCTACGTTAGAGTTTTTGCTGTCTTACTAGNTTAGAGTTTTTGTTGTCTTACTAGAGACAAGCAGAGGTTCCGTTTGGTAAGTTATAGTGTCAATAGGTTCAGATACAGGGCTGGTCATTGCGACTTCTTCGACTTCAACTTGCCAAGATACTTCTAGATGTTCTGGACAATCTTTATTGTGGGGTTTTTCTACAGGAAAAGTAATATCCCCTGACCTTACGTTTTCATCCTTCAGTTCTGTGTGGACCTCATTGTCCGTTTAAACCGGAACCTTATACCTTACTTCGTCCCGTTTCTGATTACCTCAAAACGGTTCTTTTACGTGACCAGTATCGTTTGTGGGAGAAGGTTGTTGTGTTCTCTTCTGAGATGTGTACCTGTGGTGGTCTACCAGTTGTGGCTTTAGTCTGACTAATATAAGATACGTCGGTTTCTACCTCTTCGAGATATGTCAGTTGTTTTTGTTCTGGTCCTCGATTGACACCGAGTCTAGTACTTGAGGAATAATGGTTTAAGTCTGAGTTTAACTTCTTTCATCCCTTTTGGCGATTTGGTAAGTCCATACTGGATTTAGTTTAGGGAATACTAATATGTCACCTCCACTCTTTATCTAAATTCCCGGATCTAGACGATTTATCTCACGGACTACTTGATACCTTACTCCTAGCACTGTAACATGTCCTCGGTTCCTAGTTCTGGTAGGAGTACCTTTTCTTTACGTTTTTTCGTTTTACCGACAGACCCCTCCGGAATGTTTATCGACACTTTTCTTCTCTTCGTTTTTCGTTTCCTCTTTTTCTTTCTATATTCGCGGACTTACGTCTCAAGGTTTCTTATCGTTCTTCTCTATTCTTTCGGAAGAAGTCGTTAGTTACGTTTCTTTATCTCCTTTCGTTGTCTTACCCTTTCTGATCTCTAGAGAAGTTCTTTTACTCTCTAGGGTTCCCTTGTAAAGTACGTTTCTACCCGAGCTATTTCCTGTCTTTACCATACCTGGATTCTCTTCGTCTTCTATAATTCTTCTCCACCGTTCTTATGTGTCTTCTTGACATGTTTTTTCTAGAAGTGTTGGGTCTATTAGTACTACTACACTAGTGATTAGATCTCGGTCTGTAGAACCTTTCACTTCAGTTCACCCGGAATCTTTCGTAGTGATACTTGTTTCGATCTCCTCCACTACCTTAAGGTCAATTCGACAAAGTTTAGGACTTTCTACTACGACACTTTCACGACGTGAGTTATACGGTCGTTTAAACCTTTTGAGTCGTCACCGGTGTCCTGACCTTTTCCAGTCAAAAGTCAGGTTAAGGTTTCTTTCCGTTACGGTTTCTTACTAGTTTGATGACGTGTTAACGTGAGTAGAGTGTACGATCATTTCTTTACGACTTTTAAGAGGTTCGGTCCGAAGTCGTTATGTACTTGGTACTTGAGGGACTACAAGTTCGACCGAAATCTTTTCCGCCTCCTGGGTCTCTAGTTTAACGGTTGTAGGTGACCTAGTCCCTTTTCCGTTCTCTCAAGGTCTTTTTGTAGATAAAGACGAAAGAACTGATACGGTTTCAGAAACTGACACACTTAGTGTTCTTTGACCTTTTAAGACTTTCTCTACCCTTATGGTCTGGTGGAGTGGACGGAGAACTCTTTAGACATACGTCCAGTCCTTCGTTGTCAATCTTGATCTGTACCTTGTCGTCTGACAAAGGTTTATCCCTTTCCTCATGCAGCTCCGACATATAACAGTGGGACGAATAAATTGAAGATACGTCTCATGTAGTACTCTTTGCGACCTGACCTTCTTTGTGTTCAACCTTAGTTCTAACGACCCTCTTTAGAGTTATTGGAGTCTACACGCCTACTGTGGTGGGAATACCGTCTTTCACTTGTCCTCGATTTTTCGGAGAACTTCTTTCACTTTCTCCTTTCGCTTTTTCAACCGAATTTCGAGTTGTAAGTCTTTTGTTTCTAGTACCGTAGGCCAGGGTAGTGAGGTACCCTGTATCTACCCCTCTGTCACCTTTGTCACAGTATGAAATAAAAGACCCCGAAGTTTTAGTGACATCTACCACTAACGTCGGTACTTTAATTTTCTGCGAATGAGGAACCTCTTTTCAATACTGGTTGGATCTCTCATATAAGTTTTCGTGTCTGTAATGAAACGGCTGATTTCAGACAGATCAGTTCCGATACCAAAAAGGACACCGGAACATACCTACACTCTCAACCTGACACTTCTTCCGACTCGCGACTTCTTAACTACGAAAACTTGACACCACAACCTCTTCTGAGAACTCTCAGGGAACCTGACGGACATCTAGGTTGGTCAGGTAAGACGTCCTCTAATTGGGACCCTAAAGAAACCTTCCTTACTACGATTTCGACTTCCAGGTCAAGAAACCGGTGGAGTACGTTTCTCAACTGAGTAACCTTTTCTGAGACTACGACCCTCCCTAACCCCCGTCCTCCTCTTCCCCTGCTGTCTCCTATTCTACCGACCTAACGTAGTGCCTGAGCTGCCTGTACTCAGACTCACTTGAGGTCCTCTACCACTACCTGTCCCTCCGGACCACACGAAGTCAAATACCCCAGTGTTTCTCAGCCTGTACTGACTCGCTGACTTGACTTATAAATCAAAATTCGGTATAGAGAGTAAAAGGAGAAAGTGGAAGTAGTTTTGCGAGAAAAGTAAAGAGGAGGGAAAGACGGTAAGACGGTCATATCCAACAACTACAAAGAGGGTGGATAGAACTAAGATCAAACATAAGTAAGTGGAGTCGTACTACACGAGTCGTACACGATTTGTTTGTCCCACTGTCGTCTGACGGGACAACATGAGGAACGAGTTAGGACTTGATCAGTCAACAAGGTATAGCCCAAGATTGACAAGGAAGAACTGGGTGTATGTCCAAAGAGTCCTCTGTCCATTCTACCAGACCATAAGGGTAAAGAAATTCTCGAATGGTATCAAACAATACTAGGTGTGTCAGTTTCCGAAATCGAATCATCTACTTTGTGTCCATCTACAAAAAGACCTTAAGGAAACGAACGAATACTGGGTCTCTTACAACCGTTGAACTAGAGACCAAGGAAACGGAAAGGATTTGAGTCGTACCTACAGACCTTCAAGAACCAAACTTGTTACAACTTCGGATCGAACATTCTAAAATTCGCACTAGAATGATGGAACCTTCTACTCACGTTAACAGACTACCAGACTTGTCAGAAATGATGATGGGAAGAACCCTTGACCTTTCTCCTAACTAGAAAAGGACAGGACACGGTGACGACCTTGAAAGTCTAAACGACTGTCCGTTTGTTATTTTTGTTACCAAATAACTATCTCCGTTGTTGAGTTTATTTAGAGTTTTATTAATAAGGTTACTTTCTTGAGGTTTGTTTTCTAATGTATGACGTATTAAGACTAATGTATTTTAACATATTTTACATTTGATCGGGTGTCACTTTATATCGACTAGTGACCAACGGATTCTTGGTCTTCCACAACCCGTTTTCCTGTCTGATCCTGTCTTATGTTTCCGTGTACCTATATAAAACCGTTCTCTACCTATACAAGTATTAGAACTAACACTAATACCTAGTACCAACATGTATATGTAGTTTTAAAGAATTTAACTTGTGAAATTAGTATATATCAGATAACATACAGTTATTTTGGACTTATTTCGACGAAAATTTTTTATATATAGTAAACCGGACCTTTAACGTTAAGTCTTTAGATAAGATAAGATGTTTTTACAGTCATAAATATTCACACACTTTAATATAAAGGGCACTATTTAATAATATGGTATCAATTATTATGGTTTTCTTACATTTGTTCACTTTACAAGTGGTCGTTCCTAGAACTATTTATTTAGTACAAAGTGTTGACTTATAATCCATCCGTATAATTTCTTAATCAAGTAACAGACGATCATATTTTAGTCAAGTCAAGTCAAGTCAGCGAGTCAACACAGGTTGAGAAACGCTGGGGTACCTAGTGTCGTACGGTCCGGAGGGACAGGTAGTTGAGGACCTCAAATGGGTTTGAGTACAGGTAGTTCAGTCACTATCGTAGGTTGGTAGAGTACTAGTCAACAATGGAAAAGGAGGACGGGAGTTAGAAAGTGTCGTAGTCCCAGAAAAGTTTACTCCGTCGAGAAGAATAGTCCATCGGTTTCATAACCTCAAAGTCGAAGTTGTAGTCAGGAGGGTTACTTGTGGGTCCTGACTAGAGGGAATCCTACCTGACCAACCTAGAGGAACGTCAGGTTCCCTGAGAGTCCTCAGAAGAGGTTGTGGTGTCAAGTTTTCGTAGTTAAGAATTCACTAGTCGAAAGAAATATCAGGTTGAGAGTGTAGGTATGTACTGGTGACCTTTTTGGTATCGGAACTGATCTGCCTGGAGACAACCGTTTCCAGGTAAAGACGAAAAATTATACGATAGATACAACCAGTATTAAAAGGAAGGTTCCTCATTCGTAGAAAATTAAAGTACCGACGTCAGTGGTAGACGTCACTAAAACCTCGAGTTTTTTTATTTCAGTCGGAGACAAAGGGGTAGATAAACGGTACTTCACTACCCTGGTCTACGGTACTAAGATCAAAAGACTTACAACTCGAAATTCGGTTGACAAAGTGAGAGGAGAAAGTGAAAGTAGTACATCTATCTGAATTCGGATTATTTCATGATCATCTGGGTTCTCTTATTTACTGTAGTTATTGTCTCTCTGTTGTTCTTCTAAATCCGGAGATTCACCTCCTTATAAAGTACCGTGGTCTATTAATATTGGAGGTTGGAAATTTATATTACTGATAGTAATCTGGAATCAGTTAATTTCCTTCTGTCGAGAATCAGGGTATAGATACAATACTATATGTGACAATCGACTTTGAAAATGGAGAAATTTATAAATTATTTAAAAGAATCCAGAAACCCTTTTATAAGTCGGTCAAGTTAAAATGGTTGATAATAAGTAAAAAAGTGAGAACTGACCGGAGGAAAGATCAAGGTGACTAGTGTTTTCGTTCAACGAACTTCCATACATAAGAGATTGAAGGACAGATCGGTAAGGAAGGAAAGACGGAGGAAGACGAAGGAAAAGTATTTAATAATCACAGTATAACATACTGTCCTTAAATTTGTCGGGTACTCTGTGACAATAAACATGATCGAAAGGTATCCTATCCTCATCACTGAGATACTAAGAATAAATAAGATAGAACATATATATCCTAATGTTTCAGAATATATAGAGACACGACACAAATCAACGAGTCAGTACAGACTGAGACGTTGGTGTACCTGGTAAGTATCGGGAGGTCCGAGGAGAGAGGTACCCCTAAGAGGTCTGTTCTTATGACCTCACCCCCACCCCCCCCGTCAGGATTCTACCGCCTACTTATCCTGTCCCTGTGGTGCAAGAGGGGGTGTTTAAGTAGTTGTCCTGTAAACTTGCGACTCGTTTAAGGTGTTTTGTTGAAGACTTACGACCGTCTCCTGTAGTCCGTGGGTCTTTTCACCGGGTAACAGAATCTTTTCTCCATCTTGTCTTATATTTTCTACTTTTCTCTCTGTTTTGTCAATCCCTGTCTCTAGGTAGGACCCTTCCCTCAGAATTTCCTCCTCTTCAAAGGTTTGTGGTCCTTTGGGAGAGTGACCGTTCAGACACCCCTCAAAACCTTAGAGTCTCCCGTTGTATTACCCCTCCTTTTTATTTATTTATTTTGGGTGTCTAATGCACGGATTACCGTTAAGGGTCGTCTCTTCATAGGGTCTGCGAACGTAGACTGTGGTCACTCTCCCCCGACTGGTACCTCCTCGCCCGAAGTAACGAATTCCATTCCTGACCCGGACTTACGGGACTCCCGTTAGACTCCCTCGATTGTACTCTATCGTTGGATTTGACACCCTATCGGTCCCTGTGTCTCGTCTTTTTTTCTCTCTCTCTCTCTTGATAGGGTGCTTTCGGGACTGGATTCCGTGACGGTACGGACGAGTGTCTTGTTTCCTGACTCGTTTATGGTCTCCTCTCGATCGTCCGACTCCTGGTCGGGTAGGGGGCGACCTCCGTCCCCTGTCTACCCGCGGTCGACATCGGTCTTTCCTCGTTTGAACCGGGGTCTTTACCGTAGGGGATGGTTTGACGCTTATCCGAAGGCTAAAGATTGGTTCTGAAGGACCCTAAGATCTGACAACTGTAAGCGGTCCTCCCAACGTCGGTCTCTAGTCGAGGGGTCTTCTCTGTGTACCGTGTGACCTCTACCCACGTGGCGACGGTGGGTCCTTTGGTTCACCGACCCTGGTCCCTCCACTATTCTGTGTGAACGGTGGGCTCTTCTCACTCGAGCGGTTTGTGGACCAACGGACTCGAAGAACCTGGACCCTTCCCGTGTTTTACGTCCGGGTTGGTTAAGACACGGAAGTACCAGATGGGCTCTTGGACTTGGACTCACCGAATCTCGACCCTTCACGTGCGTTGGGTCCCGGACGAGGGACGTCCCGTTGGACCTCGGACTTGTCGTATCTGACCCTTTCGTGTGTGTGGTACTCGGTCCGTTTGGGTCACACCGACTCTGGGACGCTTGTGAGGGGTGTGTGCGGTCACTATAAAAAACCGTCACAAGGAGGGAAGGTGTCGTGCTGACTTGTTCACTCGGATTTGTTCTCTGGTGGAAGCGGAGGAACACAGTCCCGTCTTTAATCTGTGACTTCTCTGGACTTTTGTCTTCTTCGGTTTATTTGTCTCCCTTGGCGAAACTTTCACTGTCCACGTTGTGTCATTTTAGGGACATCAATTGTGACTGATGTGACCTTTCCCGGATAACTAGAACTCTTCATATTCGCCCTTGTTCCTTGATAGACTTTGACTTGACTGGGGTGCGAGGGGCGTTGTCGAGGTCTCTGTAAGGATCTATATAAAAATGATAATAATAAAAAAATTAATTTTTCAAAAAAAAGAAAAAATTTCAGGGGACAATGAGGAAATTAAAAGTAAAAATATTAGATGATAATGAGACGTTTGTTTTTTTTTCTGGGATAAAAATTTTGTTTGAAATATATATAAAGAATATGAAAAGCACTAAAAAAAAATTATAACATAAAAACTCTCAGATTGTAGATGAGATCTAAAAATTAGAAACGAAAAACCATAAACAATAGTTATAACATGTAAATCCTTAGGTTAGAAGTTATGGGTAAAAATGAATCCTCACACTAATGACCGAACTAATGAGATAGGGGAAAAACTGAGAGGAAAAAGAGGGGGTCCAGTTGAGATAGAGGAGGGAGGGGGAACAAAAGAGATGGGTTGAGACACTCAGAGACACACACAAGGCCGCACCTCTTGTGAATCCCTTGTCTCATGACGGATCTAGATCGAGAGAGGAAGACTAAAGGGGAATCCCCGAAGGGACCACCGAGTGTCCAATTTCGCAGACGGACGTTACGCCCTCTGGACCCAAGCTAGGGACCCAACCCTTCAAGGGGACCTCTTCCTTTACCGTTGGGTGAGGTCACAAGAACGGACCTCTTAGGGTTCCTACCTCCTCGGACCACCCGGGGTCAAGTACCCCAGTGTTTCTCAACCTGTGCTGACTCACTGAAGTGAAAGTGAAAGTGAAAGAGGACGAGTGGAGATAGAGGAAGGAGGGAGAAGAGAAGAGACACATTGAGGTACTTGGAGAGACTCCCAAGGTCTACCACCTCTCGTGTATCCCTAAAAAAATGACCGATTTAACGAGAGAGGCGAAAACTAAGGGGGAGAAGAGTAGAACCAGTGGAGGTAGAGGGGGCAGGGAGAAGAGAAGAGGTACATTGAGACACTTGGAGAGACCCACAGGGAGTGACACCTCTTAGAAAAGTAGTAATTGGATCTTCAAAATAGTAACCACGACATACCTACCTCTTCAGAACTCCGATGACATTCTTATTCTAATTTTTGGTCTCCGTCCTCCTAATTCGGGTTTTGGACTCTTGTGGTCTCTTGAGGACTGAGGTCCCTTGTAATTAGTTACTCTCTAGTAAGTTTTCGGAGGTATGGATGTGACTTTGGTTCGTGACGGGTTCTCGGTTGTTCAAGGTCTCTTTCTGTATGGTGTGTTTTAGAGGTCGTTGTATCCTTGTATCGACTTGAAGTTATATGTCCGACGACTTTCAGTTTGGTTTGGGTATCTGTAGCGTTTTGAGTGATGACCTGTGAAGTAACGTGAGGTCTCTCTTCTTTAGGTCGAGGTGGGTGGTCTTGTGACTGCGTTCGAAGGGATTGGTCCTTTGGAACTGTTCGGTGAACAGGTCGGGGTGGGTGTCCCTCCTTGGAGGTGTTATTTCTCCTTGGTGTTTGTCGTTCTTATGTCTTTCCGGTGAGGTTTGTGTCGTTAGATTTGTTCTACTTTTCCGTCTCTTTGTGAGTCGTCCATTTCCTTGTACTATTTACGGGTGGTTTGGTTTGTTTTCTCCTTCTCTATCCCTCAGATGGACTTTTTCTTAAGTCTTATTACTATCATTTTTTCTGGGTTTTAGAACTTTTGTTTTACCTCAATGTCTGTTTATCGGACCTCTGTTCCTAACTCTTCTACGTTCTTTACAAATTGTTCCTGAATCTTCTTTATTTTTTTCTCAGTTAGTTAGTCCTTATTACGTTATTTGTTCTAGTTTTTGTGAGACCTCCCTTAGTTGTCATCTTATGGGCTCTGTCTTCTATCCTATTCACTCCATCCTATTCACCTTTATTTACTTCGTCTCTCCTTTTCTCTTTTTTTCTTAATTTACTCCTGTTGGAGTCCCTGGAGACCCTGTTACACTTTACGGGGTTGTAAGCTTAGTATCCTCAGGGTCTTCTTCTTCTGTTTTTCTTTCCGGTACTCTTTTATGAGCTCCTCTATTATCAACTTTTGAAGGGATTTTACCCCTTCCTTTATTAGTGAGTTCAGGTTCTTTGGGTCTCTCCTATTTGGGTTCCTTTTTGTGGGGTTCTGTGGATAATTAGTTTAATTGTTTCTAGTTTATACTTGTTTATAATTTTCGTCGTTCCCTTTTTGTTGTTTATTGTGTGTTCCCCTAAGGTATTCCTATTGTCGACTAGAAAGTCATCTTTGAGAAGTCCGGTCCTCCCTTACCGTCCTGTGTGAATTTCACTACTTTCTCTTTTTGGATGTCGGGTCTAATTACATGGGTCGTTCCTAGAGTAAGTTTATACTTCCTCTTTAGTTTTCGAAATGTTTGTTCGTTTTCGACTCTCTTAAGTCGTGGTGGTTTGGTCGAGAGGTTGTTTACGATTTCCTAGGAGAGATCTGTCCTTTGTGTCTTTCCCACATATTTGAGCTTAGGTTTTGTCGTTTCATTTACCGTCACCCTAGTATGAATATTTATTAATGGAATTTTCATTTACCCAACTTACGGGGTTGGTTTTCTGTTTCTGACCGACTTACCTATGTTTGTGTTCTGGGGATATATACAACAGATGTTCTCTGGGTGGAGTTTTGTTCCCTGTGTATGTCTGACTTTTACTTCCCGACCTTTTTCTATAAAGTGCGTTTACCTCTGGTTTTTTTTTTTTTGTTTTGTTGGGTTTTTCGCCCTCATCGTTATGAGTATAGTCTATTTTATCTGAAATTTTATTTCCGACACTTTTCTCTGTTTCTTCCTGTGATGTATTACTAGTTTTCTAGTTAGGGTCTTCTTCTATATTGTTGATATTTATATATACGTGGGTTGTATCCTCGTGGAGTTATACATTCCTTTTAAGATTGTTTATATTTTCCCCTTTAATTGTTATTGTGTTANGAGTATAGTCTATTTTATCCGAAATTTTATTTCCGACACTTTTCTCTGTTTCTTCCTGTGATGTATTACTAGTTTTCTAGTTAGGGTCTTCTTCTATATTGTTGATATTTATATATACGTGGGTTGTATCCTCGTGGAGTTATACATTCCTTTTAAGATTGTTTATATTTTCCCCTTTAATTGTTATTGTGTTATTATCACCCTCTGATTATAGGGTGGGTGTGGATACCTATGTAGTTGATTCCTTTTAGTTGTTCTTTGTGTTTGAAATTTACTCTGTTACCTGGTCAATCTAGATTAACTATAGATATCCTGTAAAGTGGGGTTTTGTTACTTAAAATGGAAAAAGAGTTTACGTGTACATTGGAAGAGGTCCTATCTATTGTAGGACCCGGTATTTAGATCGGAACCATTTAATTTTTTTAACTTTAGTAATGTTAGTAGAAAAGGTTGGTGTGACGTCATTCTAATATCATGTAGTACTCTTTCCGACCCGACCTTCTTCGTGTTCGACCTTAGTTATAACGTCCCTCTTTATCGTTATTGGAGTCTATACGTCTACTGTGGTGGGAATACCGTCTTTCACTTCTCCTTGATTTTTCGGAGAGCTACTTTCGTTTTCACCTCTCACTTTTTCAACCGAATTTCGAGTTCTAAGTCTTTTGCTTCTAGTACCGTAGACCAGAGTAGTGAAGTACCCTTTGTCTACCCCTTTGTCACCTTAGTCACAGTCTGAAATAAAAAAACCCGATTTTTTAGTGACGTCTACCACTAACGTCGGTACTTTAATTTTCTACGAGTGAGGAACCTTCCTTTGAATACTGGTTGGATCTATCGTATAAGTTTTCTTCTCTGTAATGAAACGGTTGTTTCCAGACAGATCAGTTCCGACACCAAAAAGGTCATCAGTACATACCTACACTTTTAATCTGACACTTCTTTCGACTCACGACTTCTTAACTACGAAAACTTGACACCACAACCTCTTCTGAGAACCCTCAGGGAACCTGACGTTCCTCTAGGTTGGTCAGGTAAGATTTCCTCTAGTCGGGACCCTAAAGAAACCTTCCTTACTACGATTTCGACTTCAAGGTCATCAAACCGGTGGAGTACGTTTCTCAACTGAGTAACCTTTTCTGAGACTACGACCCTCCCTAACCCCCGTACTCCTCTTCCGCTGCTGTCTCCTACTCTATCGACATACCGTAGTGGCTGAACTACCTATACTCAAACTCACTTGAGATCTTTGACCACTACCTGTCCCTTCGGACCGCACGACGTTAAGTACCCCAGTGTCTCAGTCTACGTTGACTCGTTGATTTGACTTGACTACCTGTGACGGACCTTGGGACGTCCATTGGTCCGAACCAAGTAACAGTCTAGAGGGGACATACGATCATCTTATGGTAAGTAGAGGGGTAATGACCCGTCAAAATTAATAAGATGATGAAAGTAACAGTCATTCCCTCGATCAATCCCAATCGTACTGTAGAAAGGTACGGTAAAGTTTTCTGACACAATCTAGGACCTTTTATGAATATATTAACAGTCCTAGAAGTCATTTCGAAGGATCCAGATTAAATTAAACAGAATTTAGAACCTCCCCCTTTCTCTGTACCTGAGCGTACCCAGGGTTCAGGGGTAATCCTTTAAGGAGATGACATTCCTCTCTTCCTATATCGAATCTCCAGTAGCCTCAACCCAATCTTAGGTAACCCCATCCTCGATGACGAGTACTACCTCCGTAATGGTCTCTAACACCTTCGAGGACACCCGATCCAAACCAGTCGGGACCTATTCCCCCTATCAAATTTGGACTTCCAAACCCCCTTTAATATCCCTCGTATCTTCCTTGTTCGGGTGTTGAGGACGTATTCTCCCAAAAAATAAAGGTTTGTTTCTATTGGACATATATACCCTGAAGACTGGTAAAAGAAAGAGTAGATGTTTTCTCCAGATCAACCTCCTACATAATATTAATTCACTCAGGAGTCCCCCCGTAAAAATTGGTAGTCTATCTAGTATAACTCCGGTAAAGATTTATGTTTAAAGAAACTTAAAGTAACTTAAAGATTTATGTTTAAAGTGACTTAAAGATTTGTGTATAAAAGATTTATACATGAACCTACGTATGTGGGTCAACATACTAATGTATATTGTGTACCATTGATACGGAACGTGTAGTTTACCTGTGAGTAATGGTGTTTCTGTATAATGACATTGGACAAAGTTCTAGGAGAGATCATCTACGAGTACCGAAAAGAATGAGGTTGTATTAAAACAGAGTTATTAGGAATTTCACCTACAAGGGTCCACCGTAATCACCATGTCTTAAATGGACGGTTACGTCCTCAGTGTTCACTGTACCCAAGAGAGGAACTCACCCCTTCTCGGGGACCTTTTCTTTTACCGTTAGTCAGGTCATTAGAATGGACCCCTTATGGTACCTGTCTGCTCGGACCACTCGGAGTCAGGTACCCTAGTGTCTCAACTTATGTTGACTCGACTCACTGATTGTGAAATGTCGGAGTATCCTTAAACTGAAGGACTCAAAAGATGAGAAAATATTCTGTTTGACGAAGAGTCACCATCACTTTCACTTTGAACAAGTGAACACAGACCGAGAAACACTGGTGAATCTCATATGTCAGGTACCTTAAGAGGTCCGGTCTTATGTCCTCACAGATCGGTAAGGGAAGAGATCCTCTGGAAGGGTTGAGTCCCTAGTTTGGGTCCAGAGGACGGAACGTCCACCTAAGAAATGGTCGACTCGGTGGTCCCTTCGGGTTCTTATCACCTTACCCATCGGATAAGGAAGAGGTCACCTAGAAGGGATGGGTCCTTAGTTTGGGTTCAGAGGACGTAACGTCCGTCTAAGAAATGGTCAACTCGATGGTCCCTTTGAGAGAGTTACAATCCCATATACCATTTGGGTCCTTTTGGGTACGTTTAGTTGAGTGACATGGTGTTTATACATAGAGTGCTTATGACTAACGGACTTATTGGAGTTTTTCGTTCTATTGTTAGTAGACGGGTCGACCATCTGTGTCGAGATTAAGTTTTCTTGGTAATGACACACCTGATCAACTTTCGTAAGACGTAAGTCACGGGTATGTCGGTTTGTAATTAGTGACAGTACCGTACGGTATATTGTATGAAGATAGGTTCTTTACATAGAAGTAATAATACTTCCCGGTCTTGTTTCACTGTCCTCAGTTCGTACTCACTTAAGTTTGAAAACATGGAGGTGGAATACGAGAGTACTACGATACACTCGGAGTTCTTTTAATTTACGAATGGTTCCCGCTCTCCTGTCCTCTTATGGTTTGTGACTAACTCGAATGGATTTCTCATTTGAGTTCTTGTCCGAAGGTGATGACTAATCTTATCCCTGAATTCCAACACTCATTGGAGTCAAACTCTCCCTATACTCAGAGTATCTTACTCTTTAGACAAGGAAGAGACGTAATCGCTAAATCTTACTATAGAAGACTTATTTGAAGGAGGTTAATACGAGAAGATAAAAATCAGTCAACGTTTATGGTTTAAAATTAAATTTACTAGTTGTTAAATTTTAGGGGGGTATGTACGTTCCCGTTATAATTTGAGAGTGATCGGACACGACTAAAGACCTTCGGTCCTCGGTACAGAATAAATACAGAGATAAAGAAACTATCATTAGAATCGTATCTCTATTTATGAGTTTTCACGAATTACTAACTTATTTGTTTAATTTTTTCTTTTGCGTAATCGTCTGACTAAGATAATCAACACGTTACAGTTGTCATTACTTGTCTAGGTAAAGGAGGTAATAAAATATACGTATAGGAATCATTTTTGATTCGACTGATGTTAATTTTTGTAAAGATCTTAATTTGATCTTCAATCGTCCGTGGGAAAGAGGAGTCAAAGATTCGATGAGTAAGATTCAGACTTTAAATCTGGTCTTTTACGTTGGGATGCACGGTGAACCGTCTTTTTCGATTATAGTGTTCTGGTCGTAAGATTTTACAATGGGTTCACTGGGTATTTACGACTGTGGTCCCTGGTGAATAAAGTACAAAAGGAATGAAGGATGAAACTAAAAGCCATAATTTGTTGTGACACAATGATATGAACTTTAAACTAATCTTTCTTCTGAACGAAAAGAACGCTCTACCACTGAACTTATCAAAATAAGTAACACGTAAAAATATTTCAAGGATGGTTATTAACATCCTTTATTGTGCAGTAAAAGAGATCGACTTTCCATCCTTTGCAATTGTGTTTTACCAAATATACCTTTTAAGCAGAAATCTTTTTATATAAAGGATGATATAAAGTGTAATCCTGTGAACAAGGTTTCCTAAGGTACGTAAACTGAGTTCCTTACATTGTTCATTCATCATTTAACTCGATTTTGAATTAAAAATTCAGTTTTCTATATAAAAATGTACTTGTACACAAAGATATCATTGTGTGATTTGTTCTCAATCTCATTACAACACATTTACGGTATCGTCATCAGAAACTACTACTTCACAGTATTTTTTATTATCTGTGGTTTATTACTCAAGAGTGGATCGAATTTTGTGTTTCCGGAAGAGGGAATCTCGGACATTTATTGGATGTTAAGAGGTCTTATTCATCCGTATCTTGTAAATTCTTACGTTTTTTGACCAGAATTTCATAACGTAACAAGATTCAAAGTTACCATATTAACTTGACTTCATGGTGTCCTACATTTATAGTTAGTGAGGAGGTGTTAGAGGAAGAAACAAAGGTAACCTTCAGTAATTAATTGTGTAGAACCTTTAGAGAGTACTGAGTCTTAGATTCCTCTCAAGATTTTTGACAATAAATCAACTTCCCGATCCTTTTAAATTGTTAACAGTATCGTTCTTCCTAATCATTAGGTAGGTAAATACCTTTTTTAGATTTGTTCATTATTTAAATTCAGAACGATAATATCGTAATATTTAAATATTATTTTTAGTCGGATGTTATAATCGTCTTTTAATAATAAAGAAATTAAAATTTTAATAGTTAAAGTTTTCCATAAAGATTCCATATCCATTTAAGTTTATAGATGTACTTTCATCTTTGAGATTGGAAACAGAAACGTTGTCCTATAACTACAACGTCACTTAAATTCCAAGAAGTAGTGTTTTCTTAAGTCTCTTCTTTGTCTCTTCAATTCTTTCATTTCATTTTCAAATGAATTCGTTCCTATACGACACACGAGAGGTTCCCTCTCGTCCGTCTGGCCACTCTTCGACGACGAGATCCAAAGAAACCGTTGGACCAATACTGCCTACATGTTTGATTCCCTGTCTTATAAGTGATTCCTTTCTCCTCAAACCCCCAGTAGAAGGGTCCTAAGAGTAGGGTTGAGGTTAAAGGGCTCCCCTTCTCCCTAAAAACAGGAATAAATCGAATCTAGTCTTTCACAGTACTACAACCACGTACTACCCATGAAGAATAGACATTCCAATAAAGATAACATTATTCTTGTAATATTTCGTCTCTTTTTCTCTCGTTCGGTATAGATATGTCTATAGGTAAGAAGGGTTTTAAGGGGAGGGAAGGTCCGACCGTATTGTGTAACTCGGTTTAAGGGAGACGGTATGTCATCCTGGAGCAACTCGTTTCATCTTCCTACGCACGATTGGAGGAGGGTGCTCTCGTGACTTTAGTGTTGATCGAAAACTTGTTGAGAGTATCCTCCTGTGACTTTGGATGGTCTTCTTCTATGAGGTACAGATGTCTGTTTCCTCTTCTGGGTTACTCTGCCACCCCCACCCCGTCCACGTTAGTATTATTTTAGTTTAAGGTATGGGTGACCCCTCCTCCCGTTGGGTTCACGACCTCTTGTTATTATGGTTGTGACAATATTCAAGAAATACCATACCTATATAGTGTAGAGTATAAAGTCATCGATATTGATTAATTTACCGGAGTTTAAATGACTTTCTCTGTGTTCCTTTATATCTTGTAAAACGAACGTGATTCTTAGAGACGGGTTTAATTTTACCGTCGAGGAAGTAAAAATTACACTATTCACGGGATGTATACTGACTTAAGACTAGACTCTCATACAAACAATTCAGATTAAACAAGTATTTGGGTTGTTTCAATCGGATTCATGGGTTGATTGTGTTAACAGATATATCATGATATGACATTATCCAAAGTATGAATGGGTGTTTATTACGTAGTTTTTTATGTCTTTGTAAAAATTATAATGTTATATCATGGAACTTTTCATGTCATCCTTCATGTTGTGGACTAGGAGTCCCCACCCGTAGTTCACTTGTCCGTTCTTCTCAATGACTGCCTCTTCCCTCCTCTACACCCTCTACCATCTCGACTTCCGAGTAGTCGTTACCCTCCTGTCTCACAATCGACGTTAAAGTGAGTGTAGACTACTACTACCGTATCCAAGACCAAGGAATGATCTAAGTTAAGATAGATGTGAGTACTTTTTTAATAGGTCACTACAGACCCATCATCGAAAAATAAATAGTATCTGCCGTACCATCGTGATCTAACGTAAGACTTGTCGACGACACTGGAAACACACGGTAAGATATAAGACCAGGACACGGAGTTTTTCATTGTCATAGAAGAGTTTACTTCTTTTAGGGGAACAGTAAGGAACATAGTACTGAGAGAAGTCAAGAAGTCAATGAAGGAGAAGGAGACAGAAAGAAGTAAGAAAGAGACCCGGAAGTTAAGGTAGTCCAGAAGTAATCATTCGAGGAGTACAACGTGTCGTTCCTCAAGTCACTTCAACGGGAGAACATCTAGGTCAAAGTAAAAGAACGACTTCTGGAGAAACCTTAGGAGTAGGTTGAAGAGTTAAGGTACTTTTGACTTTTTGGGGTAAGTACCTCTACTGGTATGAGAGTTCGGTTCGTTTCAGTTACTAATTTTTTTTTATTGAAACATCAACATATCAGGAAGGCTAATAGTGTTTCAGTAAGGACTAAGTAATGAACGGAAATGACGGATTGTTTTTAACACTGTATTCATTATAAAGAACTTTCAGTGCCATTGAGGGACCACGTATCCAACCTACTTGTTCCTTGTTCCATCATAAGTCACCGTTTACGGGACGAAACTACAACCCTACTTTCAATAGGTACTTACCTACCCACCAGGCCTCATAACTGCTCCTCGTTTTCTTACAACTTACTCTATAGAAGGAGGTTTGTTATAAAGAAATGGAGACCCTATTTGATCAGGATCTTTTACCGGACACATTGGGTCCGAAGTCCCAATGAAAAGTTGTGTCTTCCTTCTCTCGGGAATCGAAAACCCAGGAGACTTACTATTTGATTCTTTCCGAAGTCGAAGTATAACGGTCTTCGTGACGGTGGTTTTTTGTCTCAATCGGATAGGAAACGACGAAATATCGGACCGTAGTTGAAAAGGAAGAATGACTCCATTGAAGTCAGACCTTAAGAGAAGGTCATGTCAGGACAGAGAGTAGGGGTAATTTTTGGAAGAGTCCATTTACTCACGGAAGTAGTTATCAAAGAGTCTCGTAAAGTCCTTTAACGACACGTCAATGGTATAGACGTGAGTGACGGAATGGTGAATGAAAATCCAACACTTCCAACTAAGATCGAACTTGGTTACTTTGGTCGGTATCCATCGTAATTTTCTATACAGGAGACTAAGAAACGACACAAGGAAGAAATTCAGAAGTAGTTACTAAAATCGAAAGAGAACTTAGTCGTGATTCGACTTACCCTGAACTTCGACCATGACTAGGATGTAGGTACATGGCTCTTGAAAGAGGTAGAGGAGGTAATGAGAAGGTGTGAAGAAACTATAATAACAGTTGCAGTATAACTGTCGTTTGAAGGGTACAGGGTACTAGAACAGGAATAAAAAAATCTTAACACGACTACAAACTTTCTAAGTACAACATTCTTACTCACTACAGATGGTAGAAAACGGACCGAAGTGAGAAAGTTAATAAAAATGAAAACAAAGGTAACAACAACGGACCGTGAAGAGTCGTCATGGTCAATATTGTAACGAATCAAATATGGACGAAGACCTGTAGGACCGAAACTTTATTTCTATGAGACAATACATGAGATATATCATGACATTTCATGTGTTTTGGTGTTGGTAAACATCTCCTACATACGTTACATACGGTCTACACACTTGATTAAATACACTAATCTGTACACTTCCATGTAGATATAGAAACTTTCATGTGTCGAACTTCCAAACATTCATCCCCTGATTACATTATTGGATGTCGTTGAAGTTGAGTCCCATAGATGTCTTTCTAAATGGTCGTACTATTATTAGTATTACCGATATTAAGGAACGACACGGTACGGTTCAACGAAGTCAACACAGGTCTAAAAACGTTGGGATACCTGATATGAGGTGGTCCGAGGAAACAGGTAAATTAAGAAGGACGGTACGGGAGGAGGTCACATATAAGGACAGGGTCCCTAACTTGGATTTAAAGAATACAGAGGACGTAACCGTCTACCCAATAAATGGTGATCATAGTGGTCCCTTCGGGTTTTAAGGAACTCTTGAATCATATAATAAGAACATTCACTGTACATTCTGATTCAATTAAGAATGTCCTGTGTGCTCTACTCATAATAAGCGACTTTAAAACCTTTCCGTAACTGTAAATTGTTCCGTACCATCATATTGCACGGAATGTAACACTTCAAACGTTCAACACTTCGGTCGATAGTTTAGTTTTGATACAGAAGTTTGGAGTAAGAGAAATTTTTTTTTTTTTTTTTTTCGAAATGTAAAGAAACTTTTAGTAAATAAGATTCATTGAAGACATTCGGTGTTAATAATGAGGTGTACTTAACATATTATGACAGGTTTCACAGAATCGTAATGTGTATTTCGGAAAGAAAGAAAAAAAAAAATTGAGAGATCGGAGTCAAGTCAAGTAAAGTTAACGAGTCAGCACAGGCTGAGAAACGGTGCGGTACTTAGTGTCGTGCGGTCCGGAGGGACAGGTAGTGGTTGAGGGCCTCAAGTGAGTTTGAGTACAGGTATCTCAGTCACTACGGTAGGTACGTAGAGTAGGAGACAGTAGGGGAAGAGGAGGACGGGGGTTAGGGAGGGTCGTAGTGTCAGAAAAGGTTACTCAGTTGAGGATCGTACTCCACGGGTTTCATGATCTCAAAGTCGATAAGGGAGGTTTCTTTAGGGTCCCGACTAGAGGAAGTCTTACCTGACCAACCGAGAGGAACGTCAGGTTCCCTGAGAGTTCCCAGAAGAGGTTGTGGTGTCAAGTTTTCGTAGTTAAGAAACCGTGAGTCAGGTTGCGAGTGTAGGTATTTACTGGTGACCTTTTTGGTATCGGAACTGATCTGCCTGGAATCAACCGTTTCATTACCGAGACGAAAACTTATACGATAGATTCAACTAGTATTGAAAAGAAGGTTCCTCATTCACAGAAAATTAAAGTACCGACGTTAGTGGTAGACGTCACTAAAACCTCGGGGGGTTTTATTTCAGACTGTGACAAAGGTGACAAAGGGATAGATAAAGGGTACTTCACTACCCTGGTCTACGGTACTAGAATCAAAAGATTTACAACTCGAAATTCGTTTGAAAAAGTGAGAGGAGAAAGTGAAAGTAGTTCTCCGAAAACTCAAGGAGAAGTGAAAGACGGTATTCCCACCACAGTAGACGTATAGACTCCAATAACTATAAAGAGGGTCGTTAGAACTAAGGTCGAACACGAAGGAGGTCAGGTTGCAAAGAGTACTACATGAGACGTATATTCAATTTATTCGTCCCACTGTTATATGTCGGAACTGCATGAGGAAAGGGACAAACCTTGGTCGGACAACAACGTACAGGTCAAGATTGACAACGAAGGACTGAACGTATGTCTAAAGAGTTCTCCGTCCAGTCCACCAGACCATAAGGGGCAGAGAAAGTCTTAAAAGGTGTCAAATGACACTAGGTGTGTCAGTTTCCGAAACCGTATCAGTATTTCGTCTTTATCTACAAAAAGACCTTGAGAGAACGAAAAAGGGACTAGGTCACCTACAACCGTTAAACTAGAGACCAAGGAGACGGAAAAGATTTTGGTCGAACTTGTAGTCCTTCAAGTACTAAGTACATAACGATAAACGTGTGTAAATGGGGTTGTTAACCGTCGAATAGTGAAAGAGGGAACGAACCTTACAAGGAAGACGAACGGAAGAGGTGAAGGTCTTCACAAAACTCCTATGTCGAAACTCTTTCTTTACACCATAAAGATAGACTACCCCATGGGGTAATTCTGAAAATATTTTTGTAACTCTAAGACAGACCACCCACGTCTTAGATGAATAGGTATCGATAGGTTCCGTTCGGAACATACGTACAAGGGAACAAATAATTTTAAAAGGGGGGAGTTTTGTTATTAGTGTGGTGAAATTTTCAAAATAGAGTCCAGATGATTTGTCACATGTAAAAACATGAGTAGGACTCAAAAAGGAGTGAAATGTGAAAGACGAGAAGAGGAACAGAATGGATGGATTAAGAGTGGACATACAGTCTAAAGTGGAATCTTTAGTGTGTATAAATTTTATAATTCTGAGATTTTTTCTCAACATCATTAAATCCCTTTTAGTTGTAACATTTTCTCTTAGTGACTTAAGTCAGTTATTTTACTGATTACAGACTCCCCCTCCCTTCTTACTTATCTTATGATGTAATTTTGTGTAATTCGATTTTTATTATATGACTTTCTTTTAAATTTGGATAATATCAGTGTCGTATAACGACCTAAGTTTCTTTGTAGTACTCTTTGCGACCCAACCTTCTTCTTGTTCGACCCTCTTTATAGTTATTGGAGTCTATACGTCTACTGTGGTGGGAATACCGTCTTTCACTTCTCCTTGAGTTTTCGGAGAACTACTTTCACTTTCTCCTCTCCTCCTCTCACTTTTTCAAACGAATTTCGAGTTGTAAGTTTTTTGCTTCTAGTACCGTAGACCAGGAAGTACCGTTTATCTACCCCTTTGTCACAGTCTGAAATAAAACCCCCCGAGGTTTTAGTGACGTCTACCACTGACGTCGGTACTTTAATTTTCTGTGAATGAGGAACCTTCCTTTCAATACTGGTTGGATCTATCGTATAAGTTTTCGTCTCTGTAATGAAACGGTTGATTCCAGGCAGATCAGTTCCGATACCAAAAAGGTCATCAGTACATACCTACACTCTCAACCTGACACTTCTTTCGACTCGTGGTTTCTTAACTACGAAAACTTGACACCACAACCTCTTCTGAGAACTCTCAGGGAACCTGACGTTCGTCTAGGTTGGTCAGGTAAGATTTCCTCTAGTCGGGACCCTAAAGAAACCTTCCTTACTACGATTTCGACTTTGAGGTCATGAAACCGGTGGAGTACGATCCTCAACTGAGTAACCTTTTCTGACACTACGACCCTCCCTAACCCCCGTCCTCCTCTTCCCCGGCTGTCTCCTACTCTACCGACCTACCGTAGTGACTGAGATGCCTGCACTCAAACTCACTCGAGGTCCTCAACCACTACCTGTCCCTCCGGACCACATGACGTTAAGTACCCCGGCGTTTCTCAGCCTGTGCTGACTCGTTGACTTGACTTGACTTGACTTGCGGTTTCTTGACTACGAAGACTTGAGATCACAACTTCTGAGAACTATCAGACGTTCCTCCAGTTTGGTCAGTTAGGATTCCCTTTAGTCAGGGTTTATAAGTGACCTGACTGACTACGACTTTGACTTTGAGGTTATGAAACCGGTGGATTACACTTCTTGACTGAGTAACCTTTTCTGGAACTACGACCCTTTCTAACTTCCGTGAACCTTCTCTTCCCCTACTGTCTCCTACTCTACCAACCTACCGTAGTGGATGAACTACCTGTACTCAAACTCGTTAAAGGCCCTCAACCACTACCATTCACTTCGGACCGTACGACGTCAGGTACCCCAATGCTTCTCGACCTATGTTGATTCGCTGACTTGACTTGAGTCTTTTTTATCACACCTTTACATTTTTCACTATTTCATAATTTTGCAATCGTTTACTTGTATATCGTTATATTTACATCGATCTAATGTGATAACTGATGTTCCAGTTATAAACAAGTCCTATTTCAAATTTTGTATTGAAGTTAAAACGATATGTTAAATTTTTCTTTGTCTATAAAAAATAATAAAATATAGGTCGATCGAATGTAACAGAAAATCACAAATCTGACCCTTTTTCTTGTGTGTATGTAAAATCAACAAACTATTTAGAAAATGTAAAGCAAATAGGAGTTCAAAAGGGGACGTATAAAAAAGAACACTGAAAAGAAAAAAAGACCTCTCCAAAATAACACAAAATTTGTTGACACAACAAACAGGACGTCTCAAATAATGTCAGTAATAAAACGACTCATGTAGACACAAAATATATAATTGTATAAGAAGCTGGGAGACATAAAGAATCTTTAACTATCTAGATCGTCACGAAACAGAGAAATTTATAATTATAATTATGTAAGGAGTAATTTATAAACGAATGGACTCCATGTCACACATATTCTTTCCGTACTGTTGAATAAAAAAGGAAAACAGAGAGTCGAAAGGTTTATTACGAAAGTAATCGTTAGAGTTTTAATTGTTTACTGAAAGATGATGATAATACTTGTACAGTTAAATTTGTATAAGAACAGATTTCGGTGACTTCTATGATGAAAACAACCGTTGGTAAAAAAGAGTAGTAATCGGATTCTCGGATAAGTTGAACCTAGGATTCGAAAAAACTGTACTGAAAAACTATCGAAGAACGAACCACCATATTTTTCTATTCTAAATACAAGTAGAAGATTTAAAGGAACAAGGTCTCAATCTTATTTGTACTTTTAATAGATTTTCGAGATCCTTATTTTGATGACTTAAACTAACTTATCATATTTTCTTCGAAGTTAATTTATCTATATAAAATGAATACAGTCATTTAATTTCGATTTAGATACTTTAATGACATATTTAAGTTTCGTTAATACCATTATATCGTCGTCCTTAAACCTTACGATTTCAAATTCTACCTTAAGGTCAACTCGATAAAGTTTAGGATTTTCTACTACGACACTTTCACGACGTGAGTTGTACAGTCGTTTAAACCTTTTGAGTCGTCACCGGTATCCTGACCTTTTCCAGTCAAAAGTAGCGTTAGGGTTTCTTTCCGTTACGGTTTCTTACGAGTTTGATGACGTGTTAACGTGAGTAGAGTGTACGATCGTTTCATTACGAGTTTTAAGAGGTTCGGTGTGAAGTTGTCATGTACTTGGTGCTTGAAAGTCTACAAGTTCGACCTAAAGTTTTTCCGTTTCCTTGGTTTCTAGTTTAACGGTTGTAGACAACCTAGTAACTTTTTCGTTCTCTCAAGACCTTTTTGTAGATGAAGACGAAATAACTGATAAGGTTTCGGAAACTGAGACACCTAGTGTTGTTTAACACCTTTTAAGAAGTTCTCTACCCTTATGGTCTGGAGGACTGGACGGAGGACTCTTTAGACATACTTCCAGTTCTTCGTTTTCAATCTTGGTCTATACCTTGTTTTCTGACCGAGGTTTGACCCTTTCCTTATGTAGTTCCGATATATAATAGTGGTACGAATAAATTAAATGTCCGTTTCATGTAGTACTCTTTACGGACCGACCTACTTCGTCTTAAACCATAATTCTATGTGTCTACTGTGATGGGAATATCGTCTTTCGTTTCTTGATTTCTCGAAGAGCTACTTTCACTTTCTCTTCTCACTTTTTCAACCGAATTTTAAGTTGTAAATCTTTTGATTCTAGTACCGTAGGTCAAGGTGGTGAAGTACCGTTCATCTACCCATTTGATACCTTTGTCACTGTCTGAAATAAAACCCCCCGAAGTTTTAGTGACGGCTACCACTGACATCGGTACTGAACGAGGAACCTTCTTTTCGATACTCGTTGGATCTGCCGTATAATTTTTCGTCTCTGTAATGAAACGGTTGTTTACGGATACATCAGTTTCGAGACCAAAAAGGTCATCAGTACATACTACACTCTCAACCAGATATTTCTTTCGACTCGTGCTTCTTAACTACGAAAACTTGACAACACAACCTCTTCTGAGAACTCTTAGGGAACCAGACTTTCCTCTAGTTCGGTCAGTTAGGATTTCCTTTACTCAGGACTTATGAGTAACCTTCCTGACTACAACTTCGACTTTGAGGTTATGAAACCAGTGGACTACGTTTCTTGACTGAGTAACCTTTTCTGGGACTACGACCCTTTTTAACTTACGTCTCCCTCTTCCCCTGTTGTCTCCTACTCTACCAACCTACCGTAGTGACTAAGTTACCTGTACTCAAACTCTTTCGGGACCCTCAACCTGTCTCTTCGGACCGTACGACGTCAGCTAGCCCAGTGTTTCTCAACCTGTGCTGATTCGTTGACTTGACCTGACTTTAAAATTCTCTTGTCCTTTATACATAATTCTCATTTTAGAAAACTTTTAACAAATATTTGACACATAATAAGTGTACTTACATAGTATATAATTTTTAATACAAGTAAACTATTTATGATTTTACACTTTTCATCTTCACAATCACCGAGTCAGGACAGACTACGAAACGCTGGGGTACCTGACATCAAGTGACCTAAGGAGACAGGTACCTTAAGAGATCCGTTCTTATGACCTTAACTACAAGGGAAGAGGTCCCCTAAAAGGACTGGTTCCCTAGCTTGGACCCATAAGACGTAACACCTGTCTAAGAAATGGTAGACTTGGTGGTCCCTTTGGAGTTATACGTGGTAATCATATACAATTTTATGTATCTCACTCACTCACCATCAGTGAGTCAACACAGTCTGAGAAACTCTGAGGTACCTGACATCGGACGGTCCGAGGAGACAGGTACCTTAAGAGGTCCGTACTTATCACTTCGTCAACAGTAAATACGGTTTTATGTTTCTTCAGAGACGATTAATTTCGTTTATTTTTATGGTGACAAAACTGTCTTCTTAACTATTTTTCTTTTGTTACAAAATTACTTTTACACTATTTTAACTGTTAAGTTTATTTACCCTTTTCACACTTTCACTTTTACAATCAACGAGTCAGTACAGACCGAGAAACACTGGAGTACCAAACAGGTACCTTAAGAGATCGTTGGGTGGGACTCAGCCAACGGTAAGGAAAGAGGTCCTCTAGAAGGATTGAATCCTTAGTTTGGTCCCGGAGGTCGTAACGTCAATCTAAGAAATAACAGACTCGATGGTTTTCGTAATAAATAAATAATTTAGGACAATTCCCTTAATCGTTATTTCAACCTTTTTTCATTAGGAATAGAGTCTGGGGTAATTTTTTTATAGTTCACCTAATATTTAGTTTAAAATATCATGTTCAAACGTTGTGATGACTTCTTGTGTAAAATTTTTAGTTACATAACTAAAAAAACTAACATACGTTAAATATGTTATATAAAAATTTTACAACTACAAGTCCCTCCCGAAATGATCGTTCTTTTTATAATATAAACGATCTTTCAATGTGTTTTTATTTTTGAAGAGATACAGCTACCTAACATATTAGTTTCAATTTCTGTCGACTTTCAATTATGATTTTACCTATGTACCTCTTTTATTATCGTCAACATACCTTTCTCACAGATTTGTAAAAAAATTTGTGTTTTCTTATTTCTCCTTTTATAATGATTTTTTATCTGTATCAGGTATTTAGACACTTACCATACATTTGACAGATCCTCAATCTTTTTATTTACTCAATGATGAAAATATGTAATTTAACTTAATTTAAATCACTCAACTATTATTTATAGTAATAGTACCTATACCCCTTTATCCGGGACTTTTAGGAACGAACACTCTTTCTTTAAACTAACCGAAGGTTCCCTTTGAATAACCATGAATTGTGTTGAAATTTCTTTTAATAAGTGACTCATTAAAGTTTTAATTAGCATGACTATATTCGTTCATAGGAAGTACGTTGGTTCAATGTTCATGTCGTATCCATGGTGTCATGACAAACATTATACCTGTGAACTTTGTCGAATCATAGATTGTCATTCCCTGATCGTAGTGTCACGTAAGTATAATAAATAGTTTTATTCACCGATTCATCTTGTTCCTCTAGATATGGTCGAACGGGTCTTAATATAGGATTACTAATAACAATTCCTCTTTCTCGTTTAGTGTCCTTTTTATATATCTTACAAAGATAAATTCACAAAAAATTTACATATAAACAAGATTATCTGTATATCTATATTTGGGTATCTTTTTAAACTTACCTATGTGTGATATAACATATGTCGTCTATGAAAGTTCTTCTTATAAAACACTTCGTCATCTAAAGAAAAAATCAAGAAATATAAATGACCCCAACAAAAAAAGGGTCTACACTATGAGTAGGACTCATTAGTCTTATTTTTTTTTGTAAAGAAGTACCATTTTAACAAAAGTCTACTTCAAAAGTTAATGAAATATCGAAGTCAAACCAGTCCTGATTTCCATCTTCTGCCACATATGAAATACAAAATATCAATTAGTTTGATATAATAGACTTACGTGTTTTAATTAATGACTTTTAATTTTATGTACTTCAGATTCAAGATACTAGAGTATTTTAAGACGTGTGACGTGAGTATAAAAGAGAGTTTCTCTAGACGTAGATATAATCTAAGAAAACTCTCAGGTTTCTTTCCTTTCCTAGAGGGAGGGAGAGTCCCTCTTTTTATGTTTTTATAAAAAACATCTCTTACTCAAATTACTAGAGGTAAAATCTTTAACAATTCTGTCAAACCTTTAATGATACTGAATCTTTTCAATGAGTTAAAGAGGATCGAAAGTAAAAGAGTTATTATTCTCTTTATTTCTAACCTTCCCTCTATTTTCCTTCTCTTCGTCGTCCTCCACCTCCTCCCTTTTCTTCTCTTTCTTCTTCTTCTCTTTTTCTTAACGAAAAAAGGGAATCTCTACAAAACTCAAATAATACTTTAAAATTTTATATTTTTGTGTATTTATTATCATATTATTTTGACTACATGGGTAGTGGAGAAAATACATAAATGGATGAGTTTTAGTTAAAACAAAGTAAAAATAGATTAAGGAAAGGTGGAAAGGAGATTTAATAAAACTTCGTCTAAGATCTGTAGTTCAGTGACGTAGAAATTTATGAAGTTGTTCATCAAAATTTACTACTAAGTTCAAATTTTTGTATTAGTATTTTGGTTGTATAATGAACTTTTCAATTAGTGTCGAGGAGTAATAATAATTTATAGGTTAGTCTTAAGTATAAAGGGACTGTTTATACAAAAAGTGTAAAAAATACAATAAACTAACTTAGTCTAGTTTTATTTCTGATGTGTAAAAACCATATACATAGTTTAAATGAAATTATATCCTAAATGAAAGGGGTTAGTAAGAGGAGGGTGAAAACTTTAAATAAATACCATCTTTGAGATAGACGGAACATTCAAAGTCAAGTCAAGTCAAGTCAGTGAGTCAGAACAGACTGAGAATACTGGGGTACTTGGTGTCGTGTGGTCCAGAGGGACAGGTTGAGGGTCTCAGGTGGGTTTGGGTATAGGTAACTCAGTCACTACGGTAGGTTTATAGAGTAGGAGACAGCAAGAGAAGAGGAGGACGAGAGTTAGAAAGGGTCGTAGTACCAAAAAAGTTTACTCAGTCGAGAAACGTAGTCCACGGGTCGCATAACCTCAAAGTCGAAGTTGTAGTCAGGAAGGTTACTTGTGGGTCCTGACTGGAGGAAATCTTACCTGACCAAACTAAAGGAACGTCAGGTTTCCTGAGAGTTCTATGAAGAGGTTGGTGTCAAGTTTTCGTAGTTAAGAAGTCACGAGACGAAAGAAATCTCAGGTTGAGAGTGTAGGTATGATCTGGTGACCTTTGTGGTATCGGAACTGATCTACCTGGAAACAACTCTTTCATTACAGAGACGAAAACTTATACGATAGATCCAACCAGTATTGAAAGGAAGGTTCCTCATTCGCAGAAAATTAAAGTACCGACGTTAGTGGTAGACGTCACTAAAACCTCGGGGGTTTTTATTTCAGTCGGTGACAAAGGTGATAAAGGGGGAGATAAAGGGTACTTCACTACCCTGGTCTACGGTACTAGAAGTAAAAGACTTACAACTCGAAATTCGGTTGAAAAAGTGAGAGGAGAAAGTGAAAGTAGTTCTCCGACAAATCAAGAAGAAGTGAAAGACGGTATTCCCACCACAGTAGACGTATAGACTCCAATAACTATAAAGAGGGTCGTTAGAATTAAGGTCGAACACGAAGTAGGTAGGGCCACAAAAAGAGTACTACATGAGACATAATTTCAATTTATTCGTCCTACTGTTATGTGTCGGAACTGCATGAGGAAAAGGATAAACCTTGGTCAGATAACAAGGTACAGGTCAAGATTGACAACGAAGGACTGGGCGTATGTCCAAAGAGTTCTCCGTCCAGTCCACCAGACCCCAAGGGTAGAGAAAGTCTTAAAAGGTGTCAAATAACACTAGGTGTGTCAGTTTCCGAAACCGTATCATTTATTTCGTCTTCAGCTATAAAAAGACCTTGAGAGAACGAAAAAACTACTAGGTCACCTACAACCGTTAAACTAAAGACCAAGGAGAAGAAAACGATTTTGGTCGAACTTGTAGACCTCCAAGTACCAAGTACATAATGAATTCGGACCGAACCTGTTAAAAATCGTAATGAAACGATCTTCCACTCTCTTTACGTTAACACGACATTTCAAACTCGTAAGAAACCGTAACGGAAAGAAACCCTAACCTCACTTTTGACTGGAAAAGGTCAGAACACCGACGACGACTCAAAAGGTATAAACGACCGTATAACTTACGTCGTGAAAGTGTCGTAAAAAGTGTCGTAGTATAATAGTAAACTTTATCGAGTTGCCATTAAGGTAGTGGACGTGATCGAAACAAGTATCACTACGAAGGATTCAGGGTGAACTGAAGTGTAAGGTCCTACAGACCGAGATCCACTTACACTCACTAGTATGGTAGTACTAATAGACCCAGTACTTCTAGAAAAAACATGTCAAGAAGACACATAAGAACGGTGGAGAAGAATTATAGAAGACGAAGACAATCCAGGTATGGTAAAGACAGGAAATGACTCGGGTAAAAACGTACTATACATGGGAGCCATAGAGATTAAAAGAAGGGTAAGATAACAAAAGGAGATAAAGAAACGTAACTAACGACTCCTTCCGAAAGAATAGAAAGGAACAATAAGAAACCTTGAGACGTAAGTTTACCCACGAAGAAAGGAAAAAAGGAAACGAAAAACGGAGAGAAGAAAAGTGTCGATAAACATTCCGAAGGAGTCTGTCGGTAAAACGAAAAAACGCAAAGAAAGAGAACCCCTACCAAAAATAAGGACCCAGGACATATTACATTAAAATAGTGTCGAACTTAAAATAAAATAACTAATGTAGAGACAGTATATTTTATAGTTCGAAGAGACAAAGGACATAAAGACTATGTAACTACTAATCTAGGTTTCCGAACTCTTCTGAGTTTAAGTAAACGAACCTTTTTTATGAGATATGTACCAATAAACGACGATAATCCCCGAGTATCAAAGACCAACAGACAGAACACTAAACCAGTGGAAAGTCTAATTGACGGATCTGAGAATCTCTACATGTCAGAACTTTTCTCAAATTCGAAAATACAACATTTAAAATAAGAGTATCCAACTGTCCGAATCATGATCAGAGATTTAATTTTGATTCCTTTGTCGATACTGAGTCTATACACTTATCATCTCGGTTCTACTTTGATTTCTCGAAGTAGGTAGAGTGATATTACGGTTTTTATAACAATAGGGTGAGAGTGAGATAAGGAGGTATGTGTGACAATGAAAAGAAGAATCTTTTTTTTTACAACGTAAATAAATCCATATTTCTTAAAATACGGAGTAGAGGTTTTATTAGACGACCACCTACCACTATCATCCTCTCTTCTGTCCATATAAGACAGGATATACCTTCTTTCTACGTGTCCATTAAAGATATAATGTGTACATACACAAACAAGAATGTAGGGAAGTACGGTATACATAGTTAGTGTTGTTATTTACATTCATCTATTTTCCTTATTTTTAAGATGTTAATACAGATAAAGTCACACCGAAGTCACTTCTTGTCCCGTTTCAATATCTAAGAGGTTTCTAGTTATTGTTTATAAGTCCCACATGATCAATTTTTTTGATTGTAAAAAGGTTAATTTAATACAACATTAATTGCGTATCTTTCTTAGAGTCTAGATGGTAAACAGTCTTGTCTCACTGTTCATACTAATGAGAGAAAAGCAGAAACGAAATTTAAAATTAAATAAATAAGTCATTAAATAGTTGGTTTTACATAACGTATATATGATAACACTATCTATAAATGTACTATAAATGTATTTTATTCGTTTTTTATTATTAGATTTTTCATTTTGTTAGTTTATTGTTGTCTTGTTGTGTAATATAATATTGTTGTATATATTATCCCATTGAACTGGACCTGACTAGGATCTCCTAGTTTTTGACAAAAGGACCTACTCTCTCTTCGACTTGACCACGTAAAACATGTTACTCACCTTTTACTCCTTTTTATTCGTAAAATAAAGTTTTCAAAGGACATTTACCCTCCCCTTTCACTTCAGACTCAACTTCCTACTTCCTACACAACTTCTCTATTATATCATTCTCTGTCTTTCTTTACACAAGGTCACTCGTATTTTTTGTGACCTGTTTTCGGAATCTAGTCGTTTCTCCTTAGTACACTACCACTGATCTTATAAAATTTTATTACCTATACCTTATATTTTACTCTGACTTATCAGACTCTCGTTGACTCAGTTAGTTTATAATATGACAGACCGATATATAGGATCAATAGGGACTAATAAGACCCAAATCCATTCGACAAGATTCTATATATAATGATCAAGAGGGAAAGTGAAAGTTTTCACAGGGTAAAATTTGTGAATAATCGATACATCAGGGTGATAAACATCCAGTAGGATGTTTTAAATAGGGTTCTTGTTGACAAACTTTTACAAATTGGTTTTTTCATCGTACTAGTCTGAACTACTAATTTTTCTTATAGTGAGACCGGAGTTATTAACCTGACACAAGAAATTCCATGTTCTAAAACCTCCCGATCTATCTCCAAAAACTTCTTCAAGTCCGTTCTCAACTTTTAAAGAAACTGTTTTCACTACGGAATGTATCTCTTCACCTAACTCAACTCCCCATAAATCTTATAATCTACTTCTCTACCGCTATATAACTTTTACCCATAGTCTCTATTTCTTTTTCTTCGTAATAATTTCTAAGTATGGTGTAAAAAAAGACACACAACCCACTATAATGTTTTAACACCAAGTTTTATCTGTTTCATTCTCATACTGGTTCTACCACCTTATCCTTCAACGACTCGAGTTAAAGAGGGTATTCTTGTAGTTTTAATACTGATGAATGTCACTTTTGAGAGGTAATCTTAATGTACTTCAGATCGTCCTTTATAAAAGGTGTTCATTTCTATGTTTCTTCTTTATTCTTTTTCTACCTATCCTCTTCGTCTCTATACTATTTAGTTTTGAGTGTGGAGACCCATCTTCTGGATATTTTTCCTCCTATTAGTGTTAACTTCACCAAGAGTGGTTCCTCGTTCCCCAAGTTCGAGGTGTAACCAAAGGAGTCGTGACCCTAGGACGTAGTCCTTCTCCTTGAGGATCCTTCAGACTGAAACCTTCTACCATCCCGAACGTTTGGTCTTTCGACTACTGATACGTTTTGTATCCGAGACAAAAAATTTCTACGAGTGTTTTAAAATATGTAAGGCTTAGGGTCAGGTCCCCGTTACTAAACTGTTCTCAGACTCAGTATGGATAAACGTATAAAATCTCTCGAAGGATCTCTCAGTCCACCTTTGACCCTGAGAGGGAATCCTGGGTCTACGACCGTCGTAAATAAAAACCCTTAAATAAAGTGGTCCTTTTGTGACTTTGACCGTTCATGGTGAATCCTCAGGTGGCACATCGGTAAATCTGGTTCAAAAATGGAAAGGTGGTCGTCCGACCGTGGTCCGGACTATTAGTGACCCAGAGTTTCAGTCGGTGTGACCCTAGATCGGAGAGATGGTGGTCCATCCGTGGTTGGGGTAACGGGAGACTAATATGTCGGTCGGTACGGTCCTGGACCAGGGGTCTACGATCACCTGATTGTCGATGAAGTGTTTCGTTCCGGACAATCGATTGACACAATCCTCGGAAGGGGTGGATGGTCGTCAGTAGAGTGATGTTGTCTTTCCGGGTACATGGGGTACCTCCCCCGTCGAGATCTCGTACATTGAGACCACTGATCTCGATGCATCAA
The DNA here is from genome assembly GCA_006410555.1 of Capra ibex. Lineage (NCBI taxonomy): Eukaryota > Metazoa > Chordata > Mammalia > Artiodactyla > Bovidae > Capra > Capra ibex. Next base: position 30,455,514 of record SJYO01018757.1, on the reverse strand, counting down.
TATATCGACGACCGAGGTATCCTGTGGAGGATGTAATCTAGTGAAGAGGTTCTGGATATTTGTATTGACTGGATTGTCAATGTATCTTTATTTGTGTCCATTAATCCGTTTTACCTCTCTGTTCTTTACACTAGGTTTACTTCCTTATTCTGTTTTAAAGTCTTTTTTTTTTTTTTCCGATTCGTTTTATTTGTTAGATGACCTATTCCTCAAGTTCCATTACTAGTGTTTCTATGAGTTGTTTTAACCCTCGTCTTACTACTTGGGTCCCTCTTCAAATTGTCTCAATCTTTTATATTCCCTTTTTTTATTCTTTTGTGTACTTTTCCTTAGTTGTCATCTAATCTACTACATCTCTTTATATAATCACTTGACATTCTGTCTCATCACTTTCAGTGGTCGATTTGTTGTCACTTTTTTTTCTTAAAATTTTTCTATTCAAACCTCTGAAGACCCTACTTCTGCATTGTTTACATTTATAAATACGTGGGTTATATCCTCGTAGAGTTATGTATTCCGATTGTGTTTGTTTGTATTTTTCTCCTTATCTGTCATTGTGTTATTATCATCCCCTGAAATTGCGGGGTAAATATGGTTACCTGTCTAGTAGTTTTGTCTTCTAATTATTCCTTTGTGTTCGAAATTTACTGTGTTATCTGGTCTACTTGGATTAACTATACTAGTCCTGTAGACTAGGTTTACGTCCTTTTATATGTGAAAGAAAATTTCACGTGTACCTTGTAAGAGGTTCTCTCTGGTGTAGAACCCAATGTTTATTTCGGAGTCATTAAATTCTTTTAACTTTAGTATAGTTCACAGAAAAGACTGGTGTTGATACTCTGATCTATAGTTAGTGTCCTTTTCTTTTTGACATTTTTTGTTTTTGTGTACCACTAATTTGTTATATCAAGATTTATTATTCGTCCAATGACTTCTTTATTTTTCCCTCTAGTTTTTTAAGGATCCTTTTTTACTTTTGTACTACTGGGTTTTGTATACCCTACGTTGTTTTGACAAAATTCTCCCTTTAAATATCGTTATGTTAGGATGGAGTACTTTGTTTTTCTGGTAGTTTATCCGTTGGATTGAAATGTGGAATTTTTTGAACCTTTTCTTGTTTTTTGGGAGTTCACTTATTCTTCCTTTCTTTAGTATTTCTACTCTCTTATTTATTTACTTTTTTCTTTACTTCTTTTGTTATAACTGATTAATTTAACTTTCCACCAAGAAACTCTGCTACTTGTTTTAACTGTTTGGTAGTCGGTCTGAGTAGTTCTTTTTTCCCTCTTCTTAGTTTAGTTGTTTTAATCCTTACTTTTTCCTCACCAATGTTGTCTGTTACGTCTTTATGTTTCCTAGTATTCTCTGATAATACTCGTCAATATACTTGATATACGGTTATTTTACCTGTCGGACCTTGTTTACCTATCTAAGAATCATTTCAATTGAAAGGTTCTGACTTTCTCCTTCTTTATCTTTGATACTTGTTCAGTAAGCATTCTTGACTTTAGTTTTGACATTACTTTTTTTAGAGTTTTTCGTTTTCGGGTCCCAGTCTACTAGAGTTTCCACTTAAGATAGTTTATATATCTCTTCTTAATTACATATAGGAAGACTTTGAGAAGGTTTTTTACCGTCTCCTTCCTTCTAAAGGTTTGAGTAAGATGGTCCGGTGATAGTGGCACTATGGTTTTGGTCTGTTTCCATAGTGTGTGTTTTTTCTTTCTTTCTTTCTTTCAATGTCCGGTTATAGTACTACTTGTATTTACTTTTTTTAAGAGTTGTTTTAAGATCGTTTGTTTTCGGTTGTTTTGTAACTTTTCTAGTATGTGGTACTAGTTTAACTAAAATAGGGTCCGTACATTCCTAAGAAGTCATAACCTTATATTAATACACTATACTTTTATTACTCCTCCTTAAATAGCATGATATTTTTACCGTAACCCAGATACCGTCTCCCCGATGTTGTACCCCGACGTGGAAGGAGAAAGGAGAAAAGTAAACCCTTATAATGGCCTCTTAAGACTATTATCAAGGATGTACCACTTAGTACCAGTACGACCGTAGAGAAAAGAGGAAAGAGATGAATCGAGGTCAACTAAAGGAGAGGGGGATTTACAGAGTACTGAAAAGGATCATATCTATTCTTAGAAATGTATTCCGGATTCTGTATGTAACAAGTGACGATATCCACTCGTCTAGCAGAAGTAAATACACGTGGACGAAGGGACGACCGAGTCTACCATTTCGCAGACAGATGTCACACCCTCTGGACCCAAGCTCGGGACCTAACCCTTCTAGGCGACCTCTTCCTTTACCGTTAGGTGAGGTCCTGATAGCGGACCTTTTAGGGTACGTGTCTCCTCGGACCATCTGATGTCAGGTACCCCAGCGTTTCTCAGTTTGTACTGACTCGCTGAAGTGAAGCGAACGTAGGAGGTAAACTATTCATGATAAAGAAAGGACTATGATTAACACGGCCGACGACGACGACGATTCAGTGAAGTCAGCACAGGCTGAGACACACTAAGGTATCTACCGTCGGGTGGTCCGAAGGGGCAGGGACCTTAAGAGGTCCGTTCTTGTAACCTCACCCAACGGTAAAGGAAGAGGTTGCGTACTTTCATTTTTGACTTTCACTTCAGCGAGGCAGCAGAGACTGGGAATCGTTGGGGTACCTGACGTCGGATGGTCCGAGGAGACAGGTACCCTAAAAGGTCCGTTCTCATGACCTCACGCCACGGTAGCGGAAGAGGCTCAACACGGATTCTTTATTTATTTAATAGAAATGATAAAGACACCATTCTACGACATTGTGTGAAGTGACTTTGAATTTTCACCCTTGTTTTTAACAGAAACAACGATTCTGTTTTTAGTTCCAAGACTTCTTTTTTTCAAAAATGATATCCAATAAAACTAGGGTACTCTGAGAAACCGACCACAGTAAATTTAGTTTCTTAAATTTATACTTCTATCAGTATATAAAGAAAAAATTATTCAAAAAAGAAATTCTCTAAAGACTAATGCAATAGTATTCAATATTGTAATTCGAAGTTTAAATACGAAGTTTTTTTAAAAAAACTGTCCGTGTTTCAAATAAAAAAATTTATATTTACACAAATAAAATTAATCTCCGATTAATGAAATGTTATAACATAACCAAACCGGTATGTAGTTGTACTTAGACGGTGTCCACACACTAGTTCCTTAAAATGAGTCCTGAACCGTCGACCTCATGTACTTACATGTCAATGGAGTAAGTTAACGGGTAGAAAAGTTATCTCTAATTGTGTAAAAGTATTCAACAATAGTATAACTATTAAGAAAGACGAGTAATAATGGAAACTTTAAAAGTCTATCTTAACTAATACTCTAAATAAATTTTCAAGTGATAAATGACTATTTTAGATACACTCCTTTTAGACCGTTAAACATATATACACACCTTAGACCGATTATATTTACTGGACAATAAGTTCCTTTTTGTATTGGAACACTAAAACGAGGTTGAACATTTAAACAAAGGGAGTTTATCTAAGTTATAATAATCCGAAACATTCTTCACTTTCAACGAGTCATCACCGACTGAGAAACGCTGGGGCACCTGATATGTCAGGTACCTTAAGAGGTCGGGTCTTATGACCCCACCCATCGGAAAGAGAAGAGGTCCCCTAGAAGGTTGAGTCCCTAATTTGGGTCCGGAGGGTGTAACGTCCGTCTAAGAAATGGTCGACTCGACGTTCCTTTCGGACTTTTAACAGGTTTTTAAGGAAGGGTGGTTAAACTAGGGTTCTTTCTGATACCGCTATACACTAATTAACGAACTGGTGTCATAAGTCAGAATTCACAATACTTGACGAGGGTAACTTCTCCAGTAAATAAATTTACGTTTTTTCCTATTCTTCATATATGTTGTCAAATAGAAACATCCTCTCTCTGTTCTAAACAAGTGGACACTCACAAAGAACGGGAGAGAGACGAGATAGTCATGACGAGTCTAGACAGAATCGGGTGAATAGAAGGGGAGGTAATTTTCTCTTAAAATTCTCTATGATCGACAACCCTAAAACATGACATTTTATAGCTCTTTCTCATTCTTTTTAAATCTCCCCACCCACTGTCCTCTCTTCTCCCTCCCTTGTCCTCTCGTTTTCGATCCTAGTGAGAACGGAGAACGACTTCAACTTCTAAACTTCTTCTCTCACTTCTTAAGTTGTTTAATATTGGGGACAAGTCGACTTCCAATACTGTCTTAACCTAAAATCCTATTTGATAATGTCTAACCTTTAACATGGTAAATTCTCGTAAACTTTCTACACCCATAAAATCTTAAACCAAGTTAAGTCAACGAGTCAGTACAGGGTGACAAACTCTGGGGTACCTGACGTTTTACGGTTCGAAGACAAAGGTAGTGGTTGAGGGTCTTGAACAAGATTGAGTATAGATGGTTCAGTCATAACGGTAGGTTGGTAGAGTAGGAGACAGTAGGGGAAGAGCAGGACGTAAGTTAGAAAGGGTCGTAGTCCCAGAAAAGGTTACTCAGTCAAGAAGGGTAGTCCACCGGTTCCATAACCTCGAAGTCGAAGTCGTAGTTAGGAAGGTTACTTATAAGTCCTAACTAACGGAAATCCTAACTTACCCGACTAGAGGAACGACAGGTACCCTGAGAGTTCTCAGAAAGGTTTGTCGTGTCAAGTTTTCGTAGTTAAAAAGTCGAGACAAAAGAAATACCAGGTTGAAAGTGTAAGTATGTACTGATGACCGTTTTGGCGTTGAAACTGATATGTCACGAAACAACCATTTCATTGTAGAGACGAAAAATTATTCGACAGATCCGAACAGTATCGAAAAGAAGGTTCCTTGTTCGTAGAAAATTAAAGTACCGACGTCCGTGGTATACGTCACTCAAACCTCGGGTTCTTTTATTTCAGACAGGGACGTAGGTAACAAAGGGATAGATAAACGGTACTCTACTACCCTACCCTACGGTATTATGACCAAAAAACTTTCAACTCAAAATTCGGTCGAAAAAGTAAGAAAAGAAAGTGGAAGTAGTTCTCCGAAAAATCAAGGATAAATGAATGACGGTATTCCCACCACAGTAGACGTATAAACTCCGATAACTATAAAGAGGGTCGTTAGAACTAAGGTCGAACACGAAGGAGGTCGGACCGTAAAGTGTACTACAAGAGACGTATATTCAATTTATTCGTACCACTGTTAATGTCTGAAGTGTATCAGGAAAGGGTTAAACCTTGGTTAGACAACGAGGTACAGGTCAAGATTCATAACGAAGAACTGGAAGTATGTCTACAGAGTCCTCCGTCCAGTCCACCAGACCATAAGAGTAGAGTACTTCTTAAAAGGTCAAAGAACACTAGGTGTGTCAGTTTCCGAAATCGTATCAGTTATTTCGTCTTCATCTACAAAAAGACCTGAAAGGAACGAAAAAGATACTAGACTACATACAACCGTTAAACTAGAGATCAAGGAAACGGAAAATATTTAGGTCGAACTTGTAGACCTTCAAGTACCTAGTAAATGACAACTTCGTACCGAACCTATTAAAACTCGTAATGAAACGATCACACACTCTACTCACGTTAACACACATCAAACTCACAAGAAACCGTAACGAAAAGAAACCCTAACCTTACTTTCGACTTAAAAAGGTCGGGACGCCGGTGATGACTCAAATAGTTTAAACAACTGTATAACTCACGTCGTGAAAGTGTCGTAGTAGAAAGTCCTAAACTTTATCGAGTCGACCATAAGGTAGTGGAGGTGATCAAAACAAATATCACTACAAAGGATTCCGGGTGACTGAAGTGCGAGGTCCTACAGACCCAGATTCACTCACTAGTGAGGTAGCACCAATAGACCCAGTAATTCTACAAAAAACACATCAAGAAGACATAAGAACGGTGAAGAAGAATTATAGAAGACGTAGACAATCCATGTATGTTAAAGACTGGAAATGACACGGGTAAAAACGTACTTTACCAGGGAACCGTAGAGATTAAAAGAACTTCTCTAGAGATCAGAAAGGGTAAGATAACAGAGGGAGATAAAGAAACGGAACTAGTGAATCCTTCCGAAAGGTAGAGAGGAACGATAAAAAACCTCAAGAAGTAAGTCTACCTATATCGGAAGCAAAAGGGGAAACGGAAAACGAAGAGAAAAGAGTTGAAAAATTTCCGGAGGAGTCCGTTGATAAAACGGAAAAACGTAAAGAAAAAGAACTCCTACTAGAAGTAGTGACGGAAAACATGTTACAGTACTTAGAGGTAGGTATTAAGAAATCCGCGAGATATATAGTCTTGATAAGGGAACTTGAGAAACAGTGAAGGTGACATTACCTAAACTAAATCCAGTATGTACTTATAGATCACCCAAAGGGATGAAAGAAGTTAAATTCAGACTTAAACAAGTACTAGACTCGGTATCAGTCCGAGGTCAGTACAAAACGACTGAGACATCTTAAAAGGTAGAAGTCGACGTTACTTATATTAGTTAAACTAGAGTCATAACTGGTAGACCACTACGGGTACACATCTCATCAGAGAACACAACAACCTTCTCGCACAAACGATACTGGTTACGTAAGAGAACCGTTTTGAGACAATCCGAAACGGGAAGTAAAAGATGAGGTTCCGGTTTGAACGGACAAAGAGGTCCACAAGGGTGAAAAGGTCAGGGGATACTACTTTTCCTGTAGAAAAAAACCACAATCAAGATCTTCCGGAACATCCATAGTATCTTGGCAAACTGAAGTCGAAGAAACCGTAATCTCCAACCCCGTATCTGAACCTAATGTCATTGTCACTTACCAAACGGAACCTTTACCTGTCTCTAGTAAGACAGTAAAAACTCTAACGTAGGTTCATGACGTAAAGTCCAAAGGGACCACCGAGTCTACCATTTCGCAGACGGACGTTACACCCTCTGGACCCAAGCTAAGGACCTAGTCTTTCTAGGGAACCTTTTCCTTTACCGTTAGGCGAGGTCGTGAGAACGGACCTTTTAGGGTACCTACCTCCTTGGACTATCCGATGTCAGGTACCCCAGCGTTTCTCAGCTTGTGCTGACTCGCTGAAGTGAGTGACGTAAAGTTTGAGAAAACAACCGATACTCCCGATAAGGTAAAGAAGATTCCCTTAGAACGAGTGTCATCATGTACATTACCAGTAGACTTAATTTAAGTGGGTAAGACCAGGTAAAATCAAGTGACTAAGACTTTTACAGTTACAAGTGAGAACGGTAGAAGACAAACTGGTGAAGGTTAAATGGAACTAAGTACCTGGATGTAAGGTCCAAGGATACGTTATGACATGAAATGTCGTAACCTGAAATAAAGGTAGTGAGGAATGTAGTGTAGACACAAAAAAAAGTGAAACCATATTAAAGAAAAGTTTATATAAGACTCCTGATTAATGACAATAAAAGTAGAGAAGTAAGAAAGACTTCAATAGAGAGGTGGTAAGAGGTCATCGTATAACCCGTGGATGACTGGACCTCTCAAATAGTAAATCACAGTGTATAAAAACGGAAAAGTAGAAAAAGTACCCTAAGAGTTCCGTTCTTGTGATTTCACCAAAAGGTAAGGGAAGAGTTCACCTGGTGTATGACAGTCTTGAGAGGTGGTACTGGCAGGTACAACCCACCGGGATGTGTCGTACCGAGTATCAAAGTAACTCAATCTGTTCCGACACTAGATACACTAATTAAACCAATCAAAAGACACTGACACCAAAAGTAAGGCAGACGGGAGACTTCCTATTCCTATTCTCCGAACACCTTTGAAGGACTACCCTCTCCAACCCACACCTCCTTATACCCAGAATGAGAGTACCCTCTCCGGTACGAGTCATTTAGAAATTAGATTAAAAGACAACCACCCACCCCGACACAAGGGACGGACATTCAACCGGACACTAGTTTAATACCATCCAGGAAGTTTTCCTGAATACGGTCCTGACAAAGTCAAAGTGAAAGTAATCACATAATCTAAAAATCTAATATCCAATCTTGAGTTAAATTTTTTACTATAAACTAAATAAACTGTTAGAGTCTGAGGAAAGTACCTTTATATTTCGTCGAGAAAGAAGAGACCAAGAGACGGGATGTTTAAGATAGACGGAACCGTAAACCCAAGGTTTGAGACAGAGGACTCAACCCGTCAGTCGACACGACACAAACTCAAGGAAGACACTCGGTACCGGACCTTTGAGACAGGACCGTCCTTCGACTACAACTGACGTTTAACCGTGAACGATGACTGTGACCGGTATATGGAGATGTTCCTAATTTTGTTCATGACGACGTCGACGAGTAAAAGTTGTGAGGAACTTTCCTCAAGTTCCGCTTCTCATCTTACTCCGTGAGACACGAACCTCCTTTTGGAGTCCTGTCCAGAAGTCTATCAATCTATAAAAGTTCTCGACTAAAATACTCAGATTGAGAACATAGAGAAATATAGGAAGTACCACTGTTGACAAGGAACATTGATCTCCTTTCAAAGTACTGGGATCATCTTTGGAAAACCTTATACACGACACTAACGTACATGAGAAGGAAGTAGTTTCAGTGTATATATGACAGGTGGAGGGTAGAGAAATCTCTTCAAAGAGTCTTGATACACTCAACGATAGAGGATCCGATGTCAAGGGTAAAACGGGGTTTATTTTGAATTGAGTGTTGAAAGTTCAACACGTAAAAAATTCAGTTGAGACCTCATGAGGACTTTGAATGGAGGAAACAAAAGTCAGAGTTCCTAATAACAGGACTTGACGAACAAAAGGTGATGGACGTTTTATAAAGTATATAAAACAAAAAAAGTCAATAATTTCTACCCTCTCATTTCGGTGATTAGAGAATACAGGTTTACGTGTGTCAGAATAAAAATAAAGTGAAAGTTATCTCTCCTTATGGAAGTCACGTTAACATTAGACTAACTTTTACTTGAAGAGTCTCCACTGTAATATTCGATGAAAGGTAGGAAAATCTTTCGAAACGTTGTAAAAGATGAAACTTTTACGAAAGACAGAATATAAAATACTAGGGAGGTTAAAAGAATAAATCCAGGTTATTTCAGTGAAAAATTTTAAATAAACTTCGGACTTAAGAAAGAGTACATATTTTTAAAATTGTTAGTCTCTTCGGTCAATAAAATAGAATTATTATGTCATATGATTGTGTGTATATACGTTAAATCTTTCTACCATTACTATTGGAAGACACGCTCTGTCGTTTTCTCTGTGTCTACATCTCTTGTCTGAAAACCTGAGACACACTCTCCCTCTCCCACCCTACTAAACCCTCTTACCGTAACTTTGTACATATGATAGTCCATTCTTTACTTAACGGTCAGATACAAGTTACGTCCTACGTCCTACGAACCCCAACGACGTGTCCCTACTAGGTCTCTCTACTATACCACGGTCCCAGGTCGGGGCCACCTCGGTCCCTTAAGCTTCACCCCTACCGCAACCACTCCTTTTGTAAATAAATAAATAATTATATTCTAATCTAATCCTTCTTTATCACATCATCCTTTTAATTCACCTCTTTCTTCCGACTTATTGAACCGAATGCCCCTTCCGGTTATTTCAAGGTCTGTTCCTCGAACGTGGTAGATACAACCCGGTGGCCGTGGGTGAACTTATATCTTCCCACGGGGTGGAATCCGAGGGAAAACACGCCCAGAATTTTCGGTCCTGTTCATTCATCTGAACCACTCGGCGGAACGAGGTCTACCCTTAAGTCGGACTTTAGTCTCATTTCTCCTCTACCTCCCTCTCCCTCTTTTTCTCTCTCTCTCTCTCTCTGCCCCCCTCGGTCTAAGGGTTCTTTGATCCGACTCTCTGATCAGGCTCTTTGACCAGGTAGGAAATAACAAGTCTTCCGAAAAATATGAAAACTATTTTGTACCTCTAGTTACCCATTGTGTTGCAATACGTCGTAATCGTCAGGTCTGAGAATAGTTTTGGTCCGAAAAGAGAGACGTATGGATTAACATATGTGTTCAGAATCCACTAAATGTAGTAGAAGACCCGTTTTTCCCGGTTAATTGTAAAATGTCGGAAAAAAGACTATTCTCAAACAATTGATCTTCTGAATAAACACAACTAGAAGGGTTTCAGGCCACGGTGAGAGTCTTTCGTGATTTATTTCAATATAAGAATGTATCGTTTCTATGTCGTTAAATATTGTTCATTTTCCTCATGTCACTAAATATTGTTTTCTTTTCATTAATTGAGTTTTCAGATCACAACGATTGTAGTTTTGATGATATATAGAAAAAGATGTAGGGCTAATGTAACTCATTGTAGGAGGGTCCACGGATTTTCTATTTCTTATACCTCCGGACCACCGTTAGTAACTCAGTTGTCACTTTTGGGTAGTGGTTATACTAAAAATCGAGAAATCTTTTCCGAGACATAGAAATTCTACGAAAATTCGAAACACGGAAAGCACCAACCCCCGACGTTCGTTAAGTGTTCGACACTCTCCAGGCCCCTTGGACAATCCGTTCGATCTCTCGATAGTCTCCCCAAATTGACTTTTGTAGGGAAAGTTTACGTCTTCCGATTTCGGGACTAAACTGAAAAAGGTCTCTTATAATCTTCTCACCTTTTCGTCCGTCTAAGAATAAAAAAAACCCCCCCACCTACGAGTCTTTTAAGGTCCCCCTTAGGGACTTCAGACTAGTGGATGAACGCAAACAGTACGAAGGAAGGCGTACTGGAACAGTGCCCACCCTAAGGAGTGTGACCGAAGACCGTTATACCCC